>JAYKKT010000054.1:6505000-7007500 GCA_036023115.1 Brasenia schreberi | reverse complement strand
CAGTACAGATGGATAGCTTTGTTAAGAGAAAGTCAGGCACAGTAGAGATAAGCAGGAAACATTCTTGTCCACGAAGGTAACAACAGGCCAGATTATTTATATATGTCGCTTTCCTTCAAGCCCATTTCTTTTGAAGCTATATATTTGGTGCATTTTGCTTCATTCGATAGTGCCTGGAAGCCTCCCATACTTGCATGCAAGGAACTGGCAATCAACCAGCGGTTCAAGGCATGAGTTTATATTTTTTTAAATGTAGAAACATTACAATTGTAGAACATTTATCACCTTAATCTCTTTTACCATATATAAAGAGAGAAAATAGTCCATGTGCATACTCACTCATACTAAAATCTTCTCAATGGTTGAGATCTTTAAAACAAAAAGCAAAATAATGCCAAATGCTTGCTTAAATTTCAATAGTTGATCTCACCAATTGAATAGTTGTTTCTTTAAAGATTTTTTTGCATGAATGTGATGTGTACAGTTACGACATTCTCTTTATATATATATATAGAGAGAGAAGAGGGGGCGCATATATATATATATATACATGTTTTGCTCAAAATAATGATGAAATTGTCAACCAAAAGGAACGGAAGAAATGTCAAGGGAAAGAGAAGACACTGAAGCCCATACAGCAGAAGATGGCCCCTGGCAAGGGTCGCAATTTCGACGTATATTTCGTTTCCTCTCATGTCACAGAGAATGGACAAGAAAGGGTCCGCACTAAACCATTTATCAGGTCAGGTGTCCTTAATATATATCAAAAGATCATGTTAAATACCACCACATAGCATCCCAACAAAAGTTTAACAAGAACTCCTGAAAGGGCCAGATGCTATCTCAACCCCAAGGCTAATTTCTCATTTATTGGAATCTATATTTGTCATAGATATTCTACCAATACTTATAAGAGACATGTACGATGGTGCAAAAACATGTATGAAGACTCATGAAGGAATGACAGACTTCTTTGAAGTTAATATTGGGTTACATCAAGGATCAACTTTAAGTCCATACTTATTTATAATGGTGATTGATGAGTTAACAAAACATATTCAAGATGAAGTACCTTGGTGTATGTTTTTTGCAAATGACATTGTGTTAGTGGAAGAGTCTAAGGAAAAAGTTAATAGAAAATTGGAACTATGGAGACAAACATTAGAAAGCAAAGGCTTTCGACTTAGTAGAACAAAGACATAATATATGGAATGTAAGTTTGATCATGTGGTTACTTCAGGGGACATAGAAATTAAAATTGGCACACATTGCATCCCCCAAAAGCAAAGTTTTAAATACCTAGGGTCAATTTAGTGATGAAAGAATTGATGGAGATGTTATGCATAGAATCAATAGTGGTTGGTTAAAATGTAGAGGAGCATAAGGTATTCTTTGTGATAAGAAGATTTAAAGGTAAAAGGTAAATATTATAGAGCAACGATTAAACCTACCATGTTTTATGGTTCTGAGTGGTCATATAAGAAAAGACCGTATACATAATGAGGTTATTAGAAACAAATTAGGAGTGACACCAATAGAGGATAAAATGAGAGAATATCATTTAAGATGGTTTGAACATATAGAAAGAAGATCAAAAGAAGAACTTGTAAGAATGTATGAAAAACTAAATTTGGAAAGTATTAAAAGAGGTAGAGGACGACCACAAAAGTGTTAGAAAAAACAATAAAGAATGATCTAGCTTATTGTGAACTAACTGCTAACATGGCATATGATAGGGCTATGTGGAAACGAAGAATCCATGTAGCCGACTCCGTCTAGTATGAGAAAAGGCTTGGTTGTTGTTGTTGTTATTCTACCAATACTACTTAGGACACGTGCTCCGAATAACTCTTGCTTAGACTAAAGAGGAATATAAAATTGAGGGCATTGAAGAGAGGAAGGGAAGAATATTAAGGGCTACAATTTAATAGTAATGCTTCATTTGGTGCAAAACTGAGTTGCTTCTTAATAAGAATATTATGGTTCTAAGGTGGCCTTAGTTCTTGGAGTATATGGAAAGATGGGGATCACTTGCATGCCTTTTATAAGCACACACACAAAAGAAAAAGAGGAATAGATGTATGCCTTGCGCCAATGAGTGACACTCCAGGAAAGAACCAGAGATAATGTAGAAGAAGATGATTGCACTGTCTAAACAATATTTGATTAACATAAGCTTCACATTTATAAACCTGGGACGTGCAGGGGTGGCTCATGGCCAAGGCCCCTAGCTTAGACCTCCAAATTTTAAAGTCATCGTAGCATAAACTGGTAGACCTGAAAATTTTAAGTACTCAGTGTTTTAGGCCCTAAAACCTTTAGACGTTTACAACCTGAAACTTTTTAGGCAGCAAAATTTGTAGACTTATGCTCTAAATTCTTGAGTGTTGAATTGGCGACACAATTCTAGTGGCAATTGGGTCTAAAATAAAAATGGCTGCATCTGTTGATGCAGCAGCAATTGTGAGTTCACCAATTTTTCACCTTTGCACGCAGGGAAAGAAATGGGGAACTGCGAAAGGTCTTTCTCATCCTATCAAAGAGACGGCTCATAAACCAAAAGCAAAAGGTAACTGTATAAGTATTTATTCTTCGAATTCTATTTGATAATATAACATTATATGTTTTTTTAACTCATGATCCTCAAACTTGTAGGAAAAAGCATGTGACAGATATAATAAATTGATTCAATCTCCACCGGATCTTCACATGGATGTTCCTCGGGTTCCTGATTTTTTGTTTGGTAAGATTAAATGATCTTTTAATTAGATGGGTAGTACTAATATAATCAAGTTCTTTCCTGTACGATCTGGAAAACTTGACTTTGGTTGTTAAGTGGACCTGAGGATATATATATATATATATATATATATATATATATATATATATATATATATATATATATATATATATATATATATATATATTATGTCCATATTGACACATGTTTATCCATTGTTTTTGAATATGATGATGTAATTTCAAAAATTTTAATTATTTTTCTAAAAAATATGAAAAATATTTTTATTACACTCATGCCATTTAAAAGTAACGGATGAACCGTCTAAACATGATCCAATTTCTCTATATATATTTAGAGAGAGTATGAAAGTTGTTAGACACCCTCTCATGCTAAACAGTGTTTGATAATCACCATCATTCATATGATCAATTAGACGGTGGTGATCAAGGTGTTCATCCCACATTGCATTTAATGCACCTATGTACATTAAATGATATCAATTATTATATCGATGTTGGAGAGTGATTCGATTTGTGTCATTTGTGTGATTATACGAACGATGCAGATCATCTAGTAGAGTATGGCATGAAAGGATGTCTACCAACTTCCAGTTTTCTTATATATATAAAATCAATCTTTCTCCATAACTTAATTAGCTTTTCAGTTGCTGCTGGACTCGATGTATGTCATATTTTGATTTAATGCGAAAAACAGGATCATCATTTATCATTTTCTTCCAACACTTATATGGTTTGTCATGGTTTTTTTTATGTGTTTATTATTTTATTTTGAATACCTAGGAGGGGCCATCTCCCTTAGAGCAGTGGTGGATCTAAATTTTTTTATGGGATGGGAAGAACTATGTGTAATGGTCATGGATTCAATCATCTCGTGTGTGTAAATTCTTAAGTGGTTTTACGAATTTCAGGTGGTCACCTCAGTGTAGATTAGACATTGCCATAGAGAACAAACCCTTCCCTCTGCTTTTGAAGGTGAGGTGCCCGTCTCTCCTGAAATTTGAAAAATCCACCAAAATACTATAGATGAGTGTGGAATCCATGTACTATAAAAACATGGTTTGCCTCAACACCAAACAGTTTCAGGGGCTATTTGCCCACCCCAAAAAATCATAGATCCCCGACTGAAGGGTAGGAACCAAGAAAAGTTGCCAAAAGTAAGCATTAAAAATGGAACTCTTTTTTCTCCTTCCTACTACAAAGAAGTTCACTATCTCATAGCTCTACCAAAATCATCAGGCATGGGAAAAGATCAACTAGCATCTATTGAAACCATCAATTAGTCTACCAACCATATGTTTGACATTAAAAATTGTTTAATATTTCTGAATTCGGTTGCATGATCAAACCCACAACCATCGCATTACCATAAATCTGTTTCAAGTTGTAAATTTTTTATTTATGAGCAGATTTTCCGAACTTTTTAATGTCTAGTTCACTTTGTGACGGAATAAGAATAACTCAAATCTGAGCTCGGCTGGCTGAGATACAACCCATTTCAACGACAACAACATCCAAAAAGGCTCCTTATAATTGCATCTTAAGCCTTGACTGAGCCCTTCAAGTGTGAAGTCCACCATGCTATTGGACCAGTACCTTATTCACTACATGTGGAGTACCAGTTGGATTTGAACCATTTAATCCGTAATATACAAGCTAGTTCATGCTAGCAGTTGCACCCAACAGGGTGCTGAATCTTAACATACGGCTGGAAATGAACCAAGATTGTTCATGATTTGTCAAAGTTCAGCTCATGCTGTCCTAGCTCATTCATATGCGTGGTTCATCATGTACATGAATCAAACATGGGCTGAGACGTTATCTATCTCAGCCATGCGGGTCCACGAGCCTTGTCTCCAATTAACTCTATGTTGATCCGTCCGGCATGGCTTACGAGCCCATGGAGTGATTGATGCGACATTATCTGAGATGTACACAAACAATGCATTATGGGTCAGTCTCTGATACGTATTATATATATATATGCTCATCTAAATAAATAACAGATTACATGGTTAAGAACTAAAGCTAAAAAAAGATATTAAACTAATTAAGTTTAAATTAAATGAGTTCAACTTCTTAAAATATATTGAATACCCTAAAAACTAAGGATTCACATCAATATACGTGACTATCACAGATTCCAAAGTTGAAATCAGATTCTCAAACGATTGAAGCGGCAACACTGCAAGCTGCATAAAACTTTTTGTGCTTGCTTTTACTTGACATAATAGAAGCCTGAATTGGAGATTGCAGCTTCCTTCATAGTCCAGGAACGAAGAGGAAAACCAAACTTAATATGCATTTATGTACGTGAAAGTGGCTTACATGGAAGTATAGTTTAGTAGTGGGAGACTTAGTTACACCAACAGTCAGTGTCGGATCTAGAATTTTTTGTAGGGTGGGGCGGACCATTTGAAGTGGGGTAAACTATGTATAGTGGCCATGGATTCAATCATCTTCTGTAAAATTTGATTTGGTTATCTGAATTTCAGGTGGGGAGGCCGCCTCAGCTCTCCTCAATGTAGGTCCACCGCTGCCCATAGAGAGAGAGAGAGAGAGAGAGAGAGAGAGAGAGAGAGAGAGAGAGAGAGAGAGAGAGAGAGAAAACCCAAATACATGATTACATCATTTAATGTCCTCAAATAAACTCTGTATCACTTCTTTGTTCTGCTTGGTTCTCCAATTGATTACATGGTACATCATTTAAAGCCGAAATGTATAGGAAATATCAGGAAATTATAATTTTTTATATGAGGTAAAACAATCACAAACATGAGTTCAGATGAGCACAAACAAATTTAAACCAGTTTGAACTTAGCCTGTCGTCGAACTCGGCTCATCGAAATTCGTAAAGGAAACAAGCAGGCCTTGTTCAATTAATTCTGTTAATTTACCAGCCCTAGATGGATGGGTTGAACAACAAAGATGCATCTGCACCATTTAAACGCAGACTTAATCTAATTACCCTGTGAGAGAGAGAGAAAGATCGAACATGGTTATTAATTTTCGAGTCAAACTCATGCAACCAGTGGAGAATCCCTCACGGTAGTAATCTGCTTTAGGTTTTATACTTAACATAGAATCCTATTGCATTTGAACCCGAAATTCTTCTCAGATGTCTGGATTCCCATATTATAGTCAATTGGTTCGAGTAGAACACTTCTACCCATTTCCCCCCCTGCTTTGAGGGAAGATGTGCCAACACTTCAACCACCATGAAAATGTATATTCGACTAAAATTGTGTGGCAGTTTGAGACACGACATGAAAAACCAACACAAGACGACAAAAAATCTATGATTCTCTCCATCTACAGTGACATCTTCAAAAAATCGGGTTGTGTTCAGGTTGACCTGTTCTGTCCATAAACATGAAATCACACACACAAACTTGAGTCAACAAGGAACTGCGACATGTCCACTTGAAAAGTCTGTTTTCATGTCCGCCTGAAATTACACGAGAGCAAAAAGAATTAAGTCAATTTCGTTGACCTGTGTTAGACACAAACACCAAATGGCACGACACGAACTGTATATATGGATTGGTTCAAGTTTAACTTCGTGTCCGTGTCTGCGTGTGCTTGTTAGGGTAGATAGATAAACGAACGAAGTCGCTCTTTCATTCCTGTGCTTGTTAGGGTATATATATAGTTTTATTTCATGTATATGTATATATATAGGTAATATGTATACATACATATATAGTTTTTTGTTATATATACATATAAAACATCTGGCTCTGCGGGCTGGCTCAGCACACGTTGGCCACCAAGATCAAACGGCCGAGCCATTCGGACATCCTCCCTAAATGAGCCTGAAATATCTGATCGGGCTCTGCATTTTTCTACGACCAGGCCCATTTTGACAATTCTGGGACCAATCCCTTCAGTTTAAATTATCTTTTTTATAAATAAATTATTGCAATTACAAATGTAATTATAATTGCCAGGACGCCGCGTGACATTCTGATGTGAGAATGTACACAATAAATGGCATTCCATTTAATACTGACATTCCACAGACGACCAAACAGCATCTCTTCTCAGTCTTCCCAATGTTCGAGTATTAAATGCATCAACTGTAAAAATTCAATAAAAAGGTGTAAATTCTTTTTCGTTTTTCTTCGCAAGTGGGATTACCAAAGGATGTATTGAGTACCAAACAAAGTGCTAGATTTGATCGAATGTAACACTAGAGCTAGCAAAGATTTATGAAAGATTAAACGTAGAATAATACAGCTTGACAACAATATGGCAATCTCTTTCACCACAATTTCAATGTTAAGATCGTGACAAATTTAACACTAGAGATAAAAATAGAGCTAAATTTAATGTCAAAATAGCTCCTCCACGATTCAGGCACTTTTCGGAACTATCAAGCGTTGTACAAAGGCCCCCCTAGCATTTTAAATTTCTGATTTTAAAGCGAAAGGTAAATCCGGATATGGAGGAATTTGAACCTGAGTTAATGCATTATCCTAAAGAAAGTAAAAGAAGAAAGAAGTGTGATTATATGATTGATTTTTAGATGCCTATCTTTAACAACACATGCCTATTATAGACTTTCACATAAATACAACAACAACAACAACTAAGCCTTTTCCCATACTAGATGGGGTCGGCTACATGGATTCTTTTGTTTTCACATATCCCTATCATGTGCCATGTTAGAACTTAACTCACAATAAGCTATATCATTCTTTATTGTTTCTTTCCAACACTTTTGTAGTCGTCCTCTACCTCTTTTAATACTTTCCAAATTTAGTTTTTCTAACCTTCTTACAAGTTCTTCTTTTGATCTTCTTTCTATATGTCCAAACCATCTTAAACGATATTCTCTCATTTTATCCTCTATTGGTGCCACTCCTAATTTGTTTCTAATAACCTCATTATGTATATAGTCTTTTCTTGTATGACCACTCAACCATCTCAACATCTTCATTTCTTTACATCTTTTGTATATGTTGATGATTAACTGCCCAACACTCAGAACCATAAAATATGGAGGCCTAATTGCTTCTCTATAATATTTACCTTTTAACTTTAATGATATATCTTCTTATCACAAAGAATACCTGATGCTCCTCTCCATTTTAACCAACCAACATTAATTCTATGCGTAACATCTCCACCAATTCTTCCATCACTCTGAAAAGTGACCCTAGGTATTTAAAACTTTCCTTTTGGGGGATGCAATGTGTGCCAATTTTAATTTTTATGTCATTTGAGGTAACCAAATGATCAAACTTACATTCCATATATTATGTCTTTGGTCTACTAAGTAGGAGGCCTTTGCTTTCTAATGTTTATCTCCATAGTTCCAATTTTCTATTAACTTTTTCCTTAGACTCCTGCACTAACACAATGTCATCTACAAATAACATACACCAAGGTACTTCATCTTGAATATGTTTTGTTAACTCATCGATCACCATTATAAATAAGTATAGACTTAAAGTTGATCCTTGATGTAACCCAATATTAACTTCAAAGAAGTCTGTCGTTCCTTCATGAGTCCTCACACATGTTTTTGCACCATCATACATGTCTCTTATAAGGTTAATATATATCAATAGGATACCTCTTTTTTCTAAAGTTCTCCAAAGAACCTCTCTCGGTACCCTATCATAAGTTTTTTCTAGATCAATAAATATCATGTGAAGGTCTTTCTTTTTTGCTCTAAAATGTTTCATAAAACGTCTCAAAGGGTGAATCGCTTCAATAGTAGATCTACCTGGCATGAATCCAAATTGGTTCTCTGTTGTACTTGATACTTATAACGGGTCAGGCATTGAAAGGCCATAACACAAAGTAACGCTACTCTGTGCCTTTGCTTCCCTTGGCTGGCCATATAAGACGCAGAGAGTGCGATGTGCTGAGGAAAGATCTCGGGAGCGATTGCATCAGTCAGAAAACGTGAAGAGTCACCGAAATCCGGTAAGAAAAATCTCATTTTTATTTTTGTCAAATTTCTCATTTTTAGTTGGTAAAACGGAGTTAGATCATAGGGCTTTTGTTTGTTTCATGCTAAACCTTCGAAAACAAGCCTTATTACGTGAAAATCGGCTCAAAACAAACGTAGATTCATGAAAATTTTCTCAAATCTGAGTTACTATTTTTCATGAATTTTTTGACAAAAATGACATCGCCGACGACCATTGATGGATTGGGTTGGAAGAAGAAGGGCAGGTGATCGGTTGAGGACCATCGCCGGCCTTAATCGTCGTTGAAAACCGGCAAAATTGATGCCGCAAAACCATGGGAACCGGCCCTTTTGGGCGTGTCCCTCGTTTCCGTGTCGTGTCGTGTCAGACACGACATGTCATGTCAAAAATGTCATGAACCGGCACTGATTCGTGTCGTGTCCTCGTATCACATGTTAAGAACCAGCTCTGTGTCAAAATAGGTTTCGTGTTGGGTTCTGTGTCGGAAACGAGTAAAGTTTGGGTCGTGTCTTGAAATGGGTTTCTAGGTTGGAAACAAGAATTGTGTCAGTAGTTAAAGGTTCTATGTTGACACAGTGACACAAGCTACCTATTGTGTCACTTATTTGGATCCGATATGGATCTGGGTATCGATTTGGATCTCGGATAGCTTAAATAGATCCAGATTGGGGTTTGGGATCCGATTCGGATACAGTTTGTTTCATTAGATTTATCGTTAAATAAATTTTAATATTTTAATCATTTGTAATTGTTTAGAGATTAAAATTGGAGGATTTGGTGGTGATAAGAGTGACCTAGCAGCTTGGGGATTGGATCTTAGCACTCCTTCAGGTAGGAGGTTATGCATTCTTATACAGAACTATGCTAGAAGTGATTTTACTGTTTTAGATAGATTTAAATGTGTATGATTGATAAATATTTTATTGATGTTTGTGAAATGTTACTCACAATTATGGGTTATTTGATATGCTTTTCAAATAGAACATGTTTATGACATTGTTTGATAAAGAGCATGTTTTGATATGCATGTGTTGTATGAATATGGTATTTAAATATTGTTTAAATGTTGTGTGGATATGAGTTTGATTTTAGATAATTGTGGATCTAGATATGATTTGTGAATGTGATGAACAGTAATTGGTTTTAGAAATGTAATGATGTGTGAATATACGAGCCATACTTGTGTGGTTTGTGTGGGGCCTCTAGAGACTTGCAGGTCCCTCGGGCGATCCGGCTTGGGGCGAATACAGGGTGTGTTCTTGGGCACTCTGCCGTGAGAGCCGGCATGGTTACCATCGTAGACGGGGTTACCGAGGTCACGTTAGGGAGGGCCGGACGACTCCCATGGCCTTTGGGGCAGACACAGTATGGGCTATAATTATCGAAACTAATGATGTGTGTGCGTGTGTGTGAGTGTATGCGTATGAATTTGAGATCATGATTTCAAGGTAAATGTGCTTTGCTATGAAATGGTTGCGAACTATGCATGCTTTTAGTATGTTTTCTTTTTAAAGATGTTTAACCTTCCTACTGAGCTATGTATAGGAGCTCACCCTATTATTTTATAGCTCATCCTGAAGCTAGCACTTCAAAGGCACACAGAGCAGAGTAGGAGTTTGATAGAGTTGCATTTTTATTTTAGATGGTATGATAAGTATCAAATGATTTAGAAAGTCTTTTATTCGGGGTTATTGTTAGGTGGGCCCCACACTATTTTGGATGTGTTGTTTAAAACTTCGATATAGATATTTATTTCAGTTAGATATAACTTGAGTTTGCATTAAATTAGTACTGTAGTTGGTTGCTGCTCACCATCACGCCCGTGCGAGAAGCGGCCATGTGGCATCGGCTCGGGCCGGGTCGTGGTCGTGACTCGAGCAGGTGTGACAATACTTGTCTTAACCTACGTTCAATAATTCTTTCTCATAATTTCATAGTATGGCTCATTAACTTGATACCTCGATAATTCCCACAATTTTAAATATCTCCCTTATTCTTATATATGGGTATAAGTGTACTTGCTCTCCATTCCTCGAGCATCTTTTGATTTTTTCATATTTCATTAAATAGTCTTATGAGCCAAGTGATTTCTATTTCTCTTATTATTTTCCAAACTTCTATAGGAATATTATCTAGTCCTACCGATTTACCACCCTTCATATGTTTAAGAGCCTCTTTGACTTCATTCTTTTGAATATGTTGGTAGAAATTGTGGTTTACATACTTTTCTGATTTGGCTAACTCTCCTAAGCTAATACTAACATCTTTATTTTCATTAAAAAGATTATAAAAATAGTTTTCCATCTATTTCTTATATCATCATTTGCCACTAGAATTTTTTCATCCTCGTCTTTGATGCATCTAACATAATTAAGATCTTTAGTTTTCTTATCTCTAGCTCCAGCTATCCTAAAAATGTCTCTTTCACCTTCTTTTGAGTTGAGTTTTTTATATAAGTCCTCTCAAATTTTAGCTTTTGCTTCACTCACGGCCTTTTTCGCTTCCTTCTTTGCTTTCTTATAAGCCTCTAAAGTTTCATTAGTTTTCTTAGCATAATGTAATTTGTAACATGCCCTCTTTGCCTTGATTTTATTTTGTACAACTTCACTCCACCGCCAAGCTTCTTTTTGTGCTGGTACACCTCCCTTAGATACCTCTAATACATCTTTCACCACCTTCCTAATATGTATAGTCATATTGTTCCACATATCACAAGGTGTACTAACATAATTCCAAACATCTCCTTAAGGACTTTTTGTTTAAATATATCTTCTTTCTCACTTTTGAGGTTCCACCATTTAGTCTGAATAGCTTGATGCACTCTTTTCTTCTTTGTCCATTTTTTTATTTGTAAATCTATAACTAAAAGTCGATGTTGGGTGGTTAAGCTTTCTCCTGGAATTACCTTGCAATCTTTACAACATGCTCTATCTTTTTTTCTACAAATAAAGTAATCAATTTGTGTTTATGATAAACCACTCTTATAAGTAATTAAATGTTCATCTCGTTTTTTGAAGATTGTATTGACTATAAAGAGATCAAATGCAATAGCAAAATTTAAAATCTCCTTACCTTCCTCATTTATATCCCCAAAACCAAAGTTTACATGAATCCCTTGATATCCTAATGCCTCTTTACCAACATGTCCATTTAAGTCTCCTCCTAAACAAATCATCTCCCTTTTTTGAATCTTTTGAATCACCTTATCTAACTCTTCCCAAAAAGTTGTCTTTATACTATCTTCTAGTCCTACTCAGGGTGCGTAAGCACAAGCTATATTCAAAACCTCTGCTCCTAACACTAATTTCAACGTCATGATTCGGTCACCATATCATTGTATTATCCTTTAAATGTTTATTTATGATAATACCAACTCCGTTTCGAGCCTTTTCTTTACCTGAGTACCATAATTTAAAACATGTATCCTCTATCTCCTTTACTTTTTCTCCAACCCATTTTGTCTCTTGTAAACATAGAATATGAATCTTTTTCTGAATCATAGTATCTACCACCTTCATTAGCTTATCGGATAATGTTTCGATATTCCAATAATCAATACAAATCTTATTATCTAGGACTAGCTTACTTACCCTCCACATTCGTCCATAATCAAAATACGGAGACCCTCTCTGCAAATTATTCACTACATTCGGGCGGCAATGTAGTGGGACTAACTTCTTTACCCACACCTGTCCATGATGTGGGAACCCTCTCTATAATTGATTCACTACATTTGAGCGAAAATGTAGTGGCCCTTGCTTACTTATTACTGCATTCGAGCTCTGCAGCACGTCTCTAGGCGGGGACACCCCAAAGCAATGCTCATAGTTTTTGTAATCCATGTTATAAAAATCCAACAAAGTTTTACGCTGGCTATCAGAAGCCTAACACAGCCCTCCTCCTTTATCCGGGCTTGGGACTGGCAATGCAAGGGTGATCCATTACATGGGCAGAGTTAGACTTTCAGATAAATGATAAATATAATGTTTTCAGGTATGATCCTCAATAACTCCCATTTCTCTGTTCTTTTCACCATCACATTGATTGAAGTGCATCAACTCACCCCATAATCCATAAGATCAACTCAAGATAATAGGCATGTCTCATACACTTGAGGTCACAATCCTTCATGAGCAACATGTTCCTTCTTTTTTGAAACTTTTTGCCTCTTATTATATACCCTCATATATCATTCATGATCAAGCAAATTCACTTAAAGACTTTGTTTCTCCTTCTATTTTGAATAAAGCTCAAGATCTTCATCGTCATCGCCATAAATTACTAGCTGATGCTTCTTGAGTGCAATCTAATCTCAGTTCCCTATAATCTCAAGTGTTTGTTGCTTGAGACATGAAAGTTTCAGCTTCTTGAGAGTGTAGACACCCAAAATTTTCTAAGAACGTCAAATGAGAGGTACCTCAAGCCCCACAAAAAAAAATTTGAACTTTACAAAATTCAAAAAATTACCATTTTACCCTCCAAACTGTATTGGCAAAATTTCTTCAAGGAAGGGGTTGTAGAAGTTAAAATGGGGCATTTGGCACCTAAAATAAGTTCTACCTACAAAACCTTTGTAAAATGATTGTTCCACCTTTATAAAAATATTTGAATTAAAAAGACAAAAATAATAGAACAAATAAGCTTAAAACATGGAGGAGAAAGGAGCAAGACCTCGAAAACCCATAAGACTTAGGTTCACTGATTACTCAACCACAAGCAAAAAACGTTAAGTGGAACATTCAAAATAACCCTAAATGAGTTAGATCCTACACTAAGCGACTCTACACCCATCAGAAGGTTAAAGCAGTCTAGAAAGGTTAAAGAAATCAACCCACAGAGCGAAAAAAGGATAAAATCATCAAGCCAAAACCGTCGACCACCACACACTCCGCCGTTGGCCACCAAACGCGCCATCGTAGACCACCATGTGCGTCGTATGGTGCCCAACTCCCACGTGTGTCGCTTAGTTCCAACATGCCTTGTGCGTCCTCTAGCCATCCAACCCTCTTCTCACCTGCCACATGTCTAATTGCTCCTCTCACGTGTGGATGTCCCCACCAACTTTGCAGTGGGACTGGTCTCTTGATGGTTTGGATTTGGATCCGAATCAGGCCTAGTAATTAGAACAAGATCCAATTCAGTTTAGTGCCTATAAATAAGGGATCTTTGCATCAAAAAGGGGGAGGACCTAGAGAAGAAAAAAGTTCAACCCAAGAGAGGAGAGAACCAGCTAAGGTAGAACCCAAAGAGGGAACATCGTCCAAGGGAAGAAAGAGAGAGACTAAGAGAGAAGGCTTCGAGCCACCTCTTCCCCTCATTTCAACTTGACGCTTTTCGCTTGAGTTTGAGCCATCGCCGAATTAGAGTGTTCTAAGTTTTTTATCCTTTCTCCTCCATGTTTTAAGCCTGTTTTTTCTATTTTTATTTTTTTAGTTTAAATATTTTTGTAGGAATAGAGCAGTCATTTTACAAAGGTTTGTAGGCATAACTTATTTTGGGTGTCAAATATCCCATTTTAACTTCTACAACCTCTTCCTTGAAGAAGTCATGCTTGTAACCGTGAAATTTTGCCTTGAGGGCAAAATGATCATTTTTTAGATTTTACAAAAGTTAAAAAAAATTGATGGGGCTTGAAGTACCACTCATTTTGAGTTTTTGAAGAATTTTTTTGGTGTTTATAGAGAGCTCGCTCAAGAATTTTAGGAGTTGCATGCCTTGATTTTCAATCATGAAACTCTCAAGAGGGATGTTGAATGTTCCTTATCATAATGACCTCGAGGAATATTCAAAAAGTCTAGAAGTAATTTTATAGAGGATGTTGGGCTAGGTTACGTAGGTGAGCAGAGGATGTCATAATGGTAATCCTGTCATTATTTTTTATCGCACTACTTTGCATAGAGCGATAGGATTTTTGAGAAAATTATCTCTTCAACAATTCTAAAGCTTTTTGTAGCATACACAGTAGGATTGAGTAGGACATAGTCATAGTCAACAAGTTGAAAAATATGGTAACCTGAGGTCGGGATCCTAGATGAAGCCATGAGAATATGAGTTAGCGAAGAGGCTTGAAACATTCCTCGCAAGAGAGCTTGTGCAGAGTAAATATTAGGAATTTTTCATAGAAAATTATGAGAAAGAGTAGGACCCTTGGTAACCTTTTATAATGGATGGAAGCAATATCCTATTGATGTCAAGTTGCATTGATTGGCATAGTCATTTGACTCAAAATTCAAAGTGGCAATGGGTTTAACAAGGTAGAAACATAGGTAATGTACAATATTAAATGATATTTTGGTCAACCCTGATGAATTCATTGGTGAAATGAAAAATAGAGACAAAAGCATAAAAGAACGAAATGATAGATTTGCGCATGCAAAAAAACTTGGATATTTTTATATGATTGTTTTTCCAAGAACCTTCACACCTAGCCAACACCCTCTAGGGAATATATCCAATGATTGGACCAAGTGGGCATTACGAATGCTGATTATTGGTGAAGGTGGGAATCTTCGACCTAATACAACTATATCGCATTGTCTTCCCTGCTGACCTCAATATTGTTTTTAGCTTCTTAGGTTTTTGATCTAGCAAACTCAATTTTTTTGTTATTAAACCAAGTATGATAGGTCCTATCTTCCTAGATATTGATGCCACCACCAAAGTCCCCTATGATAGTCTTGAACTTCACTATTTAGGCTCTTCCTCTTTTTATTTTTCCTTCATTTCTAAAAATCTTTTGTACAAAGGGATTTTAGAAGTCAGCCCATGAGACTTGAGTGAGGTAACTCATAATGAACATGTCAATTTTCTTTTGTTCTAGATGTGTAAGATTATCGTATGGAGAAACCACGTAACAATCTTCAAATAATATCATGTCATTATTGAGGCCTTATTTTCTAAGCATCTTTTCGATTTTTAATCTTTCTTGAGTACTCTTTTTCAAGGTGATCAAACTTTCATTTCTAAACTTTTTAATGGAAAAATATCCAATAATACTTTTGGTCCTTGGTGGTTTCTCCAGTGTTGTATGTATACCTGTACTTCCCTCAATTGCACCCTCTATCTATCCCTACTCAATCTCTATAACAAAGTGGCAGTGATTCGTATACTCTCAGCATTCTCCTCCACCAATTGAAAGGTGTTACCATGTGGCATTGCTTTGGTAATCACCATGGTAGCTAAAGCCAATCTCCAACTAGTCGAGAGTTTTCTTTTCAATAGCTTCATGAATAACCTAGGAGCTACTCTCAAATATGAAGAATGGTAGTCCTTGGTCATTTATGCCATCTTTGACAAAGAACTGGATGACCTTATCGACCAGTTGTTCACTAGGTTGATGCCTACTGAGTTGAGTCCCAAAGATAGATGGACGACCATACTATATTAACCCAAAGACATCCTCTCCCCAGTGTTCTATTCCTACTTAACTGTAAGAACCCACTTTAGAGTCAACTATAGAAGACCCAGAGGAAGATCTCTCATTATCTCGTCAACGTCTTAAAAGGTGAGTTTTCCTTCATGGAAAACTCTTTTGTTCATTTCTTTCCTTTCTTTTTAACCATATTAGTATCGTTTATATGTAGTTGTTATTGAAGCTCTACCAGTTGAAATAAAGGTCCCTTTTTAATGACTTCTAGTTCGGCCATGGCCATCACGGCTCGTCGAGAGGAACCCCAAACTTCTGCATTGACTAGGGCAACTACTATACCCTATCAAGAAACAATGACCATCTATGCCAATCAAACTACAATCATCAATGCACCCTACTAGGAAAAAACCTAAGTTTCTACTATGCTTGCAGTAACTGAGTTAGCTCATAAAATGAAACCTCAAGCCGAATCTGCTACAACCCCAATTTTGGTTATAGACAAAGCGGTTTAGAAGAAGCATCTTAGGTAGCAACCATGACAACCCCAGTCTCAGTAACCCCTACGGAGAGACATCAAAAAGAGGCTCAAATCGAAGTACCTATAGATCCAAGACACGAGGAAGCTCTTGTAGTCATTTTGGCCTTGCACCCCACAACCTCGCCCTAATAGTTTATCAAGGGTCATTTCTTCGAGATTAGTCTCCCCTACGGAGGGTGCCACTGATACTCCTCATAAGCAAACTCTAGTCAATACATGTGTCAAATGATGATGTTGGACTCACAAAAGTAGTGCCTCCTCCACCCTCTAGAATCAGTATTATTGTAGAGTTCATTCAAGGCATGTTCATTAAGAATTTTGAGGAAGGGAGAGAACTCCAAGGCACTCTTTCTTCTGCTTTGTAGAGGCTAGCCACCAATTGAGATGTAACTCTTCGAGCTTGATAAATCTGCTTTGACCTCCAAAGAGTCATCAACTATGGATGCCAAGGGATAGCGAACCGTCAATGATTGTTACATCTCCATTCTCGGTTGAACTGTCTTGCAGCAGAATAAGCTCAATCAAGATTATCTCCCGATAACTTTCGGTCTTAAGCTTCTAATCTATAGGATAGCATGGACAGATGTTGAGAAATTCATGAGCGTATTGGCCTCCTCATATGTGACTTTCTTTCTCTCTCAAGAAGCTTTCCGTATGTCACAACTAGTCTCTCTTAACAAACTTTTAACCTTATACAATCAAGAACTGATAGTCACTACTAGAGCTTATGAAGGGTAGTGGTGAAAACAATAGGATTTGGAGGAAGTCTACTTAGAGTCCCTTTCGAGAAGCCAAATAAAAGAATAACCATTAGAATGAGGAATTTTGGATGGATATAGTCCAAGGCAAATTAGCATGGTCGGCAACCGTCTTTGCCTTTGATAAGGCATTTATCTTGGAATAAATAATTGTTCATCTTCTTTCATTTTATGTCATTCTTTTGAAGACTATATACTTATATTCATGAAATTCTTCAATTAAAATATTTGTTCAAGTCAAAGGACAGTACTTCTTCAAGTACCTGCCATTTATATTCCATAATTGATACACACATCCTTTTTACTATCCACACAACCCTTTTTACTCAAAGTTCTCAAAATACTCCTATTATTTTTTATTAATTACCAAACTACTTGTGGACCCAAAATATCCTACATTTCTCCCTCTTTTTCCTCATGGATCAAATGCACTCTAATTTTCTACCATTTTCCCATCCATTCATCATTCCTTGATTCATTGAAGCACCATTACCCAATTTACAATAGTTTCTAGCAAAAGAATGGATTAAAATCCATTGAAAAAGAAGAAAGAAAAGGGAAAAGGAGGATAAGAATGCTTGATTCAAAGGGTGAATCATTGATTTATTGAGGCATGGCGTTGATTTGGTTTTGATTTATTTATTTATATTTTTTCATCCATTTTAAATGATTTTTTACCGAAAAACTCATCGGGTTTTTTTTATGAGAGAATGCCTGTCTTGATTGTTTATATATGGTATCATAAAAAAAATTTGCTATACAACTATGGATGATAGGGAATAAGTATAATATCATAATGTCACTGCTTCATGCAGGAGATGCAATGTCGCATCCCACAAGATGCCCCATAGATGATAATGAGGAGAAGAAGTCAATCCTTCACGTTATGAGGAGGATACATCAACCTCACATACTGAGATTAATATTACAGATAGTGAGGATGAGGGATTTTGATATACCTACATTATTCCCTAGATTTAAAGGTTATATTGCCTATAAGATCTAGGAGGAACAAGTAATTTTTAACTTTAATAAAATTTTATATTCGATATTAATATTCTATATTCTAACTAATTATGTAAATATATATTTGTACACAATACAAAAATGGTAATAGCCCACACATGCTATAATGGTGTCAAAGCTTTGCTAGTGAAGAGGATGGATGTGAGGTCCGATAACTAGGTTGAGATTATAGATAGGAGGGTTGACTGGGTAGGTGGATTTACTATATAAAGTCATAGATCATAAGTTGTTGACTATTTTTATTGAGTGTTGGCAACCAGACACAAACAACTTTTATATGCCATAAGGTGATATGACTATCACTTCACGATGTCCACAAGATACTTGGTCTTTCAATGGGGAGAACTTGTTGCCTTGACATAGGAGATGATAGTTATAAGAAAAAAATATTTTGAGTGATATATTAGGGATGCACATCAATGAAGTAGTGCTAGAGATTAAGTTTGAAACTATTAAGTTTAAGATGTTTTGAACTAATTTTTCAAAAAGAAGAATGACTAACGAAAATAAGACTATTATGCATTATATTAGGTAGGTTGTATATTATATTAGGATAAGTCTAGAGATAGTGTGACAATAACGATCACAAATCTACTGACACATAGAGGGTTGACAGTTGTGCATGGGGTGTAACAATATTAGCCTATTTATACAAAAAGCTAGGGAAAACATCCTAGATAGAAGCACAACAACTTAATGAACAAACTTTTTTTGCTCTAGATAAAAATGTATACAATTATTGCTTGCTATATGTATCTTCTATATAGTCATTTTTCAGAATTTAATAAGTTATATATTTTAATTTTAGGTATGGATTTATGAGTACTTCTCAACTTTTAGAGTTAGCGTGCAACCAAAATGGCTTGATGGGAAACCACGAATAGGCCAATGGATGAGAAGTGTGTGTCACAACTAATCTCCTATTGATTGACTTACTCAATACCATAAACAATTGGATTTGATGACGGTAGAATAAGTATTTTGTGAATTTCTAATTGTTTTCTTAATCTTTTAATTAAACACAACTTTATATGTTATATATTCTTACATACTCTTTTTTGCAATGCAGATTGACTAGCAGTCATATAGTCCTGCAAAATACTTGAACTTTAATAAATATAAGTTGTTCAAATATCAGAGGCACATTCATTGTGTAGATGTTGTGAAACCTTATATATTACATCATTTAGTTTGTCAGTTTAGTTGTCATCAAGATATCCTAGTTACACTAATAAGACCATTCATTGCAAAAAGACATACAAAGCCCCGTGCGTATAAGGAGGTAACACTACTTGAGATGCACCACACTTATATTGTTTTGGCCTTAAGTATTTTGGAGTCCTAGCACAATACCCTTATGAGTGTGATGAGTTTGTACATGAAATAGTACATTGAAAGAATACATCAATTTATTTTGAGAGATTTTATGAGTTAGTTGCATCCTACTCAACCTACTCCAATTAGGCAACTTGATGCATCATTTTTATATAAGTAAATGAATCGTTATATATATCAGTAGCATTTTCAACTTTGTATTACTTAAAATATTAACTTTCCTTAAGATACAAGCTTAGGGGGTGGTTATATGTCCCATTCACTACATTTAACTTATAATAAAAAAGGATAGTCTACCTTCTTAGTGCCTGTCAACCTACTACTTTTAACATCAATATTTTTACTCGAGTCATATTTATCACTCCTTTCACACCCAAGCCATACCTTACTTGTTACGCATTTTCTCTTCGAACAACTAATAACAATAACAATATTATATATTATGCTTCCTCTTAACATTTCTTGCTTACTCAATAAGTTCATTACGACTCCTAAACACATCTTTCGTTGTAAACATGAGTGAATAGTTAAGTTAATTACTCTTACATTCAACAAATTGATCTTCTACTTCATCGGTCAACCAATCAATGAATACATTATCTGGTGTACAACAATAATTTCAAGTCTTCTTAGTTATCGTATAATAAGCACTTTGATCAATCTTCATCTTGTCTGAATCGATTTCATCGTAAGTGCTTTCATTCCCATTGTTTGTCATTCTTCAATATATATAGTGATATAAGGTTTTAAGCATAACATATACCAAACAACTTCTATTCAGTTAAGAGACTCAGTTCCATCGCATCTCCTGCTTAAGGGGAGATGTGTCCTAGGCATGTCTCTCTTCATGGACAAACATGCATATGCCACGCCCCTTAGCGAAATTTTGACAAGTGAATGATTTTGGCGAAAACCATGAAACATCTTCAAATATGGAAAGAAACTCAAAATAAAGCAAACCTATGAAAATACAAAGATATTACTAGGAAACAACTTTTCAAAAATAAGAAAAATCCAAAATCAATTTGTTCTATCGTGTCTTCAGTTTTCTTTCTTTGTTTTCTTCTTTCTTATTTCGTTTGATTTTGGTGAGGTTCATAAGAAATTATAAAGTAATAGTTGATTGTGAATAAGGTAACAATAGCTCTCAATGTTTGAAATGTTGGTCACTAAAGTAAAAAGAAGAAATCATCGAAATCAGGTGTGAAGAGAAGAGAAAAATGGTTATAGGGGTATTTTGGATATTTTAACATCAAATGATCTTTGTCCACCAAATTGAGCTCCATCATCAATAATTGCAAATATTAATTGAATTGTAAATTATTTTTCTTCACTACCCACAAAGATCTAACATTAATCTTCATTGATAACACCTCGTGCCATTTATGTGGATTATTCTCAAGATACTTCTTAATTAAATCAATAATCACTCTATTGGTAGCCTCGACTTGACCATTTGTCTATGTACAATAAGGGACTGAATGTACCAACTTAACACTGAAGCTCCTGAGAAAAATCATTACCTTTTATCTATGAATATTGTACCTTGATCAATTGTAATCGACTACGAAATTCTGAATTAGAAAATAATATGATCATTGATGGACTTGATCACCTCGTAGTGGTAAGGCCTCAACCCATTTAGTAAAGTAATTTGTTGCCACTATAATGAAATTATTCCTTTCAAAGATTTTGGATAGATCTTTTCGATTAAGTCTGACTCAACTTTGAAATGGTCATGCAAAATATTGGCACTATTGACACCCTCTTACATAATTAATGCAATCTTGATGCATAGTTGGCCAATAGTAGTCATGTCAATATATCAACCACTTTATTTTAGGTCCTAACTGATGAGCCTCACAAATTCCTTTATGAACTAAGCTATTACCATTCGAGCTTTCTTTCTACTCAAACATCTCAATAGTAGACCCTAATGACTTTGCTTATATAACTCACCATCCAACAAAGTAGAGTTTAATTCCCAAAGTTGAATCTTAACATCCAAGCATTATGAGGGTTGATTCAAATATTTTACCAATAAATTTCTATTGTCTTGAGATTTCTCTGTCAACTAAATTGAGTCTATCATTATTTGGGATCCATGCACTACTTTATGATTCGAAGCAGTTTGAGCTAAATTATTTGCCACTTAATTTTTATCTCTAGAAATGTATATAATTTTACTTCGAGAAAGGTGTCCAACAAATCTTTTACATGTTGATGCAAGGTTTGCAAGTTTGAACTAAGGCACTAGTAATCCCCGTCAATTGACATAATACAAATTGATGGTCACCATAAATCTCTACATTCTTTATCCTAACAACATAAACTAGACTTAAACCATAAATCAAAGCTTGGTATTCGACCTCATTATTAGTAAGGCTTAGTTCCAAGGATATCGAGAGCATACCTATTTTCTCAGTTAGGAAAATAGTACAAAAACATATTCTCACACCTCAATTACATTGCGGGCTATCAAACACAACCGACCTTGGCTACATATTGTGTGGTACTTCTAAAGGATTAGTGGCCTCGATGCATACAAAATGCACTAAGAAGTCAGCCACTTCTTGATCCTTCATGGCTTTGAGAGAGCAATATTTCAAATCAAAAGGGGCATAATTTTGATCACCTACTTGACTAATCTTCCCTAAAGAGTTGTGTTGCCAAGTAGGTAATACAAAATATTAATCTTGCTTACCACCTTTACTATCATTGTAGGAAGTTGATGCTTTAATTTCATACAAGCATGGTACAAGGCCAAACATATCTTTTCAATTGAAAAATATCATAATTCAACATCAGTGAGCAACTAACTCAAATAAAATATATCTCACTTAGTATTATCCTCAAAGTCTTGCGCTAGGAGGGTCCTGATGAAATTTTCCATAACAACTACACAATTTCAATGACTTTCTAGAAATCAAGAGTGCCAACACAAGTAGCTTTACTAGATACTCCTTAGTTTTCTCAAACACCAATTGTTGCTATGTGCCTCAAACGAAGTCATCTACATCATTTAACTTCAGTAGTGTGGTCAAAGGAGTCATCCTGTTTGTAGCATTAGGAATAAAGCATGATAATGGACCTACCAAATCAAGTTTCACAGTTGTTTCTTTGTCTTAGTTGGTTGGGCTTCGATAATTGCCTTAGCCTTCTTTGGGTCGACTTTCATCCCTCTATTATATATAAAGAAACCTAGGAAGTGTATAGTAGAAACTATAAAAGCATACTAGTTAGGATTCATTTTTAAGTATTGCCTCTACATTTGCTGAAAAGTTTAATTAAGATCAAACAAATGTTGTTTGAAACACTCACATTTGACCACAATATCATCAATATATATCCCATAGTTTTCTCAATTAAATCATGAAAAATACAATTCATTGCTCGTTGATGTGTGCCACCAACATCTCTTTCAAAAGTGAAACCATCGTCATCCCTTCTGAAAAGTACAAAGGATCCTCATGATCATCACTGAAATCTTCATTGGATATGTATGCCTCATATGAGAAGTGGTATTCCTCATCAATTCTAGGTTATTTCTAATATGAGTGTGCAACCCTTTGACAACCTCAGTCGACAATGAATTGTGTGAATTCACAATTCTTATAGATCCTGAAAACTCGGATACACTCGGTTTAGTCTCTACAACATGTTGTATCTCAAAGTTTGTGTTGGATATGTATGATCTCACAAAGCCCTTCTCGCCACAAAGTGGTGAGAGGATCTATTCTCCATCTTACGTCTTCTCTCTTGAGATCATGAACAATCTACCAATTTTTCTCCATTCATCGAGAGCTACTTCGACCCATTTGTCTAGGTCCTTTGGTAAAAAATATAAACTTTCTTGACACTCAAGCATATGAGTGTTCGTAGGATCAAATCAATGTGAATCCCTCTTATTTGTTTGAGATTGGTCTAGCTTAGAGGATCGAGAACTTTGTCTATGTCTCTAGGATAATCATGCTCTGATTTCTCATCGGAGTCAATACCAACTCAAGAATGATCATTCAAACAATGTTTTCCATGACCAATAGAGAATCCATCATGTTCTAACAATCTTTTATATTGAGTTCTCCTCTGTTGAGAATGCCACTTTTGGGTACGAATAATCAGCCAACAATTAGATGAAGATTGGGTGGATGACCAAGAATTTTCTTGTCATTTCTCAACTCTCAAGGGGTCGTTTTAACACTTGATCATTTTGACCTTTTAAAGGAAGACAATTTTCATCATACAAAGTATCCAATGAAGTGAGATTGTTATATATTCGGACCTCTCAACGTTTCGAGGGGGTATGGATGATGTTGGTGAAATATCAATCTTGAGATAATTCTCTCTCTCCAGGATATTCTGGGTTACAAACAACATGTCACCATTCTCATCGACTTGGGCCAACTCTTTGATGATAAAACTAACAATGTGGCCTCAGGTAAAACCCTATATTGTGTCCCTAGAGACCAAAGAATCCCACAAACATGACCTTGAGCTTGGTATGTGCGGCGACTCGGCAAGCGATCTGGTATGAGAAAATCATGTTTGTCTATTGCCTCCAACTATTTCAATAGACAACACATGTTATGATATCGTTTGTTTGAGAAACATGTGACAATGATTGACTTCCCTCACTTGAAGTGAATCGAGTTTATTGTCCACATTCCATTGTGATGGTGCATAGTGGCAATAGTGAGCCCTCTTCCATTACAACATATATATATGAGTAGATTTGCATCAATCTCAAGTTTCTTGTATGAAAACTTAAGATGCCTATCCCTAATAGCTTGTTATATGGTTGAGCAAAACTGAACATATCAATTTATGCCATGAGACATCATATTGTGCTACTTGTAGTATTATGGCATCTTCTTAAGCTCGTTAGTGATGGTATTGAATGTTCTTCTGACAAAAGGATTTGTCAATCCTTTAGAAGCAAATCAAAGATCTAGTCGACTTTTTTTATGTCAAAAACTCAAGTTTTTTCTCATCGTCTTTTTTCTCTTTTCCCTTTGGGGGCTGAAGAACATTATAAACATAAGGAGATCCCTGTGTTAACAACTATGACTTCAACCGAGTCACTCTGATCAATGATATCTTGCATCAGATCTTTTAGGCAAGAAATCAGAGTTTACCATTGATTATGTGCAGGACTTCTCACTTGTTGCTTGATATATCCAGGGTGTTTCAGATGTATTCGACTTCTACCACTCAATTAGCCTATTGGACTAGGGTTGTGCAGAAATGTCCTACTAAACCCTTCTTAATCTTTGTGTGGAGGTAATTCCATGCCAAGGCCACATATTAGGCATAGGTAAACTTCATCTAGCAATGAGTGATCAACTCAAAAAAGACATTTATAATTTTCTCAATTTTTTAGTGAAGATTCATTAAATCTATAGGTGTTTGTTGAGGATGGATCTTATTATAATGCTTGAGAAATGCCTTTTGCAACTTATCCCATGTTTGAATAGACATGGGTTTCAACAAAGTATACCAAGCTTAGGCTTGACCAGTGAGGGAAGAGACGAAAAGTTTAAGTTTGTGGATCTTATTGTTACCCAATTCCCCACACTTGAGAGCGAACCGAGCTAAATGTTTTCCTCAATATTTATTATCTTATCCAAAAAAAGTAGTAAACTTAGATTTTAAAACCCTTAAGATTGACTAAAGTCTATTGATCCAGTTGGGATATGGCTTACAATCCACATCAGTATCGGGAGTCTATAGCAGCTCTATTCCAAAAGTGTTTCAAACTAGGTCGATAACCCCATTTTGATTTGTTGGAGCATCTTCTAACTTCATAAGTCGATTCGGCATCTGATTGCTGAATGCAAATCGATAGTTTGCTGGTGGAAATAGTACTTCATGAGGTTGGAATGGCAATGCTTAAGCTTGATATGAAGCATGCGGTGGGAGAACTAGAAGTCCAAAATCTAGTGGTTGTACATAAAATACTCACTCCCGTAGCTTGGAGCAATTGGAGGAATCATAGGATGAGATCCTAGAAATGTGTCTCTCGACATATTAGATAGTGTCAAGGTAATATAAGGTTAGGCAGTAGCAGTTATTTAAAAAGACAAAATTGGGAATGAAAACCCAGGTAATCACCTGCTGATATTGACTTATCCATATTGTAAATGAGACCTTCAAGCTATGGATGGCGTGAGATATTCTGGTTCTTTGTATAGGCACCAAACATCAGTTCTCAATAGAATATCATTTAAGTAGCAACTTCTATAGCTTGTGTTCATTTATTTGCCTATAAATCCTCATCTCGAAGGGTAGCCAGTAGATTAACGATCATAGCAGGCATGGTTTCTATCATTTAGTAAAGCAATGCCATCTAAAGATCCTCAAATTGCTACTATAACCAATCATTAATGATGGTCAAAGGTGCTCGAGAACATCTTCATCAAATTGTATGTGAGGCATACCCGATGCATTCTCTTTTTGTTAAGGTGGAAGATGTCCCACTTGATCGTTTGAGATTGGCGGTCGAGTGCTATGTACTGATAATGATGATAAATAATCGTCTACGTTGAAAGATGTCATGGAATAAACTTGACCAAATCGAGTATGTATAAACTATGTATGTTCCACCCGGTATGCCAAAGATATATTGCCATATGAGGTGACAAATTCACATGAATGACATGACACAATATATGAGTGGAATACATGGCAAAGAATTCTAACCTTCGTTCTCAAGAGAGATAAGACCGAATAAGATATCGGGTGATGAGATGGGTTTTCGAGACTCTGACGGCTTGATTACCAATAGGGGCTTGTCTCATTCGCTTGAGGCTACAATCCTTCACGAGTCAAATGTTTCTTCTTTTTTGAATATGTGGGTGGAATCAAGTCGCTTGCGGCTACATATTCTCCCGTATTATATAGCATCAACGAGTGTTTAAACAAAGCTGACAAGCGTATGTGGGTGGAATCAAAAGTGAAACCAGAATTCGAGAGCTAAAATCACTTCCTTGAAAGGGTGCCTTCAAAGAAAGAAGAACCCAGAACAACTAGCAAACAGTGAAGAGGTCAAACAATTCCAAAGAGAATGAAGTAAAGCATATTTGAAGGAAGAGCGCTACTTGAAAGAAAACTCTAAAAATTAATGGTTGCATTGGGGTGACCAAAACTCCAGAGTCGTTCATGTTTACGTCATGAGATGTCGAAGAAACAAACTAGGTGGTGCCTTATACATGAGAACGACTGATGGAAAGTTGGGCATGATAATATCGGTGAGATCACCGTTGCTTACTTTCAACAACTATTCAGCCTACATTTATGTTCTACAACACAATTAAGATCAACCCAGTTATGGCTTTGAAGCTCCACATGAGTCGCAGAGAATGATGGAACTATCTATATCCCATCTTCTATTTGAGTTAAGCTATTTGGTGCTCAAAGAAGTGCGCAGGAAATTGTAAGTAGTTGGTGGCCACTATCGGCCCTAACACTAACATCAACTATGAAATGCGGGAAGAAGGACTCTCTTTTCGGATTTCATGAGTTGCCTTTAAAAAATGTAAACGTTATTCAAAAACTGTTATTACTTTTTAAAAAGGCCCTAAGCATCTCCCGGATGAAAAGGAATGGCTGTTAAAAGGGAAAGATAAGAGAGAAAAACTTGGAAGATGAAAAAGCCATATATATATATATATATATATAGAAGAAAAAAAAGATATATGATACAAGATACAATATATACAATTGATTTCTTCTTGAGAAAACCCTCTACAGGTAACCTTGTCCCTATCTCTCTTCTCTTCTCCTTTATTTCATTTATAGGCTCATCGCTGCTACTGCAATACAAAACTTGGAATTGCAACACAATATTTAGAATAGAGGAACAAAGAGAACAGGTGAAAAGTACTGAACAAAGACCAACGCTGCAATAGTCGGCTCCATTAGGCACTGTTGGGCCCCAACATTTGGTATCAAGGCCTCCTTGAAGTCCTCGATGACTCCATAGCAGGTACGCCGGTTCTGTAAAAGGAAAATAGTGAGAGAGAGAGAGAGATAAGTGTTATCAATGCCAAAAAAAATTCTGGTAAAGTTTGTTTTTACAAATAAAGAAAAAGGGAGAAAAGGAAATTGAAGAAATACTTTAAGAAGTGGTAATAAAGCAGACGACAGCCGGAAGTCGCCCATTGAAGGCGGCCTTAGGCAGGTCGCAGGCCCGAAAAGATTGAGATGGCCTAAATGCTATATAGGCTAGGCAAAGAAAAAGAAGAAAAAACGGAGAAGGCAAGGCGAGCGGAGAAAAAACCACCGACGGCCTCCTCTCAGATTCTCTTTATTTCTCTCCCTCTTTCCAAAAACTGAAGAGGAAAAATGGGAGGAACAAAGGCCAGGCAAGAAGAACAGGAAAACAGAGCCCCAAAAGTGAAAGAAGAGGAGAGGCGAAGGCCAAGCCAATCCAGCATTGTAGAACCGCTAGTGGCCTTCCTCCCCTCTCTCAAATGCTTTCTCTCACCTAGGGCAACGATTTTATAGGTGAAATTACTTTTTTGCCCTTGTACGAAAACTTCAATTACGAAATACTGCGAGACAAAATTACAAAAATATCCAAATATTTTGATGCGAAAAAACTTATGTGCCCTTATACCAGTGAAAAGTCTTTTCTGCCCTCTAATAATCTATAAAACTACAAAAAACCTGGGTGTAGTTTTATTAATTTGTCCATCGTCATTTTACGGAATTACGAAACCCAGGATTCAGGTATTTTTACGGATATAGCCCTCTCAGTTTTATAAACTATCTATTATGCCACTTGAGAAAAGTACAAGTTTAACCCTATACTTTTTTAGAAATACCGAGTTCAGTCTTTTCCGAGTTTATTCTTGGTTTTATAATATTTCCAAAGAGGTACTTGTATATTAAATAAACTACAGTATAATGCTTGGAAATATTTACTCCTTGGTTTTTATTGTATATTTAGAGAGGTGCCTCTATGTTAAATAAATTACAGTATAATGCATGAGAATATTTATAGTTCAGTACTTAGAATTTGAGGATATTGTATTTAGGTGCCTGACTATTTTTGTTGTTGATTATTTATGAAATATCTTATATCAATTTATCTGATGTATATTTTATATTTTTTATCTAAAAATGTACAGACTCTCTACTTTCGTCTCTACTAAATAATTAAAAAAATGACTTCTAGAATTTGTGTGTCTGAATTGGCAAAGATGAAAAAGTTAAATAGCCTAAATTTTAAAACATGGAAGAAGAGAATTCCATTGGCCTTAACTTTAGAGGGAGTTGATTATGTACTTAAGAAAACAGTATTACCCCTACTCCAGTTGTAATAGATGAAAAAAAAATATAAGACATTTCTAAAAGATGATATTATAGCTAAGACTATAATGTTAACTCACATGAAAAATGACTTGATTAGAGGAATATGAGACTGCTAAAGAATTATTTGATTTCTTGACCACAAAATATGAGACTACACCTAAGTTGCATGTACAACTACTCTCAATTCTTATAAAATGAAAGAAGGTGATAACTTTTCTGGTTTATTTGATGCTACACCTAAGTTGCATGTACAATTTGAGGTCAGGTTTGTCCCTAGCAAAATCACTGTGAGAAATCATGACAAGATAATTTTTTTGGTTTATTTGATATTGAGCATGGATTGTTCAAACTCAACATAAATGAAAATGAAAGTTCTTTGTCTACATATATCGATAGTGTCTATGTGATTGATGTGAATGTATGGCATAAAAAGATTGGGTTATATAAGTTTAAAGAAGTTAAGAAAATTAACCAACTTTAACTTATTGTCTAGTTTTTATGAAAATATTTTTAATAAGTGTGAGACCTATATACAAGGGAAAATTATTAGAAAATCGAAGTGATTAGGGCAACAACCCTACTAAAGATTATTCACATTGATTTATGTAGACTTTTAGAACAAGATTACATTGAAGAAAGGTTTATTTTATAACCTTTATCGATGATTACTCGATATATATATATATATATATATATATATATATATATATATATATATATATATATATATATATATATATATATATATTAGCGCATAAATCTGAATCACTTGAAGCGTTCAAAGAATATAAGTAGGAAGTTGAGAATCAATTGAGGCATACAATCAAGGTCTTGAGATCGGAGAGAGGTAGAAAATACACCTCTATAAAAATTTTAGAATTCTGCAAAGACTTTAGTATTGCAAAGCAAAATATAATGTTCAGGACTCCTTAATAGAATGGTGTAGTAGAGAGATATAACATGACCCTATTAAATATGACTAGGTCTATATTAATAGATACTTCTCAGCCAAGGGTATTTTGGGGAGAAAAGGTTAATACAACTATGTATATACTCAATAGAGTTTCATGTAAAGGTTTATTCTCTACACCATATGAGATGTGGTTTGGAAGAAAACTAAACCGAGGTCATCTCAGGAAGTGGGAATTTGTCACTCATATGAAGATCCTTGATCAATATAGAGACAAACTAGTAGGTCCTTAAGATGTATATTTATCGGATATCCTAAAGGATCTAAAAATATCAGTTTTATAATGAGGATCATAGATTGATAGAAAGGAGAGATGCTAAATTCTTATAAGATATTAAGAAAGACATTCTTGAAAATGGTGATGAATATGTTGATGATCAAGTAGAACTAGATCAATCTTCATTTTAACCATAAATGATCTTTCTAATCAAACTTAAACTTTAAGTTGACACAAGAGATCTAGGGTCACACCATCCTACTTAAAGGATTATCATACTTATCTTACAGATAAAGTGTATAATTTGGTAGATTTAGATAAGTTGATTGATAATTTGACATATCAGCAGGCTATTAACTCATGAGTGTTCAAACTAGGAAAAAGTCATGAATAAAGAAATTGAATCCATTGAGAAAAATCAAGTTTGGTAATTAATTGATTTGCCAAAAGGAATGAAATCTATAAGTTGTAAATGGGTTCTCAAAAAGAAATATAAGGTTGATCGAACAATCAAAAAGTTTAAAGCGAGGTTAGTTGCAATGGGTTTTTTGCAGATGTAGGAGATAGATTATGTTGAAACATATTCCCCTGTTGCGAAATTTGCATCCATAAGAATACTCCTGGCGATATCAGCATATTATGATTTGTATTAAAGATTCTAATAGCAAATCAACCTCTCGACAAATATTTTTATTTGGAGGTGGTGCAGTTTTTTAGGCTTTCAAGAAATAAGGTTGTGTAGTGTTGCATACATAAGAAGCTGAGTATGTTGCTTGCAGTATGAATGTTATGAGTGTCATTTGGATAAACAGCTTCATACATGATTTGAAGTTGAACATAACCAATGAGCCAATTGTCATTTATTGTGACAACAATGCAACAGTTACTTTTATTAAGAGTAGAGTTGATAACTTAAGAAACAAGCATATAATGGTTAAATGTCACTATGTTCATGATATGCTCAAAAGAAATAAAAATAATTATAAGTTATATGCCAACTACTGATATATTGGTTGACCCTTTAACAAAAGGTATCTCAAAAGAATTGTTTACTAATCATGTAATCCACATGGGGTTTGAAATATGCCTAGTCTATAAGTGTAGAAAATACACTTTGTTGTAAGTTATGCAGGAAAAATACATTGATTGTGGAGAAACACGTAACAGATTAAATTGCTATTTACTTTTAACTAGATAAAAGATACAACTTGGTAAACCTCAAAATAGTGGGGGGCAAAACCAGTGTATGAAAGATTTGCGACCAAGTGGAGATGTAAGTAATTGGTGACCACTATAGGCCCCAATACTAACATCAACAATGAAATGCAAGAAGAAGGGCACTCTTCTCGGATTTAATGAGTTGCTTTTAAAAAATGTAAACGTTATTCAAAAATTGTTTTTTGACTGTTAGAAACTTAGAAAAAAAACTCGAAAGATAAAAAAGCCTTATATATATATATATATAAGAAGTATACATAAAAAAAAAGATACACAATACAATATACACAATTGATTTCTTCCTGAGAAAACCCTCTATGCATAACCTTATCTATATCTCTCTCCTCTTCTCCCTTATTTCATTTACAAGCTCATCGTTGCTACTGTAATACAAAACTTGGAAACCAACACTGCAACAGTCAGCTCCATCGCACGTTGTTGAGCTCCAATATAAATAGGAGACGTGGTGAACAAATCATTTCTTAAAAAAGCCGACTTAGTTGTGCTATTTAGCAAACATGTCCATTGATATGAGAAGGCAATTGGTCGAAGAAAAGCAAATTGAAAATGTTTGGCAACAAAACATACCTTAGAAATCTTTGCAAACATAATAAACCATGAAAGCATTCACTTATGTGAAAGAAAAGATGCAATGGAGGTTGTTATAAGTAGTGGATGGTCACTCTCGGCCCAATTACTAACAATGACCATGAAATGCGGGAAGAAAAACCCTCTTCTCGGATTTCATGAGATCGTATGTTTTCAAAAATCAAACATTCTTAAACTGATTTTTCTATTTTCAATAAAAGCAAAAATAGCTTTTAAAAAGGAAATCCTAGAGCGGTAACATCGGAAGATGGAAAGCCTGTATAAATACAGAGAAACTATACAAAAAATTATATAGAACACAAAAAAGTTATTCATACTCACAGTCTTCTGAGAAAACCCTCTACGGGTAACATAGAAATAATTACATATACTTTGTTCCTATTTCTTACGTTTCCATGGGATTCACTAAAAGAAGACAGAAAACAAAAAACGACAAGAGATAGTCTGCTTCCACTGCATCACAACCAAACAACAAAAGGATTCGACAATCATAGGTTGTCCCAACATTTGGTATCAGAGCGTATAGGCTCAACCTCTCAGGAAAATCTTCAAAGGTGCGCGGTTCTGCAAACAAAAAAAACTATATTAGAGAGAAGCAGGAAAAAGGGTTTTCCTGCGTAAGTAAATTTTTTTGAAATGAAAAGAGGGAAAAGAGAAAATGGAAGCAAGATAGTGGAAAGCCACCCATTGAAGGTCGCCGTAGGCTGGTATAATACCTGGAAGTTAGAAGCCAGAACAAGGCAGCCAGAGGCTAGGTTAAAGCGACTAGAAGCTAGATCCAAGCGGCCAAAGGCCAAGCGAGAAAAAGGCCTGAGGTGAAAAAATGCTGGAGGCGGATGAACGAGGACGTGACTACGAAGGGCGATGACCACAACCCACAGATTGCAGCAGGGTTGCCCTCCTCTTCTATCAATCCCTCTCTCCCTATCCCTCTCTCTCATTCTCTCTCTATGTATTTAAATCCGCGGAAACCGCGGGCGACAAAACTATCGATTTTAGCCCTTCACGAAAATGAAAATTATGAAATACCAAAGGACAAAATTATTGAAATGTTCAAATATTTTGGGGTGAAAAGACAACTATACACTTTTCGTCTTCTCTACCCCTTAGTAGTCCATAAAACTACAAAATACAAGGTGTAGTTTTACTATTTTACCCCTAAACATTTCAAAAAATTACAAAAATGCCCTTCCACTTTCTGAGAAATGTCATGAACAACAACTTTTCGCATTTAGTTCTAGTTTTTATAGTTTTTCTAGAATAATACCTTTAGGTTAAATAAACTGTAGAAGAATGCCTGAAAATTTTTACTCCCTAGATTTTATAGTATTTTTATAATGATACATGTAGGTTAAATAAACTACAGTACAAACTCATGATATATTTATTATTTAGTACTTAAAACTTGTGGATATTGCATTTAGATGCCTGACTATATTTTTGTAGTTCTTTATGAAATGTCTTATGTAAATCCACCTGATTGTTTCTATATTTTCTATCTTAAAATATACAGACTCTCTACTTGTTGTCTCTGCCAAAAGTTTAAAAAGAAAAATGACTTCTAGAATTTACGTATCTGGATTGGCAAGGACCGAAAAGTTAAATAGCCTAAATTTCTAAATTTGGAAAAAAAGAATACCACTCACCTTAACTTTAGGAGTTCATTATGTACTCAAGAAAACAGTTTTACCTCCTACACTAGTTGCAACAGATGAGGAAAGGGAAAGATATAAGACATTTTTAAATGATGACACAATAGCTAGGACTATAATATTGGCATATATGAAAGACGACTTAATTATGATCTTTGAGGAATTTGAAACTGCAAAGAATTATTCGATTCCCTGACCACTAAATATGATAATACAGCTAAGTTGCATGTACAACTACTCCTTCAAAAGTATAATTCTAATAAAATGAAAGAATGTGACAATGTAGTTGAACATGTTAACCAAATGCTGGTAATGGATAGAGATCTGGTTGTAGCTAAGTCAATCATTACTAAACCAATGCAAATATCCACTATCTTAAACCATTTTCACTCTTCTTGGAACATGGTAACTACATCCCTAAGACTTGGACCTGATTTTATCTTTTTGAACCCCATTGAAACTAGCAATCGAACAAGAACATATGAACAAGAATAAAAGAGAAAAATTGCTAGTTGCTTAAGATGATTTAAGTTCTAGCTCTAAGAACAACCAGGGAAAAAGAAAACCAAATAAGAAATTTGGTAAGAATAAAAAGCAGAGAGATCAAAATTTTAAGAAATCGTAGGAATTCGCTTCTCGTGTAAAAGTGTTTCAACTATGGCAAGATGGGGCACTACAAAAGAGATTGCTACAACAAGAAGACAAATGGTGATAACAACCAGCGACGCGATGCAACAGAGAAGTAGGATATAATCTACGTGATTTTTAAGTGCCTTTACATAGATCACTCGGTGATTGGTTCATGGATTGATTCTAGAGCTATCTTACAGATATCAAAGATCAAAGAGAGAGTGATGGACCTAAAGGAGTACCAACTTGGCGAGCATCGAGTATATATGAGGAACAACACTTTTTCTATTGTTCTTAGGGTTGGGTTATTTAGAATTTTTGTACAAGGCATATCAATTGTACTTACTGAAATATTAACTGTGCCCTCTATTAGGCGTAATCTTATATAAGTCTCTGCCTTGGTAAATAAAGGGTTTAAAGTCAGGTTTGTTCATAGGAAAGACACAGTGAGAAAGCATGGCAGGATAACATTTTTTGGTTTATTTGATGTTGAGCATAGGTTGTTCAAACTCAACATTAATGAAAATGAAAGTTCTTTTGTTTATATTGAAAATGCCTATGTGATTGATGTGAACGTATGTCATAAAAGATTGGAACATATAAGTTTAAAGAACTTGAGAACATTAACCAACTTTGACTTATTGGCCAATTTTTATGATAACACTTTTAATAAGTGTGAAACCTGTATATAAGGGAAAATGACTAAAAAATCATTTCTCAAAGAGGTAACTAGGGCAACAACCCTATTACAAATTATTCACATTGATTTATGTGAACCATTTAGAATAAGAATACATTGTGAAAAGGTTTATTTCATAACCTTTATTAATGATTACTCGAGATATACTTATATATATATATATATATATTTATTTATTTATTTATTATCATATAAATTTGAGGCACTTGAAGCATTCAAATAATATAAGCAGGAAATAGAGAACCAATTTGGATATACAATCAAAGTCTTGAGATCAAATAGAAGTTGAGAATATACCTCAACAGAATTTTTGAAACTCTACAAAAACCTTATATTGCATAACAAAATACAATGCCTAGGACACCTCAACTTAATGGTCTAGAAGAGAGATACAACATGACTCTATTAAACATGATGAGATCTATGTTAATAGATGCTTCTATACCAAGGATATTTTGGAGAGAAATAGAAAGTACAATCGTGTATATACTTAATAGAGTATCATATAAAGTTGTATTCTCTACACCATATGAGATGTGGTTTGATAGAAAACCAAACCTATGTCATCTTAGGAGGTAGGGATCTATTGCTCATGTAAAGATCCTTGATAAGTCTAGAGATAATTTAGACAATAGGTCCTTAAGATACATATTTATCGAATATCCTAAAGGATATCAGTTTTATCATAAGGACCATTGACTGATAGAAAGCAGGAATACAAAATTCTTAGAAGAAACTAAGAATGACATCCTCGAGAATGATAATGAATATGTTGATGATCTAGTAGATCTAGATCAATCATCTTTTGATAGCATCGTCCTACTTAAAGTGAACACAAAAGGCTTAGGTTCACACCGTCCTACATAAAGGATTATCACATTTACCTTGTGGAGGATGTGTGTAATTCAGTAGATTTAGATGAGTTGACTGATAACTTGACTTGTCAGCAAGCTATTGACTCATCAAAATCGTCAGACTGGGAAAGGATGAAAAAATCGAATCCATTAAGGAAAACCAAGTCTAGGAGTTGGTTGATTTGCCAAGAGGAAGGAAGGTCATATGTTGCAAATGGGTTCTCAAAAAGAAGTATACGGTCGATGATTCAATCGACAAGTTTAAAGTGAAGCTGGTTGCAAAGGGTTTTTCACAAAATGAAGGGATAAATTATGTTAAGACATATTCCCCTATTACAAAATTTGCATCGATCAAAATAATCCTACCGATAGCAGCATATTATGATTTGAATTTACATTAGTTAGATGTAAAGACTGTTTTTCTAAATAGGGATTTAGATAAAATTATATATATGCAATAGCCTAAAGGATATATAGTTGAAGGCCAAGAAGATAAAGTATATAGGTTGAGAAAATCCCACCAATAGTATTTGACCTTTAAAAATGTCATTATTGAATTTGGGTTTGTGGCTAATGAACTTGATCACTGTGTATATGTATGGAACAGAGAGAGCCACTTTGTCATCTTATCTTTATATGTAGATGACATAGTGTTGACTGAGAATGACAATGAGATGGTTGTCAAAAAGTCTTGGTGAGAGCAAAGATGAACTAAAAGTGATAGGATACTTAGATGTTGACTTTGTTGAGAACAACGATGACAACAAATCAACCTTTGGACAAATATTTTTATTTGAAAGTGGTGTAGTTTCTTTGACATACAAAAAATAAGGTTGTGTAACGTTACATATACAAGAAGGTGGGTATTTGCTTGTAGTATGACTGCTATTAATATTGTTTGGATAAGCCGCTTCATATGTGATTTGAAGCTGGATATAACCAACGAACCAGATGTTATATATTGTGACAATAGTGAAGCAATTACTCTTATTAAGAGTAAAGATGATAACTCACGAAGCATGCATATAGTGGTTAAATATCACCATGTACATGATATGCTCAAAAGAAATGAAATAAGTATAATAAGTATATGTTGCCCTTTTAACAAAAGGCATCCCAGAAGAATTGTTTACTAATCTTGTAACCCATATATTGGGGTTAAGATATGCAAGTGTATAAATATAGAAAAACTGTACAAAAAATTATATAAAAAACAAAAAAGTGATTCATATTCACAATCTTAAACCCTCTACGAATACAATCGCTTCGTTACCTGAACACCAGTAGGCTTTCGACAATCACAGGCGATCCCAACATTTGCCACATTGAGATGAGATTTTTTATCAGAACAAGTTGTGGTAAAACCGATGAGATCAGCTTTACCGTCTTTGGATGGGATATTTCAAACATCGTGAGGGTCTAATTGATGAAATTCAACGTGTGGATCAACAAAATACAAAATAGAGAGCGAAGATATACCCGGGGATCTATGAGATGAAACCAACAAATTAGAGAGCGAAAGATATTGGATCAGTTGGAAGACTGACGAAGAAGAAAACTGAAGGTCGTTTTGGGGCTCAAGGTTTAAAACTGAAGGTGCTTTACTGTGCCAAAGAACAGCAAATAAATGCTATCCATTACCTCCGTCTAGACTTCAAGATGGGGTATGCAGAATTTGAAGATTGGAGGAAGTCGCAGGACAAGCGAAAAGCAGTCGTGGAGGCAGAAAGCGATTAGCTTCATACGCATTTACTATATGGAGAATATGGTGGGCCAGGAATGACAGTAGTAAAGATCAGATCAGATGTCGCAGAAATCAGGAACCTTGCAGTCAAGGTCTGTAATCTTCTATTCAATTTGCTACAATAGCTTACTTGCCCTTGGCATGGCATAAAATTTAATGTACCTGAGGTCGTTCTGAGGAGCAATTGTTCTGCTCGATGGTTTAAAAATGAAATCATCTTGGTTCAAACAAGAATGACGGGGTCTATATTCTGTAGATTACCAGTGGTGTTGACACATCAGGACAGTAATTTATCAACTAAACCAGCCAATATCAGGAAACTATCAAATCCCGAACCGACTCAGGACAGAAATTTCATCATGTAGACTGAGAAACATTCCATTGAAAAAGAAAGTTGGTCGTCATAAATCTAGTACGGCACGCAACGTCCTGCCCGCAATAACTCCGCTTCGTTTAACCATCGATTTCTTGATATCGTAACAACGAATCCAGTCTCCACCGACTGAAGACAAACACCTGCATAATCCCTGTCGAAAACGACCATCGCCTTTCGAACTCATTTTACAGAAGAAAAATAAGCAACTAAAGCGAATCAAAATATCATCGCCAAACACACATCTGACGTTGCAAAGAAAGCGCCATATTTGTCTTATGCTTCAATACGTATAGAACTACACAACGTGCTCTTTCTAGAAAAAAAACAGACATTAATCTGCGGAGAGATGCCAATGAGTGTAACACTTTAGCTCTTGCATCTTCATTTTAAAAGGGACTTTGAGAAGACAAAAAACTCGGACGCCCACTAGTCCGCGTGCAGATCTCCATACGGTTGCACAGCAACATACATACTGTGTACAAGTAGAAACAACCTTTAGTAGCAGACGCACCGGAGACGAATCATCCTTGAGAACAAGTTGAATAGCTTGTGCTGTAAAGGAAAAAATAATTACATTATCATCATGAACATAGACCAGCATCCATGACGATGCATCCACGTGCCAAAGTTGGCTACTAAAGGTTGTTTCTACTTGTTTCAAATCATCTAAAACATTCTATCATGTACAATCATTATCAGCAATTAAACAACCATAAATCATCAAACCATGCATGATGCGTCGCGACCATGAAACAGTTAGCAATGGGTCATATGAACAGAGAGAAGGGAGATGGAGTCTTACGCGACGATTCCTACGCAATAACTCGGGGGGTATCTTGTATAAATCTTCATCGATCGCTTTGGGAGTTCTCTTAGGCTGAGTCCGCGGGCTCGGCGCCTCGAGAGCCACGTCGCATATCCGGGCAGGCTTCTTCATATCCTTCCCGCTCTGGAACCGTTTCGCTGTCCCGTTTCCCTGCAACACGATACGTTAAGAAAGAAACCCACATCAGAAACAAGCAAAACCCGAAACTTTCAAGCCTCCATCCGATAAACAAAACCAAAACCGGCTCGAAAGAGACTCAAAGGCTCCGGCGAGTGACGTATTAAGTCGAACGCGTTTTAAATCCACAAAGTACGCAGCCCCGTGGCGAAACCTAATGGCAGATGACAGTCTTCTAGTGATATAAAGTTGACGTTCTGCACAGACGCGTGGAATTTAAGCCTAAAGTGACTGTACCGAGCTGATTCCGTTTGTCAGATCACGATCTAATCCAAAACCCGAGATGACTAAAAGTCGCAGAGATAGGAGTAAAAGACAGCATGAAGGAGGAGAGGGCAAGAGGAGGTTCGGGATTCGAATCTGACCTTGTGGGTGACGTGATAGAAGGTCTGCGGTGGTAGAGGAGAGTATTGATAGTCCCACAGAGGAAGGGCTGGTTCATGGTGAAGCTTGCGGGCATACAGGCCAGCGTGTCGAGCAGACTCGAAGTATTGAGTAATGGGCATGTCCCCTCTGGCATCCCAATTTCCAAACGCCGGAAAATGATGCATGTACAGTACCTCCTGATTCATCTGCAACACGTAAACAACATTCAGCTACAGAGAGAGAGAGAGAGAGAGAGAGAGAGAGAGATCATTGTTGATTACCTCCATGAAAGAGGGATTGAAGACGGGCACGGAGAAGGGAGGAGCCGAGTCTTTTATTTATAAGGGACACGACGAGGAAAGAAAGGAATGCGGAGAGTTAGTGAAACTCAGAAGACTCTTAGTCTCTTCCCTCCTTTATTACTCCTCTCAGTCAAGGACAGCTGCTACAGACGAGATGGGAAAGAAAAGGAAAAGAGTGGCTTTCTCTTGACGTTCACTCCCTCCCTGCTTCCGTCATTTAAGACTCGCATCCACGCTTTTCCTGTTCTTGTGCCTCGCGCCTGTCACGAAGCCTGACCACAATCACCAAACTAATAGCTCCATTAGCTAAACCCAAAGTGCAGCCAAGTTAGTCCGTCAAACTAATATATATACATATATATATATATATATGTACTAAAGACCGGCAGACGTGAACAACCAGCGGCTGGGTCACTGTTGTACGAGTAGACTAACCCGGACCAGACCTAACACTGGGCACCGTCCATGGCTGCCGCTAAAACTAATGGACCTCCAGGGTTCAGTGGCATGCAGCGAAAGGTATCGAGCTAGGAGTGCCTTTTAATAATTCTGTCGTGCAGGAGAGACAAAAGCCACGCTAAAGTTCTCGAAACCCTATCCCTAGCTGCGACGAAACCGAAAAGAAGAACATGGGCGGAAAAGACTAAGCTTATTTTACCGAAACGCCCCTCTCATTCCGGCAGCTTCCGGCTACCCTTTGGTTTTCACTTTCAGAGATTCCACCACCCTCGGCCACCACAGGCGCTAGCTCATCGGGAAGGAGATTCGACTCTCACAAGATGATGGTCGTGATTTCCGTTTCCCTGGAGGTGCTACCTCGCTTCAGCCTCCCCATTTAAATGATACCCAATATGGATCTTGGCTTTCAGTTTTGGTATAGATGCAGGATATTTTTCTTTGTTAGTTTAGAATATATATATATAAGTGAGAAAAAACATTATAAAAGTGCATATACATACGTGTTCAAATCCTTTAAGCGTATGTGGGACAATTTCTTCTTCATTGAGTTCACAATGGAGATTTGAATTTAAAATTATTTTATACTTTATATTTAATACATGTTCAAATCTTTTAAGCAGTGAGATATTTTTTCATCATTCAATTCACATAATAAATAATAGATATTTAAATTTAAAAATATTTTACTTTATATTTAATACACCATTAAATAATTTTCAAATTTCTTTCATCAATCATATCAATCGAACAATAAAAATGCTTGAATTCAAGTATGAATAAGTGCACGCATGAACCATACAACATGATAAGCAATTGAGTTTTGAATAAAAAATGTATTGTTATACTGTTTCATAGTTTGATATTATTTTTCTTTTTCTTAAAAATCTCAAAGATCAATCAATTGAAATTTTTAAGTAAATTTGAGTATGAATGAATTTGCGCATGAACTCTCTTTATATATATATATATATATATATATATATATATATATATATATATATATATATAAGAAAAATATACGATACTCAAAGCGTTAGATCGACTCCAAGACCGTGCTATCGGCTTTGGCCTGTCGTTGTAGAAGAAAAGATTAAAGCAAAAGGATCTGAGAGTATATTTGTAGTTGTTATATCAATTGCCGGCTAAGATACCTTAGACAACGTGAAGTCAAACATGATTCTCTAAGTTCAAAAAAGGGATCAAGTGGATAAACCGGGTTGGGTGTATCCGTCATTAGAAAGAAATTGAAGGGTAAAAATGTGCGGGTGGGTCCACGAATACCCACGCGCGGTCGCATCAAAAGCGAGTCAGGTGGCTGATCGAGTGTGTCGGACCACGGGCCCGATGAATGGACCGGGAAAGAGGACGCACACGGACAACTGAAACGAAACAAGCTGCCTTTTTGAACTTTCATCCCAACTTCTTCATTATGACGACGTTCCCCTTCACCCTTACCCTATAGTTAAGGGCAGCCCGGCCCCCTAGGGTAGGGCACGCCCGTCAATACGCTCACCACGTCCTATGCCTCCTTTATGCGTAGGGTCGGTAGAAAATTAAAGAGAGGCCACCACTCTTTCCCAGTTTCTTGAACTACCGTCGGCCCTTTTTCGTCCTCGTATGTCCACGCCCCTCGGCCGCGAATCATGTGCTTAGGGAAGAAGCCATGCGCACGTTTGGGGGCTCCCCTTCCTTACGCGGTCGTCGGGGCGTAGGGAATAAGTTTTTCTCCTTTCCTCTCGTAAGCCTTGGAGAATAAGTTTGTTCCAGTGTGGTGGTGATTTTATATTTCTGGTAGTGATCGTGTCGTAGTATTGACTCGCCCATCGTGTCAAAAACCTGAGTTAGCATAGATAACCAGTTGTATTTCGCGTCGTGTCACTTCATGTTCATGTTAAATTATGTCAACTCATATTGACCAAAACGCTCTTTTTTGTCACTTTGGGTGACACGAAGACTTTCTTGTTGCGTCATATCAGGTTTTCAGTTATCAGATCCAACCTGTTACATTTACAAACCCTTGTGAGGTGATTTAACGGATTGGCTTTGTTTCGAGTAAGAATTGAATCTTGGTTTGGATGAATTTTTATGGGTAGAGAAATAAGATCTGATCAAAGGAGCCGATCTGAACTGTGGAGGTCATCGCTTTGTTGTCAACTCAAGATTGTGGTAATGTTAGGTTTATTAGTTAGTTTATTCTGAGCCAAAATGGATTGAGATGAGCTGAATGTTAGTCCGTCAAAAAATTTAAGTTGGATTCACAGAGAGTTTGGAATAGAAACATTGATTGGAAATTGAGTCAGAATTCAATTTCATACAGTTGGCTTGTGAAATTTAAAGATTTCAGTTCTAATGACATTACACCAACCCAATTGGTCGGACTGAATGGATTAATATATATATATATATATATATATATATATATATATATATATATATATATATATATATATATAGAGAGAGAGAGAGAGAGAGAGAGAAATTAGTACATGCTCACGTGGTTGGATTCTTAAAGAAATTCTACGATATCAACCATCTGATCAACAAGATCAATAGTTGTGATCTTTAATTCAAAAGCCAAAAAGTATTCATGTAATTTATTGCACCTAGTATTTTTGGCTTTTTGACTTAAGTATGTTTAAGCATGAATGAATGTTCACATAGATTAACCTCTCTATATTATATATAATGTCATTAGAACTGAAATCTTCAAATTTTACAAGCAACCAAATGCTTAATTACATGAGCTAATGTCAATCGAGCTGGAACCAAAATGCATTCTCTTTATTCAGCTTGTATAGCTTAATGGGTCAGCTAGCGTACTGGGCCTTGTTTAGTTCACAAAAACTGTTAACAGTAGAACCCAAAGCCAAACCACTAGCAGTTAGTAGTGCTACGCCCGTGCTACTAGAACTATAAGCCTAGGCTTACATGAGCTTGTAATTGTGGTTCCAAGGAACCACGGTTTGTGATTGGTGGGTTTTTCTCTAAGCCTCTTGAGTCCAATTCTTGTAGCCCACCTTTACCATGATGATGATCCTTTTGACTCAAATTGGACCTATGGAACTACAATTATGTGCCAATAATAATAGGTTTCGCATTTTGATATGCAACGAAACTTAGAACTGAGAGCATAAAAAATCAAGGTCTAGTTTTCCTAAAACCTTGTATCAAACACATATAAGGAACTGAATAAATCAATATGCTATTGGATGTTTAGTGAGAATATGATAAATATGATTTGAATGCATGGATAATGAACATACACATGATGAAGTTGTCTAGTATTAGTGGGACTCGAACACCAACAGGGAAGTTACAGTTAGGCATAGGCACCTATTCAGGGGTCCATGTTGAATTTGGGTAATTTAAGCATCACCTTCGGAATTCTCTGCAAACTTCGTGTATGGATTCACACATGGAATGTGAATAGATTCACTAACATCCCTTGCTGGATCCATTCGGCACCCTCATCACAGTGAATTTGGTATAGCGTGCTAGAAAATTTTGTAACATAATAGTACAACATTGCTATTTTCTTTCTACGCTGTTGAAGTGCGTGCTAGAATGTGTGATCGATCTAGTATACAATTGCCAACGCAATTTTTTATTATCGTACTTGATATTTGACTTGTTTCATAATTCACCAAGTATTTGTCATCAGATTGATCACATATTTATACTCTAGATCGCATTTTTTGGCATGTTAAAGCTAACGAACCATGGTACTGAGCCGAACCAAACTGAAAGTGATGGTGTAGTTTGGTTCATCTTTGAAACCTATAGTAGTTTTGCTTGGTTCTTCAAAACTGAGAAGTGATTGGAATGATTTTGTTCGAGGTTCGAGTCTAGAAGCGAACCAAACCTGACCACGAACAGCCCTACCCATAAGTATCATCCGTCATACATAATAAAGTTGGGAGAGCCATGCGCAACAAAGCAAAAAGACAGACAAGGAGAAGTGTCAGAAATGTAGGTAAGTGGTATAGGAGGAGCAGGAAAGACGCATGAGTAAATTGTAGGAGGGATTAAAACTCAAGAGCATCTAACACTATCCACATTTAATGCTAAGTAACAAAAAGGTGAAAAAGCAGAGAAAAAGCAAGCGCATGAATCAGGTAAAAATTAAAGTTGGGAAGTTGAAAGGCTGTGTATACCGACTAACAGAAAATATCCTTTCTAATGTTAAATGATAACTGACATTCTTTCCCGGTAATTCTTATGAGAAAAACAATCGTATAGTGCACAACCACCATAAATTATTTTACAAAAAAGAAGCAACTATAAGCCCAATCGAAAGGGGCGCCATGAGTGAGAGAGAGAGAGTCTCAATGGCTGGTTTTCTGTCTCATCCATTTTGTAGCGGACCACTTCTCCCCAAGCAAAACTTCACAGCCACCATGAAGACTCTTTGGATCTGATGATCCATCAAGATCCTGTAAAAAACAGAAGGTTCAAGGAAGAAGATTCTTCAAGATGCTTTTACCTTTTTTATAACTTGTAACTCAACGGAACAGCAAATGGTTGTCTAAACTTGGTCAAACCCCTGACGGCATAAAACCCCGAGGGTAGAAACATCAACCGGAGGCATTTTTTTTCAGTTTAGTATGATAACAGAACCATTCGTTCTGAGAACCATTATAATCATAAATCAAGCAGAGAAGAAAACATCTCCAGCCTGTTTGTTCAGTAACAATAACAGAATATCAGCAACAAGATCAAAATTGTTGCATTTGGGTGCGTGCAAAAATTAATGGATTTCAAAGACTGGCTTGACAACCAAAATATCAGAATAGACATAAATTCCAGCATGCTGATTAGGGTAATTACTCATCAGACTGCCACCTAAGCTCTAGCTACATAAACGACGTCTCCTCAGCAAGATCATTTTGACTGAAAACCTAACTAACTCATTAAGATAGACTACCAAAAAAGTGATTTCCTTTAATATTCTTGAGCATTTATAGCCTGAAATTTTCTTTAGTGGTGGCACCTAGATGCTACAAGCATTCATTGTTTCTGTATCTTCCGAAAGGGAAAAAGATCCACGCATTTACAAAAAGGGTAAGGGAGCATCATGCCTTTAGTGACAACAGAGACAGCAGACAGGTGTCGGCAAGCCTACTTACCTAGAGAGTTGTGGTTGAGGACAAACAGCTAAATTCTCTCGTTTTCTTTTAAGGAAAAAAAAATATAGACGACATTCTCGGCTATTACAGCAGTATTTCTAGGGATGATCGCCGTAGTTGTAACAACGTAAGCTACAAGTTTCATATGATACAGGATGAAATTCATAAGCCCTACCAGCCACGGCTACAGTCAACGCCTTGAAAGATGTGTTGTAATTTATTATTTTCTTTTAGCACAGACATTCTAAAAGTTCGTTTAAATGAAAGCATCGGAATTCGTAAGCATTGAGCTCGTCGCAAAGCATCTGAGTAAACATCAGATGCTACTCTTCAGAACACCTGGATTTCAATCCTTCAATAAAAGGTTTAAGATAATAAACATACATAACAACCCCATCTATCACCCTCCCCAAGAAACATTCTGAAAGTTCATTTAAATGCAAGTACCGGAATTCGTATACATTGAACCTGTGGTGAAGTCTTTGACTAAACATCAGATTCTACTCTTCACACCATTTGGATTTTAAACCTCCAATGAAAGGTTAAAGATAGTAAACACACATAACAACCCCATCCATCACCCTCCCCGAGAAACACACACACACAGTCTATATGTATATAGTCATTTATTTTGTCTTACATATATCACATCACAGTCTACATGTATAGTCATTTATTTTGTCTTTACATATATCACATCACAGTCTACATGTCGTTTATCTTGTGTTACATATATCAAGTTAGGGTTCCTTTGGCAAGTCATGATCCTGTTCGCTATTTTGAATAGCTATTTATCTACAAACCAATGCCAATCTCTTGTGATACATCCCAAATACGTGTCAATAAACAGAGAAAGGTTGAAACAGAAAAGAAAGGGACCAAAAGGCTCAATTAATCAAGACATCAAACAAAAGCTCCTAGGAGCATCATATGTAGACGTGAAATGAACCGTCAATAAAGAGAGAATCCACGAGCTAGACATACCATACGAAAGTACGTCTCACCCCCTTCAATGTCATCACTGAGACACATGAGCATTGTTGCAACTCTCTGGCCTTCACGTTTCAAATTAAACTACAAATTAGAGAAATAAACGCTTAAAATGCAAGACTTGGAATATAAGACTTAGAGAATCACGTGGACGATAGATAATAGTATGACATTTTACATCAGTGTGTAAGAATGCTCAGATAAACCAGCTGAATTAAAACTGAAGTATGACAGAAAACTTGCTGTATCAGCAAAATAGTCATGACGGGGCCTGTAAAATTGGTCCTTTTCATACCTGTCCTTTTGTGAAGGTTACAACTGATAGTGAAACTTTGTCATCAACTAAAAACAAATTAAACAAGAATTGTGGAATAAATAGATCCAGGAAAGCTTAATAACTCACCGAAGAACTTGGATGAGTTCCCCATTTTTGGCAGGCACTTGAGAAAAGACAGCAATGCGCTTTTCAATTTCCTGGTCCATATAAAAAGACATGTATGACACTGATTTTGTCACAAGTCGCTCGAGTAACACCAACATGCATCTAATGAACCTTACAACTAGGGAGGAAGATTGAAAATCGAAAATTCAAAGGCCAAATGTATCCACTAGCTTGTTTTAGGCGCTAATGACCGAAGCTGGATCCAAAATGAAGATCTAGACATGCTTAACCAGCATTCCTCATTAAGATTCAAAAGTATATCTGATAAATAAGATGAGCTGTGCACAAGCATATGCCAAGCTGATGAAACAAACACAACCCAGCTTGTTGAACTTTTAGAGATTTTGATTTGTATAATGAAGATGGGTTTCTAACAATACCTGTTCTTAAATAATTCTTAGCATGTATGTGTATAGGATTTAGTATCAACCTGCATACGTCCAAACAAGCCAAGTGTGTCAAGCTGGGCCCTTTCACAGCTTGGCTCGTATAGATTCAAGATTCATAGGCAGGACCAATCCAAGCTCAGCATAAGCCCAGCTAAGCCGAATAATAGAGCTGCCTGGCTTGTTTAACAGCCCTACTAAAAAAAGGGGGTATAGCTACAACATTGGCATTTCAACAGTGGGACTCAAAATAGATCTTCCATATGCAACTCTTAACCACTTTGTTCAACTCTCCAAGAACCAATTTTTAAACGGAAGGCAGATAACAAAAGCAGTTTTTCCCACCACTAGTAAAACACAAAGCCCACGCAACAGTTTTCCCATCCCTAGTTAAACGAAAAGCCCAAGCAACATCTTCCATTTGTTGAAAATAGATTCTCAAAGGCTGTAGCTTCAATATGAACTTTATCACATGTCATCACAAAATATACCTTCTGTAAGATATTCTGGGTGATCTGGAGAGAGAATTTATGTGGTTTTTGAGGAAATATAATAAGAATCTAATCATATGCACTGGATAATTCCACAATGCTGCAACTTTTTTTTTCTCCTATTCTTATCAGATTTTGCAGGCATCAGGAGCCTTCTATGGATAATGACCACCTAGGCCAACCAAACTCATGCCCCTGTGGCTCTGGTCCTTAGTTCGTTTAATCCCAGAAGGTATCTTGCTAGAACAACAACAACCAAGCCTTTTCCTGGGGTTGGCAACACGGATTCTTGCTAGAGCAGTGTTAAAATTTTCATAAACAACAGTCTATCAATATCACCTTTTACCATTCACCAAAGATATCGCATATTTACAACTACTGTAGAAACTAAAAAACTTGCAAATGAAAGAACTTTTTGAAACAAGCAGTTCAAACTTCAAACTACATGGGAGGGCCACTGCATGCCATCATGTGCATAAGATAACGAAAACATAGCTGTATCATTGTATACTTCCTTTCTTCTGAACTCAAAAACATCATGAACTAGTTCAAACATTACTCCTCATCCCCTGATCATAAAACCAAATCGAACAAAGAAAATCAAAAGCTAGGCCATGAATAATGAAGCCTTTGAAAACAAAATTACAAAAACATGGTATAACTTATTCAATTCTGCTAGGACATTATAATGACATATACTTGCGAAGAAAATAATGCTTAATCATTAAGTCCATAAACTGAAGAAAGACAAATGAATCATTCTATACAAAGAAACTGTCCATAATCACCATGGTTTCTCTCACGTAAAGAATAGCGACAAACTAATAGCTTAGGCTGAAGTCCTCCAAAGGCGACACTTAAAATTGTCTGTGCACACATACCAGCACACAAATAGAATGTCTGTTTCCCTCAAAAGGCTAACAATATGGATGTGATCTCCATATCCAAAAACCTAGGGTAAAACTTTACCATCTGCACATACGTTTTGGGTAAATAAATCATATTTGATAATGATTCACAATTCAAGAGGTTTTTGGCTCATAAAACCTGATTTATACGTCCAAAAGTTTCTTCCAGGCACGTCTGCTTCCTATGACATTTTCTGAAGATAAATCTATGCTATGTTTATTTGCCTGTGTGTCTCACTCGACTAACAAGATATTTCCTAAGGTGCATACATATTTATGTGTGTATCCTAAACAAATTACATAAAGATTTTTCATGGCAACATGATGATTCCATAAATGCTATGTCACACAAACACCTCTAAGAGGTGGAGTGTCTACCCCAACATTAGCGACACCGACACCAACACCGATATGGTGTCGATGCGGCACCGATACGGTGTTGTGAGATTCCGAAACGGTCAATGTGTCGAAGTTGATTATGGGTGCGGTCAACGTGTTGGAGTCTATATGTGTCCAAATTCCTTAGGTCATTTGGTATAAAAGGAACATGTGCGTCTGTCCAACGGTCATTCCTCTAGCTCAGTGCGTCCAAACTCTTCGTCATCCAGTGACCTCCTTCAACACCCTCTCACACCACTTCTTCGACGGCCTCCCACATACCCACGTTGTTCGGCCTCCCATACCAGCCAATCACCCGCCTCCCACACCCGAGGTTTCTGTGTATTCTCGTTTTAGTACAAATCATAGATCTTCATTTTTGCACTATTTTGTTGTTCTTAGTTGAAATTTCTTACATTGAATTAATGAGACATTATACTTCATGACATATGTGACATACATGCACACAAAGAGTAAGTCTCTTTTTAAATTCAAGCTATTGTCAACTATGTTTGTTTTTCAATCAATTTATAATATTGTTTATGTTATTAATATACATTGTTGTTATGTTAATATTGTTTGTGTTTCTGACTATTATTATTGTTTTTGTTACTGTGAAATTGTGAATTAAGTTGATCCTAAAAATAACTGACAATAGGAAAGAAAAAATAGTATCAATTGGGACTGAGAGTTCTGGTGAAAGTGTTCCTTCAAGTTCAGGATCAACAACAAAACCTTCAATTTCAATACCTTATTATGGAGGAACATCATGGTGATTATATTTCATATTTTATTATTATTTACTTGAATATATTGCAGTGAAGGAGCATCAAAATATTGGGATACAAATCTCAAGGAATATCATTTAGATGATAGCCAAGATTTGCATACCCTTAATATGAAACTCACTCATCCGATAGTCCTTTTAGTAGATAATATTGTTGATAGTGAAGAATTATGATTTATCAGGTATAAGTTCATTTCATTTATCAAACATTAAGATTTTCTTTTGATTGATTTCTATATTATGATATTAGTAGTTGTTTACGTGTTTTGCTTTAATATAAAGTTGTGTACTTACTATTGTTGTATACTTATGTTAATTAATGCCTCACTTGTTCTAGTTTGAATATTATATATATTATATAATATTATATACCTTAGCCATGTTGCCACACCCAAAGTTTTTGAAATTTGTCATATTCGGCACCCGCACCTGCACCTATGTGACAACATAAATGCATTGCTTTGAGATGCAGTTCGATGTCATAACAGGCAGCTTCCAAATCAGTCAGGATCGCCTTGTTAAGCATTTTATTTTAATTAAATGTTACTAGCTAAAAGGTCCACATTTATTTGATAATTTCAAATGAAATTGGGATAGGACGGAAGGATTATATTTGTCAAATTATAACCAAGTGAGACCCAAATAGGGGTCAACTGACCCAATCTAATTATAGAATTGATTAATAAATTTCCTTCCCAATGCTCCCTTCCTCGCCCGAATGTAGTGAATAATTTACAGAGAGGGTCTCCGCATTTTGAATATGGACGGATGCCCCGGGGGGGGGAGGGGTAAGGAAGCTAGCCCTAGATAATAAGATTCGTATTGGTTCTTGGAATATCGAAACATTATCCGGTAAGCTAATGGAGGTGGTACATACTATGATTCGGAGAAAGATTCATATTCTATGTTTACAAGAGACAAAGTGGGTTGGAGAAAAAGCAAAGGAGGTAGAGGATACAGGTTTTAAATTATGGTACGTAGGTAAAGAAAAGGCTCGAAACGGAGTTGGTATTATTATAAATAAAGATTTAAAAGATAGTGTAGTAGACATACAACGATATGGTGACCGAATGATGACGATGAAATTAGTGTTAGGAGCAGAAGTTTTGAATATAGTTTGTACTTACGTACCCCAAGTAGGCCTAGAAGATAGTATAAAAACAACTTTTTGGGAAGAGTTAGATAAGGTGATTCAAAGGATTCCACAAAAGAAGATGATTTGTTTAGGAGGAGACTTAAATAGACATGTCGGTAAAGAGGCATTAGGATATCAAGGTATTCATAGAAACTTTGGTTTGGGGGATATAAATGAGGAAGGTAGGGAGATTTTAAATTTTGCTATGGCATTTGATCTCTTTATAGGCATTTGATCTCTTTATAGTCAATACAACCTTCAAAAAACGAGATGAACATTTAGTTACTTATAAGAGTGGCTTATCACAAACACAAATTGATTACTTTATTTGTAGAAAAAAAGATAGAGCCTGCAGTAAAGATTACAACGTAATTCCAGGAGAAAGCGTAACCACCCAACATCGACTTTTACTTATAGATTTATAAATAAAAAATAGACAAAGAAGAAAAGAGTGCATCGAGCTATTCATACTAAATGGTGAAACCTCAAAAGTGAGAAAGAAGATATATTTAAACAAAAAGTCCTTAAGGAGATGCTTGGAATTATGTTGGTATACCTTGTAATATGTGGAACAATATGGCTATACATATTAGGAAAGTAGTGAAAGATGTGTTAGGTGAATCTAAGGGAGGTGTACCAGCACAAAAAGAAGCTTGGTGGTGGAGTGAAGTAGTGCAAAATAAAATCAAGGCAAAGAGGGCATGTTACAAATTATATTACGTTAAGAAAACTAGTGAAACTTTAGAGGCTTATAAGAAAGCAAAGAAGGAAGCGAAAAAGGTTATCAGTGAAGCAAAAGCAAAAATTTGGGAGGATTTATATAAAAAAACTCAACTCAAAAGAGGGTGAAAGAGATATTTTTAGGATAGCTAGGGCTAGAGATAAGAAAACTAAAGATCTTAATTCTGTTAGATGCATCAAAGATGAGGATGAAAAAATTCTAGTGACAAATGATGATATAAGAAATAGATGGAAAAACTATTTTTATAAGCTTTCTAATGAAAATAAAGATGTTAGTATTAGCTTAGGAGAGTTAGCCAAATCAGAAAAGTATATAAACCATAATTTCTACCGACGTATTTAAAAGAATGAAGTCAAAGAGGCTTTTAAACATATGAAGGGTGGTAAATCGGTAGGACCGGACAGTATTCCTATAGAAGTTTGGAAAATACTTAAGAAATAGGAATCACTTGGCTCACAAGACTATTTAATGAAATATGGAAAAACCAAAAGATGCCCGAGGAATGGAGAGCGAGTACACTTATACCCATATATAAGAATAAGGGAGACATTCAGAATTGTGCGAATTATCGAGGTATCAAGTTAATGGGCCATACTATGAAATTGTGGGAAAGAATTATCAAACGTAGGTTAAGACAAGTATTAAGTACAACAGAGAACTAATTTAGATTCATGCCAAGCAGATCTACTATTGAAGCGATTCACCTTTTGAGACGTCTTATGGAACATTTTAGAGCAAAAAAGAAAGACCTTCACATGATATTTATTGAATTATAAAAAGCTTACGATAGGGTACCGAGGGAGGTTTTTTGGAGAACCTTAGAAAAAAAAGGTATCCCATTGACATACATTAACCTTATAAGAGACATGTACGATGGTGCAAAAACATGTGTGAGGACTCATGAAGGAATGACAGACTTCTTTGAAGTTAATATTGGGTTACATCAAGGATCAACTTTAAGTCCATACTTATTTATAATGATGATTGACGAGTTAACAAAACATATTCAAGATGAAGTGCCTTAGTGTATGTTATTTGCTGATGACATTGTGTTAGTAGAAGAGTCTAAGGAAAAACAACAACAACTAAGCATTTTCCCATACTAGATGGGGTTGGCTAAAGAGTCTAAGGAAAAAGTTAATAAAAAATTAGAACTATGGAGAGAAGCATTAGAAAGCAAAGGCCTCCGACTTAGTAGAACAAAGACAAAATATATGGAATGTAAGTTTGATCATTTGGTTACTTCATAGGACATAAAAATTAAAATCAGCACACATTGCATCCCCGAAAGGAAAGTTTTAAATACCTAGGGTCAATTTTTCAGAGTGATGGAAGAATTGATGGAGATGTTACGCATAGAATTAATGCTGGTCGGTTAAAATGGAGAGGAGCATCAGGTATTCTTTGTGATAAGAAGATACCATTAAAGTTAAAAGGTAAATATTATAGAGCAACAATTAGACCTGCCATGTTTCATGGTTCTGAGTGTTGGGCAGTTAACCATATGATCCTTACGTATTATTTTATAAATAGATGTCAACAAAACGGGTTTATTCATTTCGAACATACATGTATTTGAAAAAGAATAGATGACGGTACACATAAAAGAAACAGACATCTACGTATACACATATAGACTAAGGTGGGCAGTCAGGTTATGCCCCATAAGTGCATTCAGGAGAAGGGCCATTCTCAATCCATCGGGTGAGACTTGTACTGAAATGTTGTGGAGATCTTGACCAGTGAGTTAGTTGCTTACATTTTAATTGAGAACTCTTTTTGTCCATGTATGCCCGCAAGAATACTCTGCATCCACATTTATGTGTTCTAGAAGCATTGACAATTGATCCTTTGAAGCAAAAACTTCCATATTAATCCACAAACATGTTATCTTACGCATTTTGTAGGGTATACATGAGTATTAGGTTCTGAAGCTCTATAATGTAATATGTCATTGAAACAACGCAGGTTAGTTTTTTATTGACTTTATTATGTGTATAGATGTGGATTTGATGATTGAATAGATAAAAGAAGACATGGAGAAAGAGAGAGATGGTGAAAGAGGGTTGAGAGCTGATCTCCAACGTGACCTATGGTCCTACCATATTTCCTATTTGAAGTCCTCATTAGACAAAGTACAAGAACCAATCCTATAAATTGGACTTGGTTGCACAATAATTAAAAATTTAGTAATTTAAATTAATTAGTAAGCTTCCTCTCTTTTCTCATTTAATTAAATTGAGCTCAGCTTAACTATCTTCTCCCTTTCCTTTGTCAAATTTCTTCCTCTCTTCCATTAATTTCTTCTCTTAATTGAGTCACTCTTCAACCTTGCGAATTGATTTCTACAATCAAGAGCGAACAAGCATCAACTTCCTTGCCAGATGAAGAACAGATTTCCAAGCTGGCCATCCCCCAAAAGAAGTTAAAACTTGCCAATATCAGCCAACATTAGCAAGAAGTCAGCCACAAAGCATCAAGACTCACAGTCATGGGCTCTTTTCTTCAAGATATTGCAAGAACCTCAATCAAGATTGGATATTTATCACCAAGATCGTTTATTTGTTAACAGTCGAGCTTCTGTGTGCCAAAAAATACTTTCCCAGACTGATGAGTAAATACTTCAGTGGTATAACTTCTTAAAAGTTTCAGAACTTCAATGCATGATTTCTCCGCTTCATGAGTAACATTCATAAGTATCAGCATCTAAGATGTGAAACACGAAGACAACTGTAACTATCTGAACTACCATCATGCGGTTGTGAGATGGCAATGAGAAAAAAGGTGTTCAGCTGAAAGCACCCACGGTGCAATTCCCCCTGGACATGCGTAAGTCCATAGCTTTATCTGGTTGGAGACGTAGTGTGTGGTAGTGGCCACGCATTACAACTTATTATCGTTTTCCATCTTCCCTATCTTCTACAATGACTAAAAGAGTCTCTATTAGCAGACCATCTGATGGCAACTTGCACCGGAGTTCCTCGCAACTCATGGTGCAAGAAGGAAATAAGCTGTCGTTGTTATATATGGATGTTAATTATGTTGACCAAAGTGAAACTCAAAACTCGAGTTAGATATACCCTAATGTAGTAGTTTAATGATTCTTATGTCAATTATTCTCTAATATCCTAATCTTTTATAAAACAATGATACATGGAATATCTGCCATTCTTTATACCACATATCTCAAAGAAGAAGAAGAATTGATCCTCTTATTACCCTCATAATGCTTTTGAGCAAATAGTTGGTCAACGATACAACATACATTGACCATATTCAGACAAACCAAGTAATATAAAATGAACAAGGAAAAAAATCTTACAAGTAGAACAAACAAGATCAAGTACCTCTGAACTCAAAAAGTAGTGGAACACAGTAATCCTAGGCGACCAGCTTATCACCGCAGGTTTTATCTATTAGCAAATACAACAATGTAAGCATAAGTTTAATATTTTTTCCTCCCAGCTCGTTGTGTTAAACAAGAGACATTCTCTAGTCCGCCTATCCGTACATTAAACAAAGCAGAAGCTAAGAGGTCCATTTTGTTAATGAGGAGAAATAGAAGGTAACCAACTGTATACACAAATCACAAGGTACCAATTATAAAGAATCCCGTGGCTGCAAATTCACGCAAGTTTATGAACTCGAGATTTTCTCCCAACACATTGTCTACTGAATAAGCAGAATATGCCAAGGTTTAAAACATATGCCTTTCCCACATGTATCTTCGCTTGGTAAACCTCAGAGGATCACCAATATTCTGGCTATTGACCTGTGCGAAACTATTCACATGCAGCTGACTCTTCACTTCCGCTGAATTTTCTCTTCTAAGACTCTTCAAGGACTTCCCAATAACATCAAATACCCTTGTGAACCAGTATCATAAAAATCGATAACCGTTATCATTTTTGTCAGCAAGACGGTACTACATATCGTAATGTATCACATTTTTTCAGAAAATCCAAAAGCTGTTGAAAATTTCCTAAAAGATCCTTAAAGCTCTAAACAACAAAAGAACTTTTAAAATAAAGGAAAAGTTAATTAACTATAAAAAAACTTGAAAACAAACTGAAAAATATAAACAATTTGAGTCCAAAACAGCCGCATTGATGAAGGAAAGAAAATGCAGGTGGTACATAGAAAGGTGAAGAAGTAACAGTAGAGTTGGTAACAATTGAAAGTTCAAGCGAAGAAGAAACAATAAGCTAGTTGTCAATAAATTACTTAAACATCAAAAAGAAATAAGCCAATGGATTTGTGTGTACCAATCCAAGACACAGAACGCATGCATCTTCATCATTTGCCCAAAGAGCTAACCCTGAATGTACGAATGTTTCAGCCAAAGAAGAAACGACATAACAACATCAAAAATGGGAAAGTCATGGCTACAGCTATTAATATGTAAATCATATAAAATCTGGCATAGAATCCATGTAGCGTAGCCGACCCCGTCTAGTATGGGAAAAGGCTTAGTTGTAGTTGTTGTTGTTGTATATAAAATCTGGCATATGCTGCATAATAAAGACAAAAATACATGGTAACAGTGCAAAAATGTATGGAACTTTCACATGTATTGGTGCATCACATGCACGCATGCAAAAAATGCACGACTGTTCCAATTTAACAAAAATGCATTGTAATCGAGATGTGAACAAATCATAATCCATGTCAAAGAGTCAACAAAGATATGGTCCACATAGATGCTTTTGATGTTGAGAATGGTTATGCAATCGTTGAACCATATGAGCAAGTACAAATCCAGTTGAACTACACCTCCGTACCCACAAACTAGCATGGGTACAACCTAGTACACAGGAAGAACTGCCCATCTTGTGTGCAATAAAGCATAAATAATGAAGAAAACCAACCAAGGTTGTGGATGCAACCAAACCGGCTACATGAAGTATAAACATTTTGATTATCCCACATAGACAAGTGCTTCTTTAGGAGAGACTAGATGCAATACTTTAATGGTCAATAACTGTTTACATTATAACTGATGAGCACTTAAGTTGCTCGTATGTATACAACGCAAAGTAAATTAACAAAGATCAACTTGTTATCTTGGCATATGAAAGAGAAAACAAAATTCTTCTATTCTAATTGACAAATGATGCAGGAAATTGAAAGAAACAATTGCTTGTCTCAGTTTCATCCCTTTTCAATTTGCACAAACGAGAAATATTTTAGAACTTATCTGAACGTCGAGTAAGAAACGGGCATTATAGAGCACCAAACATTCATGTTAGGTATGCCACAACAATTTCAACACTGAATTTTCAATTCGATCTGATCAACCTTTTGGTAAACGAGCATGATCTTCAGCCTGATTCATTCATCCTTCTGGAAAAAGGAAACCGTGAACCTCATGATTCTTCCAACCTCCGAATGAATGAAAACTGAAACAACGCCCCTACAGGAAAGCACAAGTAATGCATAACAAACTGATAAATACGTGCATATAAAGTTAAATGATATGTTTAACTTTCAAATACAAGCTTTTAGTCCAAGCCTTCTGAAAAAATATACTCAGAGCTTATTATATAATTATGCATAGTCTACGAGCCAAGCTATCTTTCGATTTATTAAGGAACTTCAACGTCTAATCTGTAATTGACATCAGGAAATCGCACTCTATTACTGCTAGATCTTTAGCAAAACCTTTTCTATTTCTTTCGCAGAGGCAATGCCCACATAGAAGCACCTAAATATATGCTCTCGAAACGACTCCGAATTCAGTATCCTTTGTGAACGACAAATCCATCAAACTGATATAAATTCTTGTATAAGAACATAAAAGTGCGAGAAAATGGCAACATTGGACAATTCGCCCCGTTGCAGCCAGAAAAACATGAAAAAAGGCCACCAACGTCCAAAATCTTCGTCGCCCAAAACCATAAACCAAGAAGCCAAAGACGCTCATTATCTAAGACTAAGAAAACAAGAAAGAGAAAAACGCTCAGTATTGATCTCCCCATGAACTTCACCATCAAACTAGCAATCGAAATCCCAAAACAAAAAAGAAATCGTAATCATAGAAACCAACCAAGTATCATGCCGATGGTGACCAAAGTAAGAAGGCCGAAAACGATACTGATTTCACCCATCTTCGGAGAGCGGAGTCAAGATCGAAGCTAACGCTTCAGAAATCCGAATTTATCCCAGCGAGATGAGAACAGACACGGAAATTTTCGGTGGTTTCTCAATGAATTTCTGTTGGAATACATCGACTTACTAATTCAAGTCCAATCAGAGGGAGAGGAAGATTCCGCTATTGAAGTAACTGACGCCTTTCCCCCATTAACAGGAGCGATTAACGTGCGAGTAGGAAGATATTTATTTTATGTAAACCCATTTTCAGTTTATTTCTTACCACGGGGAAATGACATCTCGAACTAAAGTCTACAGTTACTAAATTGATTACTTTTTATATTTTAGAATGAAACGGCCGAAAGGCGCCGATCGCAAACACCTGATCCCAGATTTGGGTTTGAAGGCACCATATTTGATATGGAATTTGTTTAGTTTAGAATCATTTGGATCCGTTTAAAGTCATTTGAGTCATAATCTAAGTATTAAATTTTGATTTGGGTTAGACTGTATAAGACCTATATTAGTGTCATTCTGTCTCATTTAGAGTACCTTTGACAAGTGCCCTCAGCAATTAGTGTTGTGTCACCCAGTTGGTTTAGTCGTCTTTTGTGCATTTGGCGCCAGGTGTATATACAAGGATGGTTCTTCCTTTTGTAGAGAACATGTCCTAATAAGAGCAACATTTGGGAACTCTTCGGTTTCCAGTCGAGTTTAGAGACGAGAACCAGTCATCAGGGGAAGCATACGAGAGAGAGATGTTTTCGAGTTGGTTGTTCGATGAGCAATACCATCATAAGTAGTGGAGCAATACCATCACGGATCGAGAAGATGATGATGCTTTCGAGAGTTTTCGAGTTAGGACAAAGTTCGGCTGATGATATTTAGTGTCAGAGTATGGTTAAACTGGATTCGATGCATTGCACACGTGTTTCGGTTAAACAAAAAATACATCATTTTTCCACTCGATCGGCAATATTGATTTTTCAGCCTTGTTTTAGTATGATTATTCTTGTAAATCGAGATCTTATATAGATCAAATCCCGAGCAGTAGATGAAGCTTACAACTCGATCAGACTATATTGCCGGTAAACTTTGAATTCTTAAAAAATTTCAACTACCATTGTAGTTCGTGATTTGTTGTCTTTTGACCAAAATGAAGCGATCTTATACTTTTAACTGCCCAAAATGGAAGGTGTAGGGGAAGCTCCTGTCGTGTCTTACCGAGTATAAACATATCGTCAGAAAAATCTCATTTTCTAGTCAATGTTTTAACCATCATTTTATCATTTGATCCAGAATGTTTCTAACTACGAATTTGAACCCCTCATATTCCTCTCTATAAAATGGAAGCCATAGGGATCCATGAAATTGGTTCGGTGATCTTTAGTATTGAAAATCGATTGGTTTTGATCGATCTTCTTCTCTGACAAACCTCACCGGGAAACAATCACCGGCCAACCTGCTTGTCCAACCAATCTCGAGCATCACTGTTGCGCTGCTCTTGCTGATGGCAAGTCGTCAACCTTCATCCATCCCCTGTCTAGGTTCTCAGTGAAAATCGCTCCAATGCTAGAATTCTTGTTGCTCACCAGAACACTGCCATGTGATATCGTGAAGACAGTATAGTTGTTGCTCCTTGGATTTAATCTGCAATGGATACAACCCAACCCCATAATAGATCTAATTTCATTAAACCTGACTAGGCCAATGTCTAGTATATCGAACCTCTGCTTGTTTGACTCAGCTTCATTTGACGTAAACTACTTTATCTTTGACTTATGATTTCTCTTTTGTCCATGATTGAAACCCTATTAATATATATTATCCTAAAAAGCTTTCAAAGAAATTCTTCACAAGGTAATGCTTCCCAAACTAGTTTTCACGTATATATTTAAGAGTACCTAAGTTTTTGAGTATTGGGAGACATCATTCAAACATGCAATCAAGCTATCATCGACCCTGCTATGGAGAGTATTTCTAATAGCAAGGGGGACTCTAGCTTAGTCGCAACCATGCGTGCCAGGATCACCAAGCTAGAGGCTCACTTAGCCAGCCTTTAAAGTGGGGGCACCCTAGCCCAACAGACAACCTCCTTGAGTGTGAAGATGTTACAGATTCTACTTGGAATAGTCATTATTGGATAGACTATTTTACTCATCATTGTCTCAAAGTCCTCGAGCCAATGAGATTTAGAGGTGCTCGAGATAACAAAGTTCTAGAGAACTTTATTTATGACCTAAAGAAGTAGTTTTAAGGCCATCAAAAGTCTAGGATAAACCATTTTATCACTGCATATCTCTATCTAAACGAAAATGTGAAGTTGTGGTGGCATATGAAGGAGTGGGTAGATGAGGATAAGCTAGATTTATTAGATGATCTTTGTTAGTAGTTTGTGTTGACCTTTGCTTGTTGGTAAGCATGATAAAACCTGTTCAAGCATAGACATACAGATCATGAGGTAGTATGTCTCCTACTTGAGCACTACTCTCTTAGATGTACATGACAAACTTTTCTAGTTTGTTCATGGTTTATAATATTGAGTGTAGGTGGAGGAGATGCATCAATATTAGATGTGGAATGTGCATGTGATCATGACTTTTATAGAAAGCCTAGTTGACTAGTGGGGTTTTCAAGGAGAGAACAAGGACGTTGTAGGACCGACAAGGATAACACTTGGTGCACATTAAAGTGATGAATCGATCAAGTTCGTGCACAAGTCAAATGTAGATCTTGATGTACAATGGGGGTGACAAGTATTGATCGAGTGACTGCAATGATCTAAATCAAAAGGTGATCATTGAAAGTTTTTTACGATAATAAAGTGAATTCTATATGTGGAATAAACCCCAACGCAAATGGCATGTAGTAACATGAACCAAGATGACTAAGGATGCGACTTTGAATGACTGGAGGAAAATGATGAGGCAATCATGATTAATTGAGTCTAGGTGGAGGAGATGCATCAATTTTAGATATGAGATGTGTATGTGATTATGACTTTTATAGAGAGCCTAGTCCACTTATGGAGCTCTCAAGGAGGGAATAAGAACATTGTAAGACCGAGGAGAAGTGGGTAGAGACTGAGGTATATATATATATATATATATATATATATATATATATATATATTAGAGACTCATGTAATTTACCACAAAAGCAAATGTAGAAGACCCACATGAGGGCCCTTGAGTTGGTTGCTACATATGTGGCGAGCCCTACCGCACGAGTGTCTGATTGAGAATCAACTAGGACCGAGTATTTAAGAGGAGGATGTAGGAGATGTGCCTTTTTAATTGTTGAATGTGATGTTGGTGGAAACACTACCTTCAAAACTAGTACATGTGGAGGTACATATTGGTGAGCATATCTTGTGTGCACTGGTGGAGACTGACACCATACCCTCTATTATGTTTGCTAATTATTCAACAACTTTAGTAGTGTGGCTCACTATTTCATTGAGTTGATTGGAGATGGTGAATCATTGACTTTGCAGTAACTTAGACAATTACAGGTTGTACCTTGGGTATGATTTTCTATGATAGTAGCATGTTATGTGGCATTACATTTGTGATGTCATGTGATCATTGACGAGATGTGGTCTAGGATTTTGCTTGGCTGTAGCTGGGGCAAAGCTACTGAGCAACAAGGGAAAGCCCTAAGATGCTGACAATAACATATCATGGGAGTGCAATTAAAGACGATGTAGCAACTGGCAATATCTTTAGATGTGACCTTGGAAACAAGGGAAGAATTAACCTACAATTTACAAGGAGGTGAGGTAGTGACTACCAACATAGAGTAGGGCTTGCTATTGCTCGAGATAGCTCACTAGTGGATTGCATTGACGTGGTGTTGCTGGTCCGGAGTGTAAGGACGACATCGTGAGACTTCACAAAATGAGGTCCAGCTTCAACGGTGGAGAGTTGTGAAAGGCACCAACCACATACAAAAGATCCTCCCCTCATGAGCCTGAGAACATTGCATGCAATCGACATGATACGTGAATTCAGATTTGGAGGTATCATACGTGATTGGGATTTAATTTCGTTTAGAGTCATTTGGGTGGTAGTTCAAGTATTGTATCTGGATTTAGATTGCGTAGAATCCATGTTAGTGTTATTATATCTCATTTGGAGTGTCTTTTTCAAGTGTTCCTTGCCTTTAATATCGTGTCATTATACCAATGTGAATAGATCTTTTATGCATCTGGCCCTTTGTCTATATATATGGGTGTGGCTTCTTTTTGTAGAAAACAATGTCATAATTAGAATCCAACATTTGAGAATTCCTTTGTTTCTAGTTAATTTGAGCTTACCTTTCATGTAACATGGAAAAATGGGATTGTAAGCTTAATCAACTCACTAGACCATGGAAAACCATGTTTAAGGATACACATTGAACTTCACCAACAAAACTAATACAACTAGTGTTGACTAGAACAAAGGTTGCTTTTGATAAATACGTTGTCTCATGTGCTCTTCTAAATGACTGGAACACAAGCTTATCCAGACACAAATGAGTTCAAACTTGAGCCATGATGAAATAACAAATGACTCGTGTTTTCAAAATAAATGGTTTGAAAATATAGGAACATGAGCTAGCTCATGTGGGGACATTATTGAAAAATGTACAGCCATGCTCTATTCATTTGGCTCCCAGTCTACATGGATCTGTTTTGACTCTTTCTTATGATTGGACCCTTTCTCCTTTAGCTTGGATGATCCCCTCTTCTTCGTCTCATTTTGTTGATACTCAAAGATGTCCTTGACTAAATTGGCATGGTCCTCATCTACCACATTGTCCACACATTTTTTTTTGCTCTCTCTCCTCCTTCTCTAGACGCATAATCTTGCCGGGGGTTTGACTTCTCTCAACTAGTTCTTATGAATTCTAATTCACCTCATAGTGTTTAGGAGAAACATTAGGTGCATTGGATCATGGATGAGCAAGGTTTATGTTCAGACGGTTTTTCTTAGAGGAGGTGGCATTATCGACTAACTCAGGGTCTTGTTCTTTAGGACATTTGAACTCAAGGGAATGGTGAAACAAGGATGCTAATATACCCTTAAACCGGGTGTTGTAATGGTGTGTGGAAGTCATTTTTTGGTTGAGAACTTATGCAAATCCTAAACAACTAAATGATGATGTGGAAAATGATATAGACACACACACCCATATATATGTATATATATGTATATATATGTATATGTATATATATACATGTATATATATGTATGTATGTATAAATAAAACTAGATACACAAGAATCTGGTTTGTTTATCTATGGGTGTGTATCTACATGAGTGTATGAAACATGCAAGACTGCTCTGTACTACATGCAAAGTATGTGGAAGTGCCAATAATATACTCGCAAAACCACCCAAGAAAATTCAGGCGTACACTAACCAAGCAGCTTGGAATATGAGTTCCACCAAGCATTACAAAAGAGAATTGCATTTGAATTTTTTGGTTCTGAGGAACCTCGACTCATGCAATTTACTTCAAAGAAGGGGAAACTTAAGAATAAGACTCTGAGAAGTGAGAACTCACCTCTAAACTCTCCTAAGGGATGTGGACCTGTATATTCTTCACACGAAATGCTGTGCCATCTCTCCTTGTAAAATTCAAGATTTAACATGTGATATAAAACAGGCCGTGTAGAACCAGTTTTCTAGTTCAAAATACAGACTTTTGCAGGAATTATTTTAGTCTTTACAACATCCTTGATGCTTGAGCCAATGTAAGGGATCATTATCTGGTCTCAAACTCAGATAAAAAAAAGAGGGTTACATTAGGCTTTCAACAGCTAGTATAAAACTTTGTCAAATAACTTGAGTTTTTTCATCTTTCTTCCGCATTCAGAAAGTGAATTCAGAGGCCAAACCCGTCTTGACCCGCTACCTTTGATGTAGTAAGTGTAGCCCGTCCACTCTTTCCATTGTTCGAAATTCCGGCATCTCCTTTAGCCTTAGTAGTGCCCTATGAATGCTTATTTCAATCATTTCATACTTCCAATGATCTTACTTTGACCTTACATATTGTCATGCAACATTGCATTTTTGGATATACATCTCGGCAGAAATGTCCCTTGCAATTTTGAATAAAAAATTGTTTTATCTCCATGTGCGCAAAGGAATGAGGAGATTGTGCAAGTGAGTATGCCAATCTCAACCCTCCAACATGCTTTTATTTGGTATCCTTCAGGAATAAAACTTGCATTAAACAATACATATGCTAATTATGATAAAAAAAAAGTCATGGACTTCTCCCACAATTCATACATAATAACAACAGATATATCAATTACTTTGTTCATATGCACATCACATTCTTCTCAATCTCAAGGACCTCGCTAAGGTTGAGAATTTGCTATACAACATGAAAACCCGACAGGGAAACGACTCGGGAATTCTACCCATGTTTGTGTTGGCAAAGCAAGACACATAAATAGAATGTGTCCTAATTGGTTTCAATCAAACATGACACAAAATAACCTAGAAACTGTAAACATGTAAGCTCTTTTAAAATAGGAGGCTATAAATTTCCTATTTGTAGACCGCTTCTCAAACTTGAGATATAAAAGTTTTGTATGTTAAGGATTTCTTGTGTGACATGTAAACATTTTCGTATCATCTTCTCCAAGGTGGCACTGAAAATGTAATCAGGAGGATGAGGAGGCAACGAATGTAAGAAGGTCACCGCTTCGATTATCCTCCACTGTATTAGGTTAAGATCGAGGGTAGGAATCAATAGAGGGCAAAGATTGAGAGGCGTTCTTAAGAAATCAGTAGTCTCTCTCTCTCTCAAGACACGCATTTTAGTGTCATTTAGGTGGTGACACATGATAGGTCAAGTTCGTGTAAACTGTATTGGGTCGGTATAGACCTGAGCTGCCTGAATCACTGTCCGTGTTTATTATGACACGAATAACAAAGGGGTCGTGTTAGGGTTGACCTATTTTAGACATGAACATGATTTGACACGACCCAGGAAACAACTCGAAAGCATAATTTGCCACCCTTAGGCCTAACATGTTCTTGAAAAGAATCACTTCTTAAAGGCTTAGCTAGAAGGGTTTGCAAGCGTTTCACTCATGAGGAGATAAAGAATGACTTTCTCTATATCAAAGATAGTCCTTACAAATCATACTTAGTAAAATATGTTTACCCTTTTTTGTGATATTTGATTCAGAGACAGTCACTATGGAACTTAAAGTTCAATTCCAAAACTGTTTATCTTCCTCATAATAGAGTAAAAAGTAGAGGTCATATAAGCTTTTTTTTGTTGTGCATGAGGCCCATGCTTAATTGTGAGCAAAATTGAAACTTTTTGTAGTCCCAGGCTTGTGAATCAACCACCCCTTAAAAGATCTCTTCCATAAAATAGCTCTATGTACCGTCATCGAACATAATATATATTTAGTTTTTCAAGGTTGACAATGTCATATAGGTTTGTTTTCTATTACTCTAAGGTATGTCGCCACCATTTAGTATGGAGAAAAGGTGCAAATTTTCTCCTAAGGTTTCAACCAAGGACTGGATTTATCATTGACCATAAAAGTGGTTTTATTCTGCCCTTAACGATACTCACAAAGCAACATTTACCCTTTTAGTTAGGTTTACTTGATATTTTATATTTTTGAACTAAAATACCCAAAAACAATATAATATTTCTTCTTATCTTCCAAAAAAGTGGATGCTCTCTCCCTCCCTTCCCATATGTGATTGCTGAAGTCTACATTGGCATGCACACTTGTATTGTAGCAATGTAACTTGTGAAATAGGCATTGTTCATTGATTATTGAGTCTCTTATGGACTGAAGTAGACTCCAACTCTACCGAGATTTTAAACATTTGATTTTCAATAATTTGTGGCATCAAATTACTGATCTTGCGTGCTCTTTATATGTTATATTTCACATGTACTTAAATGTATTTATTCACCCAACCTTCGCTTGCATGCGTGCTTCTTCCCCAAAGTTACGAGATAAATGCAAGTCAAAGGGAGAGAGAGTGTACGAGAGACGGAGAGAGCATCAGTGGCAGATCTAGAATTTCCTGTAGGGTGGGGCGAATATATCACGGAGCAGTTTAGGCTGGGGCGAAGTATGTTTCAAGCTTAGTATCACATGTAAAGCTACAATTTTCTTTTGAACTTTAGGATTTGTTGTGGGATGGATGCTCCACCTCAGGTCAATGTAGATCCATGACTGGGGAGCATTTTTTTTTTAAAGATGAAAAGAAATATTATATTGTTAAGTAGTCCAGAATATCAAGTAACCCTAATTAAAAGGGTAAATGTGACTTCATGGGTAAAGTTAAGGGCATGGTAATCCACGTAAGGGCAAATATACTCTCAAACTGAAACCTTAGGGGCAAAATTGCACATTTTCTCTTTATTATAAAAGCACAACCTTAAGTAACTTTCTAATTTGCCCAATCAACATCCATGTAGTCATTGAAGCTCAAGTTCTATTGTTGGGAGTATAGATAGTAACCCACCGTTCTTACAAGTATATAAATATTTATTTCACTTCTTTCCAGTGTCTCAATCTTAGATTAAATTGAAAACAACTTACTAAGTCAACATAACATATATGGGATTGTGTATACAACATAGTGCACATAAAACTACCAATAACACTAATACAAGGCTTCTTGAACATTTCATTCTTTTGTTTCTATAGTTATTTTTGTGACACATGCTCTGGGCTTATGATGGGTTTTTCACCATTGGGGTACTCTCGACATTATAATTTTTCATAGAGAATTTGATCCAGAATCATTTCAACGTAAGTTGCTTGAGATAAAAGCAAAAGTTTTCTGGATTTATCTATTATGCTTTTAACCTCTGATCAAATCTTCTTCTCTCCATGTCTTTCATGTCAGACTATGAAGTAGCGAACTTTTGACATTTTCCGGTAAGACAATATGATTGCTGGCAAGTAGTGTCATCAACGTATAATGTCAATATTATATGTTAATTCCTTTTATCAAGTCATAATGGTTTTCGTCCATCACATCGAACCCATATGAGATGATAATTTCATTGAACTTTAATTTTGAAGCTTCTTTAGGGTTATAAGTTGACTTCATCAACTCGCATACCTTAAACTCTTGACCTTTAGCAACACAATTCTCTGGTTGATTCAAAAGAGATTTCCTGGACAATATCTCTATTAAGAAAAGTTGCTGCCTTCACACCTATTTAATGCGATTCCAAATTCAAACTAACCACCATTGCTACTATGAAATATATAAATTTACCATATACCTTTAAATGATGTATTTGACTTGACATGGAAAAATGGCGTTGGTATGTAAACTTGATTAAGTTAGTATGCCATGAGGAAACATGTTTAAGGATACATTTAACTTAATCAACAAACCCAATATAAAAAGCGTCAATAGTGATAATCTTAACTAAAGAAAATGATTACTTTTGATAAGAAGCGTCAATAGTGGTTTTTAAATGACTCAACGACGAGTTTACCCAAGCATAAGTGAGTTCAAATGAGTCTGAACTTGTGATGTAACAACGAATGATTCGTGGATTCCTAAAAATAAATTGTTTGCGAATATAAAAACATGTGCTTAGCTTGTATTAGGAAATTGTTCAACATGAGCTGCTGCATTCCGTTCATTTGGCTTGTTTACCAGCCCTACTCCCCTCTCTCTCTATATATATTATGATTGAATCCTGTCCACCATTGATACTATTCACTTATGTTCAGTATTTATTTTATAGGAGAATGAGTATAAGAATATTATTTATATAATTTTTTAAAAACTCATAAAGCTTTTTAAATTACACTCATCATACCAAAAAAAATAATGAGTTGACATGTTAACGATGAGCAGGATCCGATTATCCCATATATATATATAAAGAGAGAGACGTTTGGGACCTAGCTTAACTACTCAAAACATTTCAGATTATTTTTATATAAATCTTGTTTTTAGTTTATGTCGGCAGCTCCACTTCGGACAAAACTAACGATAGCTCACCGGTAGGGTTCTCTGACGCCCGCAAGTTTGTTGTGTTAGGCTTCGCTCTCTCATTGCAAGAAAAAAGAAAAAAAAAATTTCTTGTTTGTTTGTAGGTGAGATGCCTCCCGTTTGGTTAACAACAGTGTCTTACTGACATTGGACTTCTCTAACTGAAGAGTTTGAGGCAGCCAGTGGAAGATGTCGTACCGCTGAATGCCGTGTGGAAGCAAAAAGAGAGAAAATAGAAGAAGAAAGAGTTTTTGCTTCATACTATTCGGTTTCCCTCTATAAAGTTTTGAGAAGATAAAGAGTCAATTCTATAATCTATGTATTTCTTAGAGACTTTATATATTTTTTTCATGTAATCTTTCCTTATATTTACCTTTTTGGATTTTTCGCTACAGACTCTATTTTTGAGAGTTATTTGATAATGAGAACTTCCGATCTTTTTGTTAAATAAAAACTTTATTTTGTTGTTTTGTAAATCTACACCCTAGAAATCCAAAAAGACGGCCTTATCTTTTTGGATTTCATGGGCATCTTTGTAGAGGCCGAATGTGACTATTAAGTTACACGGGATGATTTTACATCTCCCACTTAGCGATATGAGCAAAGTAATAATACATTGGTTTATTCTCACTATTTTATAGATTTCCAAGTTGTATCATTTCTGGTTGAAAGAGAATTACAATTAATATATGTTATGTGATTTTTTGTAATCAATACATTTTTTCTGCATAGGAGTATACACAGTGTGTTTTTATATTAAGACTAAGAATATTTCAAACCCATGCCTTATAAAGAGATCTTCACAAATGCCTTTACTAAAGGGGTCAACCAATATGTCTTTAGTTTGTATATAAGATATAAATATCTCCTTCATGTCATAAACATAGTGATACTTAACCATTATATGATTGCTTCTAGAACTATCAACTCCACTCTTAATCAGAGTGATTGCTATATTATTGTCACAATAAATGACAACTAACTTGTTATATTCAGCTTCAAATCACGTATGAAGCAGTTTATTCAAACAATGCAAGTTGTAGCCATACTACAAGAAAGATACTTAGCTTCTTGTGTATATAATGATACACAACTCTATTTCTTTTAAGCCCAAGAAACAACACCACATCTTATTTATGTCTAAAAGTTGATTTGTTGTTATCTTTTCTTCCAACAAAGTCATATGAATAACATATCACTTTAATTCATCTACTTTAAAGCATAACTTTAAATATATTTTCCTTTAAGATACCTTGAAATTCTTTTTTACAATAACCTAATATTTGCAATCAGGATTACTTTGATATCTCCTCACAAAATTAATAGCAAAGTTGATATCAAGTTTTATACACAATATAACATTATCAAGTTACCCATAGCTTGTGCATAAGGAATATTAGGTTTATTTTATCCCTCACCTAGACAATCAATCTTTCTTAGTTTGACCTTTTTAGCAACATATGTATTTGCACGTTTATAATCACTCATTCTATAAGGATATAATCAATATATCTCTCTTAACTCATACACAAAAGCTTAAATTCTCTGCCACGAGAAATCTTATACCTAGAATATATGATGTCTCTCTCATATCTTTCATCTCAAACTTAGAGTTCAACCATGACTTATTTTTGACAATTATCTCATTGTCATTTACAATCAATAATATGTCATATGCATGTAAATATAGAATAACAAAGTGGTTCCCATTGTTCCAAGCATATATACAATGATCAAGTTCATTAACTACAAACTCAAGTTCTAATATAGCATTTTACAAAGTCAAATATCATTGATGAAGTTGTTATTTAACGTCATATAGGGATTTCTTCAACCTATATATTTTATCTTCATGACCTTCAAGAACATACCCTTCTCACTACTGCATATAAATGATTTTATTTAAATCATCATTTAAGAAGATAGTTTTATATCAAGCTTGATGTAAATCCAAATTATAAAATATAGAAATAGTAAGAATAGTTTATGCAAATTTTGCAACAAGGATCTATCTAATATATCCCCTCCTTTTGCAAAAATATTTTTGCAACCAATCTTGGCTTAAACTTATCAATTGTTCTATTGACTTTGTATTTCCTTTTAAGAACTAATTTACAACTAATGACTTTTCTTTCTTTAGGCAAATATATCAATTATCATACTTGTTTTTCTCAATAAATTCAATTTTCTCATCCATTGTGCTTTTCCAATATAATGATTCAGATTAACTAATAGTTTGTTGATAAGTCAAGTTATAACTTAACTCATCTAAATATATTGACTTACATATTTCTTTTATTGGGTAAGTGTAATAATCCTTTAAGTAGAATGGTGTGATCTTAGGTCTTTTATTTCCACTTAAGTTTCAGAAAGGTAATTTAGTTCACTATCCATGGTTCAAATAATCTTGGGTCTAGATCCACTAGATCATCAATACTTTTATCATCATTTTTAAGGATGTCATTCTTGGTATATTCTAAGAACTCAATATCTCTACTTTCTATTAAACCATGATCCTTGTTATAAAAATTTATATCCCGTGAAACGTTTTGGATATCTAATAAAAATATATCTCAAGAACTTATTGTCTAGTTTGTATCTAGATTGATTAATAATATTTACATGGGCAAATAGATCCCCACCTCTTTAGAGGACTCGGGTCTAATTTTCTACCAAACTATATATCATATGGTGTACAGAATACAACCTTACAAGGTATTATATTTAATATATACATGGTTGTAGTCATTACTTCTCTCTAAAATACCCTAAATTAAAAAATATCTATTAACATGGACCTAATCATTTTCAATAGGATTTTGTTGTATCTTTCAGCTACATCATTTTGTTGAGTTGTTTTAGGCATGATATTTTGTTTTAAAATATCAAAGTCCTTATAATATTCAAGAAATTTTGTAGAGATGTATCTATCACTTTTATCATATCTTAAGACTTTAATTATATTTATTTTTCAACTTCTTTCTTATATTCTTTATATATATAGTGCCTTAGATTTATGTGATAAGAGATATAAATATTTATATTTTGAATAATCATCTATAAATGTTATAAAATAAACCTTTTTATGATAAGACCTTATCCTAAAAGGTTCATAGAATATCAACAAAAGAATTATTTTCATATACACATGATGTTCCATAGGCTTATATTCCTTTAGATCTATAACTCTCCCTTTGCTCTTTGAAATGTATTGAGTAGTTCTAGAATTCACCTACTAGTTAGTCAAAGGCTGGTCCATAAATCTTTTATTTTATTTGAATTATATTTTTGAAGTAGTAACTCAATATGCAGTTTCACAGTAGTGTTATATTTCATTGTTATAGAGTCAAATAGTTTCTTTGTTGTTTTATATTTCTCAAAAACTCTAAGTAAGTCATCTTCAATGTAGGTCAACATAATCTTTTTTAAGGTATTGTCTTTTATGAAGGTTTGGTATTTTTCTTTTTCTCATCAATTTCTTCTTTAATAGGGGGATTCTTATTTCTTTTAAGACATAATCGATACCCTCTAATATTAAGGATAAAGAGATTCTTCTCTTCCAAGTATAGAAATTAAGGTTATTTAAGTTTATAGTTTTTACCAATTCAAAAATATAAACTCTAGCCGTCATTTTTATAACTTTTGTAAATATCATAAATAAAGGGTTTAACAAAATTAAACAAGAAACAAGCAACATGTAATCCCATTTGGATAGACATCTGAAGAATAAAAATAATTAACTAACCAAGCACCTATTTATAATAACAAAAAACTATGTATATTATCATGTAAATATCTATAAGCACCTCTTTGAAATTCTAGAAACATTTAAGGTGTTGAACATAAAATATCCAAAAAAACAAGCTTAAAATAACTCTAAAGTTTACATAGAAGTCAGGGGTAACATAGTAATTTGTCTGCATAGTAGATTTTTGTAATCTACTGTAAAGAAAAAGGATAATACAATAATATTGTCCAAAAATTGTTTTGTAAATTTAATAAACAAGTAAGGACAAAATAGTAAATCCATCTTTTAGGAGTTTCCTTGATTTAAAAAAATAGTAAGGTAAACCTGTAACTTTGCCCTATATACAAAACTATAATTTCCATAAAGTATGGAGGGTAGAACAGTAAAATCAACCCAAAAGTTTTTTTTTATTAATTTACATATAAATATCTTGACAAAATTGTAATTTTAACAATAAAATTGCAATTTCTGAATGGGCAAAAGGATAAAACTATCGTCAGAATCCTCCATCCATTTAAGGAAACTTAAAAATCGATTACGATTTCACGAAATTCGGTGATTTTTGGTTTTAGTAAGCTAAGAGTGCACACACGTGGTTTTGCTCCGGTTTGCAAGATAGTTGTTGAAAGAGAGAGAAATGGAAGGAGAGTGAGAAAGGGGCATGGGAAGATGGAAGAGTCTGTCACAAGCAAGAATCCCATGGCGCACGTGCTCGCGTGCATCCTTCATCTGGCGGCTTCACAGGGCACTGTATCGGGAGATGCTCAGGAGAAGGCGCACTCACTATGCTCACGGGGTTGAGCATAAACCCCTCTTGGTAGTGCTTAGTGGCGTGTGTGGTGTTTTGTACATGTGCGAGCCTTGTGAGATGTAGCTCGTGTGTGTATGGCATGGTGTGTTGTACACGGGTGTGTGAGTGTCACTCGTGTGTGTGGCATGATGTGTTGTACATGGGTGTATGAGTGTCACTCGTGTCAATAGGGAGTGAGTTTGGTCCCTTGTAAGCTCGAGCAAATGCCTTTAAGCTTGGGCGAGTCAAGTCGTGAGTCTAGCCTAGGGTGCCTTGAGTGAATGGGGCATAGTGCTAGGGTAGAGTCGGTCGGGTTCCAATCGGGTGCAGGCCAAGCACGGGCATAACGGAAGCTGTGGTAGGGCCGTTACGTGTTGAAAGCTGAGGAGTCACGATTGGGTTCACCTGGGAGAAGGCCAAGAGGTGGTTGAGACGGCTATAGTGACAGGTGGGGTGTCACCGTGTAGTTGGAGCCTGAAGCCGGGTGCTACAGAAGCTGAAGGGGTGCCTGTGGCATGCGCCTGTCGTAGCAATGGACATTGGGTAGATAAACCGTCACCACCCCTGGAACCTGAAGAGGCGCATGTGGTAGGCGTCCATGACAAGAGTCGTTACCCAGGAAGACCAAGGGGTGGTGCTGGTAGGCGTCCGTGATAAGAGTCGTTACCCTAGAAGACCAAGGGGCGCTGCGGTGGCAGGCGCCCATGGCAGACTGTTACCCCCTGGGAAGATGGAGAGGCGCAGTAGAGGGCAGGCACGCTGGAATGGGAGCTGAAGAGGTCGGACCGTTACCTGCAGGAAGCTGAGGAGGCGCCCTGGCGCGTGGCACGTGGCACCTAATGCAGGAAAGCTAAACAGGCGTAGGGAGCCGAACGGGCGCTAGCGCCCGTGTAGGGGCGTTATACTGGCGCCTGATGCTAGCCGTTATAGGGGGCAGTCGAGGGGGCGCCAGGCGGGCGTTACACCCTACGACTAGCACGTGGAGCATGGAGGCAGCCAGTCCAACCCTTGAGATGCCAAGGGACAACCAGGGCACTATAAGAGGGGCGTGACAGCCTTGTGGGGGGGCTAGTTCCCCAAGGTCTTGTGATCTTTTCACCGTGTACCTAGGCGAGTGGGTGTGTCTCTGCTTGATTCTTGAGGAGAACCTTAACTAGCTAGGATTGGTGAGAAGGGAGTCAAGGTCGAGTGAGTGGGTGCAACCCTGTGTGTGTGTTCATGTGAAGTCTTATAATTAAGAGTTGCTGAATAAGAGAGTGGCGATCTTGCTCCTCACTGTCTGCTTGCCTAAGTCTCGTGCTTTACTTGAATGTGATTGAGTGAAGAGGGTGAGCAGTGTGTGGAGGCCTTCCACGGGATAAGAGTGTACAGCGAAATTGTCCGTAGAGGAGAACGCAGCGGCACCGTGTGCAGTGAAGTGGCTGAAAGTCGTTGAGGGCATCGAGCCTTGCCATCACAGGTAAGTTGTTTTTCGGTTTGAAAAATTGACCTGTGACAGAGTCTTCCATATAATGGTGTTCTCTCGTATGTTCACCGACATTCGGCTAGGTGAAGACATAGCCCCAAGGACTCGGCAAATCAAAATAGAGGAAACATGAGCCTCGTAGACAAATCTTTGAACAAAGAGAGAAAGAAGATGGATACTCAACAAATAAGTTTTTATTCTTTCCCATTCTTCTTCTTCTCTTTTGTTATAAATAGATTGTTGTTTTTTCTTTTGATTTCTTTCATTGTTTGTAATAGAACTCGAAGCCTCTATCAATTTTGACAATGGTATAAACCGATGTGTATATAAACTGTTGTATTTCCTTTTTTAATAGAAAACAACATTTCTGTTATCAAAATCGAAAAATAAACCTTTTCTTCTTTGATTAGAGGAAGAAACCGTAGATTTTATCAATATAACCCTTTTGTCTTTTGAAATAGAGAGGTGTACCGTGCATAGACCAAAAAAAAAAAGAAAGTAGAAGAATAAGGAGTTTTCCCTTAACCGTATACGATTTCTCTTCGAAAGATTTTGAAAAGATAAGAGTTAATTTTATAATTCTTGTATTTATAATTTTTTTGCATTTATCTTTTTGAGTTTTTCATTACCGACTTTATTTGTTTGGGAGTTATCAGATCTTGAGAACCTCTTTTGCTTTGTACATCCAGGAAAGAGGGTCCTACCTATCCGGATTTTTTGGGTGTCCCGAATGCAACCACTAAATCCTACGCGATGACTTTACAGTAACCCCTTTCTATTGCCCAATCCAGTGATCCAGGCAGAAAAGAGTGTCAGCATTAAGGTTCCAAGAGATGCTTATCGTGAACGCGGCAACATGAAATTCTCGTACCTTAATCGTTAGATATATTCCCAAGAAAACAAATCAAAGCTTCAAATTTTCAAGAGCGTCGATAGCTTCGTCAACCGTTCTCCTGCGGACCAGAAGAGGCGTTGACCCTTGTATGTGCAGAGAGAGAGACGGTAAAATGGCAGGTGCAGAGAGAATCAAGATAGGGACCGAAGGGTTGACTGTGTCAAAGCAGGGTTTGGGATGCATGGGGATGTCGTCGTTCTATGGACCTCCGAAACCGGAGGAAGACATGATCGATCTCATAAGGCATGCAATTGAAAGCGGCATCACCTTCATCGATACCTCCGATGTGTATCACCAATGAGCTCTTGGTGGGCAAGGTCCTCTCTGTGTGTGTCTCGAAGATGATGCTTGGTAATGAAGGGTGTAAATCTATTTGCCAGACTTAGTAGCATAGGTCTTGGAGTTAATGATGGGATTTGTAAGAATTGAGAATGGTGGTGGTTAAATTTACAGGCAATCAAGGGTTTGAGAGATAAGCTCCAACTAGCTACCCAGTTTTTTTTTTGTTACAAGAGGAAGCCGAAGCCCAACATCCACACTTGCACCCTTTGAGAGTCGAATTTCCCGCCAGCAGCAACAGCACTAGAGCGCATTGCCATTTAGCTAATGTTCTTGGTGTAAAATCATTCTGTTTTTATCTCGTCGACCGAACTCGTCCTGTTGAACCAACATGCCACCCCTACTATGCTTTTGACCGACTTAACCTTGGTGTTTTGTTTTTTTACAATAAGAGGACAAAGCCTAACATCCGACTTTTGGATATGGGTCCAACCCATTGGCATCATATCTCCATATGTGGAGGTCACCTAGAAATGCCAACTGTTCATAGAGATCACCTGACAAGCTGGTGTTTATGGTTGCATGATCTGGTTTATGAGAATATTTGGCATTTGACATTTGCCTTTTAGAACTGAACATTGCAAAATATCTCCATATGAAAATGTAAAAATGGCAGATTAAAATGGTATATGAAAATATAAAAATAACTCATTGCAAAATATCTCCATACATGTTCTTGGTTAGTTTAAAAGGAATGCCCACATGAACACCCAAAATATCTCCATACATGTGTTTTTAACCTTCATAGCTAGTAAAGGATAACTCATTGCAACGCTAAAGATATGTCTTGTTTATCGTACGGTTGGCATTTTCAAGTGACCTCCACATATAGAGATATGATGTCAATGGGTTGGACCAATGTCGGATATAGATGGAGGGGTAGGGGGCGGCGGCCCCCCTGAAATTTTGAAATTTTAAAGTAAAACCAACGTTCTATCCCCTTCTCTTTATTTACCATTACGGTTGCCTTTTTCACTGTGTCACACTCTTTAAAGAGAAGTTTACTCTCTCCCCACTGAATTTAAACCTCTGCAAGTTTGAAGCATCAATCTCGTAACCCTCGAATAGTATTGTTGGACAATCGACAATCCTCAACTTCTTCAATATGTGTGCATAATTCTCTTATTCATCGCATCATTCTGACCATTCTCACTGTTAATGAGAACTACCTTGTTGACAGAGTCTCGCATCGGGAAAGAAATGGAATGATCGTATCCATAGTCACTTCAATATCATCTAACAACAATTCTTTGATGTTGGGGGGTGCTCAGATCATGCTAAGATATGGATCGATGATGCAGTCTCGTAGTTTAATATTTCTATTTAAGATGTGCATGAAAATATTGAAGATGGTAACCTATATTGGTGAATCGCACCTTCGATCCATCATAGAAAACTCAAATCGAGGTCAATCACTCTAGCTTTCTTAGATGTTGTATACTCAAGCCAATGGTCCATCTTTGAATCAAAAGTTTTATTTGTGGTTAATATCAATTTAAACCTCTTCACTGCGTCTTGACAGCAACTTGTGGGTCTTCATGGAACGGATATGGCTTCTCCTTTGTCCATGAAGAACGAAAGGGAGTCTTATCCAAATCTAAACTTGTTGTAATTATCCACAAATTTTTTTAGGTTTTTGATAGCAAGTTCCCGCAATCACCTCTGTGGGGACTGAAGAGAAAATAGAATGGAAGACATCATTAGGGAGATTACTCCAACAGCAGTCTCCTGGCACCGCTTCAACATGCTCTGATCCAGTTGGGTTCTTCATGTTTGAGCGGAAGTATCGCTTTAGTTTCTTCTATCCGAGGATAAATCAGTATTATTTCAGAAATAAACTCAACATAAATTCATGGGATAATAAGCAAAGAAAAGTCTAAGAATTAATCTACATCTCACAAAATTACCATGAAAAAGGAAGATCATCAGAAGTAAAAACATGATAAGCCGAGGTATAGAACAAAAGGGACCTAGGATGCTTACCTGATTCAATCTTTTCTTCTTGGGACGCAACACGAAAGCTCAAGGACAAGAGTTGATTTCTCACTCGAATCTGTGTTGCCAATAACACAACCCTTCAACCGCACATAGATAAGAGGATGAAGCCTCTCAAAGCTATTTATAGTTTTGTTTCCATGATGAATTAAGATTATAGAGATAAATAGAAAGCCTTTCCATTAATTTATTCTAATTGCCAACTGTTATATGTCACAAATTTAGGAAGCGTACACGAGCATGCACAATAACGCTTTGTAACGAAAATGTAGCCTCCCCAAGTTAATCTAGAAACAAATGTTAGTCAAATTACACGAGCATGCACAAGCATATAAAGAGAACATCTAGATCCATTAATTTACTTTAGCATATGATTAGCCCTATAAACCGAATAGCAACAGGTCTGGTTTGAATCAAAACCATGGGCTTGTTACTCGCTAGCAAGAAGGAGGGCTAACATTAAGCACCACCTCGTAAGATGACCTAGGTTGGGTTTTCTTCCAAACCACATCTCATATGGTGTAGAAAATATAATTTTATTATATACACAATTGTAATTATTGCTTCTTCCTAGAATATCTTTGATTGAGATGCATCTATTAATATAGACCTTGTCATATTCAATAAAGTCCTGTTATACCTTTCTGTTATACTATTCTGTTGAGGTGTCCTGGGTATTATATTTTGCTTAGAAATACCAAAGTGTTTACAAAATTCTAGAAATTCTATAGAGGTGTACTCACTACCTCTGTTTGATCTCAGGATTTTGATTATATGCCCTAGTTGGTTTTTAACTTCTTGCTTATATTCTTTCAATATTTCAAGTGTGTCACGTTTATGTGCTAAGAGATATAGACATGCTGAATCTATTTAACATATCAGCTTAAGTTTTCCAAATAACTGTTAGGCATATATTTAGGGATATGTTACATTTGAGAACCTGGTATATTGATCTTCCTGTGAAAATCCGGCTCTGACTTCACTTGTATGGAATGTTTACGAAGGGTTGGCATTTTCAGGTGGCATCAAGTGACCTCCCCATATGCCCATAAAGGATTTAAAAAGTATATAATCCCATGTCCACTTTATGGAGATATGATGCTAATGGATTCGGATTGGGGTTGTGTTTAAATCTCACTGTACCAACTTGATTCAGAAAACAAATTTAGAAACTTCAACCAATCATCAAATTTAGGAAACACGGTTTTTATGGCTTGACTCATATCTTACCTTATTGCAGCAACTTTCCACTATATACAATAATAATATTCAACACGAATTGTTCTTCATATTTTCTACATCTAAAGCGAATGGTTGAGATCAAGACGGATATGCCCACAAATTATATTGGTAGTTCATATTCACAAGGAAGAGTTCATCTCGATTTCTATGTGGCTTAGTCAATCGGGTCGACGACTCGGTTGAACCATCGTGTCCTCAACTTGAGTTTCAAGCTGTTTGAGAGAATAAGCGATGTTATGTTCTTGGTTTCTAGGATCCTTAATGACATGAAAATTGATTCAGTTCTAAGGGAGCAGGTACGTGAGGACATTGCCAAAGAAATCAGTGGCATAATTCGCACAACCATCACGTTCATGGTTCAGCAGAGTTCTGTCATAGTGAGAATAGCAACTATGATTGGCCGGGCACAGGTCGCACCTTCTATGCAAGACGCAGCTCCTTCTGCAAATATCGATCCTATTTACTTCAAGAAAGAAGATAGCACAAGGTTGATGGAGCAATTCCATGAACACGGCCAATTAAGGCCAGCCGCTGCATTGAGATCAACGATCGACAGCTGGAGGAAGGTGAAGATTCAGGATGAAGGGTGTAGTCGGGGCATGGATTGTATGCTATGCTTGGATGAGTTGAAGGCCGGGGTTGAGGTAACTGAGATGCCTTGTGCTCATGTGTAGCATACTGATTGCATACTGAAGTGGTTGGGGGTACGAGACTCATGTCTAGTGTGTCGGTCCAAATTGTCGGTTGAAGCATGAGCTCGGTTGATCTCATCTAAGAATTGTAGATTAATCGTTTCTTTTTTTTTTAGAAATATGTATGGACTCGATATTTTTGAAAGCTCACCATTTTCATCTCTCTCTCTCTCTCTCTCTCTATATATATATATATATTGATTGGATCCTACTAATCACTTATCATACTTACTTGTTCTCAATCATTGTTTTTTTAGGACATGAATATAATAAGATATTTTCTATAAACTCTTAGAAACATTTTAAATTATGCTCATATCATTTAAAAAAATAGATGTTCCTATGTGTGTGTGTGGGTTTTCAACTTAAAAAACCCAGCCTATATAGGGTAGGTTGGGTATCAATTGCCATCCATAATTTTGAATTCATGTCAAAAACAGGTCGACACAAAATTATCCTATCTTTTGCATGTGTCACTCCATCCTACACATGCATGCATGTTTTGCTTTATGTTTATTGGACCCAACACGATTGACATGAAATAGCCCCGGCAACATCTGGACTCCAATACGACCCATGCAACTTGTACTAAACCCAATAAGATCTTCCTTGTGTTTCTTTGTCTAGACATGAACACAAAACTGAACATGGTATACGCTGACATGAACAGAGATTTTAGTGTTAGTGGTATCCGTATCGTGTAGTATGTCTCGGTTCTTCCCGGTCAATTATGCCCCTCTTAGATGGTTTTGATCCATCCATTGTACAAAATTGTTTTACCCTAAAAAGGTTCGCAAAGTGCTGCAAGCGAGTCCAAATTTGTAATGATACTTGGAAGGTCATGAGTTTGATACATGGGGCGGGCAAAGAAAACACCGAGATGTAACACTACTTTTTTTCCCCCTTTTTGTTGCATCAGGGAAGCCCAGTATGCACACTCCGGTAATCAAACTGACTACCTGCTTCTTATGAGTCCAGAGCCCTGGCAGGGTGAGCTAACGCCATGAGTGCACTTCTTCCTTGTTAATACCACGTAGCTTTCTTTTCCCAATAAAGTAACAATAAAATTACAGTTAATAAAAGAGTTTTTAGTGTATTTTGTTTCTTTTATGTATAGGTATGATGAAAATTGAGATTTGAAATCACATAACTTCCCTTTTAATTTTCTTGATTTGGCCACTCAGATCCAATCAGACCCAGATCGTTGCCAAATCCAAATCCAACCCAGTTTAACAATTGGAAGGGTTCGGGATAGAAACCTTGAAACAGATCACCTGATTAATTTGATCCATACATGAGAGGCAAATTAGTCATTTGTTTTGGTAAGTTATTTTGGGAAATTATAATTAAGGTCATTGTTCGGAACTGCTTTTTAAACATAATCTAATTAGGTGATAAGATCCGAACTACAACTTGATTTTAATCAAAGGAGGATTCCTCTTTTAGAGAGGTCCCCTTGTAATAAATATGTCGAGTTTGATTCTTAATCCTTCATTTAGATCTGATTATCAACCCTTTGTTCTACTCATCTATTTCTCACTCCACAATTCATCTATTCTTAATTCTTAATTCTATAGATTTCAAATTAAGGCGGCAACAAGATTCAACGTGTTGGTGCACTAAGAGAAACAACTCACCTGGCTAAAGAACTCAACTCACAAGTTGGAGGCCGCGAGTTCAACACTCGGGGCATGCAAAGTCAGCTTCCGCCTCACCGTTGTAACCTAAAAAAGGAAAAAAGATTTTATATGATCAAATCCATATTCTTAAGCAAGTGATGATGATGATGATGATGTTAACTATGCCTTAAATTAATTTTTCCTGTAGGCACCAATCCAACCATATAACCTGATATTCTTCAATAATTTATTATGAAAATTATTTATGAAGCCTGCCCACTTAATATTCTACGTAACAAAAACAAGTGGTATTTTTATTCTTCCCAATTAATATTTCTTGTACAAGCTACATAGATACCCCACCATTAGGTATATTCAAATCATAAAAGGTGGTGGAGATGTTCTTGGTTATTCTTGGACATTCAACAATAAGAGTTACTAGATCGTGCCTATCACTAAAACTCCTCACTTATATCTGATGGTTACTTTTTGGGACATCAGTATAATAATATTTTATGCACATTTTCAAAAACTTTTAAAATATTTTAAATTATACTCATGCTACCGAAAAGTAATGAGTGTTTATATTAGTTATGGGAAGTATTAAGTGTTTCTTCTTATATAAAAAGAAAGTAGTACGATCTCTTTGTATAAAGAGCAATAACTCACATGGTTAAGGGGTCGATTCACAAGTTAAAGGTTATGAGTTATACCATTTCGAACAGAAAAAAAGAGCAACATACAACTTATGTATGCTTACAAACTCCGATTATTTTTTGGGGCATTTTGGTCATCCCATATACTCACATCCAGTTATTTCGTTTACTTTTATTAATTGCATCCACATATAACTAGACAAACCCAGGATTTTTTTTTGAATGAGGGTTATTTGTATTTCATGCCCAAAAAACACTTGTATTTTCTTATATACAGTCACACGTACACTTGTATTTCCCTATATACAGTCACACGTATGTAAGACTTTCAGATTTTGGGTGAGATGCAATGCCCTAAAGTAGGTCCATACAACGTGTAAAATAGCTTTGTAAATTAGGTCTTTATGGATTTATGCATTGTAATAGGTGAGGGATAAGTTTCCCTATTGAGTTAAAACTCTTTGTAGAAGTTATCTTACATAGAATAGAGCTTAGTTTACGTAGAGTTCACTATGTTAGATGAATTTATTATTATTTAAGGAGATCTTCTCTCATGCTATGTTTTTATGTTGAAGATCCTTTGTTAACTTGATATCTCATTCCTATTCTTCTATTTTCTCTTCTCCTTCTTCGGCATCAAGAATTTGCTTGGACAACGTACTTACGAAGAATACATAGGTGACATCTTTGGAATTTATTATGTTACATTCTCTACACAACTTCACCCAGTGGAGGAAATTAAGGTTTATTCTAAAATTATAATTAAAATGACTTTATTTTGAAAATTTTATTAACACAAGGAAAGAATTTTGAGGAAACTTATTGAAGCGACATGTACTAGTCAGGTGTGATGATGTTCAACCATGCATCTCCCTTCTTAACTATCACTCTTTCAAAATGAGCATGATACGACCATAGTATTGAGAGATGCACTAGCATTTCACGTAGTGGTTGCGTGTGCCTCTTCGATTTGGAGAGTTCTGAGTGGCTGCATCATCAGCAAGCTTATCTTATATCGACTCTTGCGTATGTTCTTTTAGTAGGTTTGATATTTCTAAAGCAGAATATAGGTCCCATCTTGTATCTATCTATTGGCGAAACTAGAAAAGTTGGGTGTGTAGAAATCCTGAAAGGATCATCCGTAGACTTTTACAATTTCATGGTTCAAGTTTTGAGACCAACAACAGATATTTGAATTAAGAATATTATTATAAATTAAAATAATTTAAATCTATATTATTTATCTCAAAAATTGAATAGTATAAATGTTTATGCAAGATTATGTATGGAAAGACATTATCGATTTAAGACTCCCTATTAATAGTGTTAGTACAGAACCAAAAACTTAAACTCACTAAGGATGGTTGATCCTGGTTAAACAACCGGACAAGCCCAATTAAGAAGCACATTAGGTAGAAATGCACGTCCATCTGCCCAACAGGGTCCTGCTAATGGCTATCAAGACATTGCCAAAGAACCGGCATGATGGTCATCGAGACGGAGCCAGTGAAATGAGACGGAGACCAATCCTCTCAAGTAGGTGCGTTCAAAGGATCGATGAACCAAACCAAACCACCAAAAAATGAACAAAACCGGCAGTTTGGCTTGGGTTGAAATGTTAAATGGTTTGGTTTGGGTTACTTTTAACAGGAAAAGATTCTCAGGGTTCGGTTTGGTTTGGAATGAAATCATCTTAAATTATATATATATATGCTCATAAAACGTTCACACCTACCTAAATCAAATGATCCTTTGCGTTTTCATTTACCAAACTGTATCCGAACCCCCTCCTTCCTCGCCTTATTTCCTCTGTTCCTATTCTCAGTACTTTGTTATATATATAGTATTAGCACATGATATAACTTTTTATCTATCATAACATAATTTGTATAAGAAGTTTCATATTGATTATTTGTTATTCACCGTCACATATTAACATAAATATGAAATGTGTACAACCGGGTTCAGAACCGAATGGTCTGGTCTGGCTCAATTATGTGGACTAAAGGTTTAGTTTGGTTATCATAAAATTGAGAAGTAATTATATTGGTTTGCTTCGAGATTGAGGTTAGAACCAAAGCAAACCAGATCATGAACACCCATACTCTCAAGGAAGGGGCAGCCTTGGAGATCAACGAGCCGATGCAGCCGAACGAAGTACCTGCATCGTGTCCAACAAGCATTGCAGAGGCAACCAAAACCAGAACCAAGCCTTTGTCTTGCACTAAGTGAGGTCAGCTAGAAAATTAATCATCTTCAGTGGAAGATCTCAGTTCATTTATCGTCTTTAGAATTAATTAAAACTCGCAAGCTCACTTAGATCACTTTTAGGGGAGGAAATCACAGCTTTAAGTAGCGTCCTTGTGAAGTAGCATGAAGCAGAACTGTAAAGTAAAAAGACTCTAAAAGGCAAAGTTCTGTAGAAAATTCGATTAAATCTTTTTCCCCTTTATAATTATTCCAACTCTGTTAGTGGCAGGTAGCCTTCCGGCCAAGGTTATTCCTTCCTTTTGGTCTCTAAAGAATGCTGAACTGTAACATTCCCTGATTACTTCCCTTTTTCTTGAAGAACAAAAGGAAATTTGTAAAATATCTCGGAGGCAAATTTTTTATATAAAATTTCTTAACACCCGGGCATTTCGCTTCTCTCATGCTACGAATTATCCCTACCTGTTACAGAGGTGAGAAAACCCAAAAAAAAAACATTTAACGTCTAGTCTAGGTTCCGGTGAATTGGATCGGAATCGTGGTTCGGTTTCCACTAAAACGGAAACCAAAAGAAACAGACACCACAACGTGTCTGGTTCTGGTTTTGCTGGCTCTAGGTCTGGTTCCAGTTTCACTTGAAAATTTCATGAAAGAAAGATGGGATCTTAAAGCCTGAACGAAAAATGCCTGGAACCCCAGTTCCATAACATGGGTGGTTCCAGTTCGGTTCAGTATGAGCAGCAATTTTGATCCAGTTCATTGCCGGGCGGGGCAAAACCAAGCCACCTCTACCTGGTAGCAAGAAGGGTCCTAAGCTCGAAGTTTCAGACGATGTCGTCCAAATCGTTTGAAAAGAATGGCCAGATCCATGTCCAGATCGTCGGGCTCATAGTTTGTCTCAGTAAGAAATCAGCTCAACCTATAAGATTGAGAACGAGAACCATTTGAGGTTGACAAGATGAGAACGGACATGAGCAGTGACGGATTTCGAAACTTGTTTGCGGTGGGCGGGCTTTAAAAATTTCTAAATTCTTTTGAAAATTTCAATACGTAAGTGAATTTTCAGAATTTCGGGTTGGGCGGCCACTGCATGCCACTGGACCGGAGTCGGTTCGTAAAGCTTTATTAAGAGCTGGACACGAACAATGTGCGTTCAGTTCACCTCAACTCAGCTTGCATAAGCTTGTTTAGTCAAGTATGTAGAAGTGCTTGCTCGGTTCGGCTCAGCTTGCATAAACTCGTTTAGTATACAACAGTTTATATATGTATAGGTGTTATACATTCTAAAAGAGTAAAAGAATTTAATTAAGTTTTAATGAACAAGTAAAATTCATAAAACATCTACTAAAGTTACAATTGCAGCCTTAACTATTTGATTTATGTTCGGCTCAAACCGAACGAGCTAATCTCGAGCTGATGATGAACAAGCCATAAACAGCCCCTGTTCAGTTCGGTTGGTTCGCTATTAACTCCCGAACCTAATTGGAGTGCACACATGCCCAATGAAGAGCAACAGATCACCTGATTAGGGGGTCAGCTCACACATGGAAACGTGCGAGTTCGATGCCTGGGGCAAGCATCTGGATTGGCTTCCCGATTGAGCTCACTGATTAAAAACGTGTCCGTGTCTCTCTAAGCGTGTCGGTGTAAAGTGCTACGTATAAGGAGAAAGGAGGGTTGAAACGTGGGTCCCACAGAGGAACGTTCCAAGCTCCATGGCAAACGGTATGAGACGTGGCCGAAACAAGGAAAACCTTCCTTTAGGTGGCCCCCACTTCTGGTCACTACTCGGACCAACGAAAGCCTCTACCTGTACAAAAGGGCAAAGGAAAGAGAAAATTTACGAAACACCATCACTGGGACGAAGAGGCCAAGTAGCCGGATGGCGTAAAGGCGAATAACGTCAAATGAAACCCCTAAGAAAGTAAAAGCCCTCTCCCTGTCTCCGAACTTTGTTGCCCGATTCCTGCTCCATCTCGCCGGAGACAGCCATGGCGACGAGCCCGGCGTGCCCGGAGAACGCCTTCCTCTTCAATTCAACTCTGTGCGCGTGCCGCCCGGGATACTTCATGGACGCTGGCAGCCGGAATTGCACGATTTTCGTCAGTTCCTCCGACAACGTGACGGTCGAGACCGGGGTCGACTACTCGCACATGTTTCCCAACTCGATCATTTCCTTCAATTCTATCAAGAAGTTCACTCAATCTCAGGCGCTCTTCCTCGAAATCACAGTCATCGTCGTGGTCGTTTGGATCGTTTTCTGCGTCTCTCTCCGCGCGGGGAAGATTGACGGCGGGAGGTCAATCTGGTTTCGTATGAGGCAATGGATCAGACAGATGGATGTCTGCTACTCTACACAGCATTATGTGGTCAGGTTCTTTTTTTTGCCCTCTTCTCTTCCTTCTTTCTATTGGTGCAGGGTCGAATTATGATTGCTCGATTTGGCGAATTGCTAGGTTTAAGGTTATTTATTCTCCCGAATATGAAGTTAGGTTGTCATTTGATGATTTTATTTGTGTTTATATGGAATGCACTATGCGTTGGATAACTTTTTGAGTTTTAAGGAGAAATTTTGAGGCTGATCTCCTGGAAAATAAAGGTTCCCGTTTATACGTAAATTCGTTATAGATCAGGCGGAAAAACGTAAATTTCGCAACGATTATGGAGCATAGCAGAAATCATTGGTTTTCTTGTTGGGCTTTATGTTTTATGGAAAGACTAGAAAATGTTACCAAGAATATCGTTAGTTTCAACCGCAGATGTAGTAATGATCTCGTGAAATTTCAGAAGATTTGCTTCGGATTTGAAGTCTAGAAAATTTGACTTTGTGGCGGTGATTTCCTACCTGAGATTCAGACTAAGACCAGTTTTTGTAGTGTAAATCTTAACCTGCTTAGCTACGGAAGATCTCTCGAACAGCTTTAGAGGAGTTGATACTTCTAGTCTCTTATATACATCTATTTGTTGCGTAGTTCTTTGTCTTTTCATTTTCCGAGAAATTGTCATTGTTTCTTTTCTTAATTCACTTATTTAGTTCTCAATTCAGGATTTTAGTCACATTTCTTGCATTTCGTGTAAACTTTGTGGCACTAAAAAAACTGTTAGAATTAGCTAAATTTTGTATGCAACTTTCCATACAGTTTTTTGCACTCCCTGTGCTCTATTGAAGCTATTTAGTTCTCAGTTCAGGATTTTAATCAAATCTCATCCAGCATGTTGTTAGTGCTATCGTTTTTGTAGGAGAGTGCTGATTTCTATTAGGCTAACCTTGATGAAGGCTGTTTCCGGTATTTTGGGAGCGTTATACTGCTAATGGATATTTATATTTATTGCAGGATGACCAGAAGCCTTTAATCAAGCGCAAAACAGAGCTAGGAGGAATGTTTTCTGTGGCTTGCGCAATATTATTTCTTGGTTTGAATGCGGCGTATGAAAAATCTAGTGATTATTTCATTATGATCTTGAATTTGTTTGATATTTATGCACATTGCTTTGGAGTTTTTCTTTTCTGACCTTTGTCACTTAGTGTTGCATCTGTGACTTGGACTTCTTATGTCTCTTTGCAGTTTGCTTTACCAGATTATTGATAGAAGGAAAATTGAAGTTCAAAATATGATACCTGTAAATGCACCGGATTTGATCCCCTTTGTCAGTGACATGGAATTCAGTCTTACGGCTATCTCCAGTATGACATGTTCTAATCTGCGTGGTCTTGGAACATTGGTATCAGGAACTTCTGGAGTCATTGTCCAGAGAACTTATCCTTTGTCCAAATTTGCCGATGCTGCTTGCCAAAACACAAGTTTAGGACCTAAAGTAACACTTAAATGCAAAAATTGTCATGTTAGTAGAGACAGCTACTTCATTTCGTGGCAGTTTGTTGACCTTCCAAGTGAGGCAGCTATGGCGGTTGGTTTTTTATTCAGTATTACTTCAAACAGTCCTAATGATACGAAGCATGTTAGTTATGTGAATGGGACTTTGACTTCTGAGAACAGTACAAATCAACCAGCAACATTCCGAGGATTGGAAGGCAACATATTTGAGTTCCACTTGATTCCTAGAAAATATCATAATGTGCATGACTTGAGGCTTATCCAGCCACTGTTTCGTGAGTTTGTTCCTGGCTCAAATTTTGTTGACGCAAGCCAACTGCAGAGGTCCCTACAGAATACAAGTGATGGATTGATTAATATGACCTTGTATATAAACTTCCTTTCCGATTACATTGTTCAGGTCAACAACGCAAACGTTGTTGGGCCAGGTAAGCATTCCCTTGCTCATGAGGCCATAATTTTTCTCTTGTTTCTTTGTTAGTCGAAGGAACAATGCTTGTCCCTTTTGTCGTTTAAGATATGAGATGCTGTGATGCTCCATTTTTTTGCTTTCACATTTTGATTTTCGTTGTAAAAAGCTCTGCTTACCTCAATTAGTTGCCTCCATATATGGAGGCAGTCTAGTGGACCTTCTGAGATCACTGTTGCTTCCTATTTCTTCTAAATAATCTGATCGACTGTTTCAGTGATTCCGTTCGGAAACGGTGTTGACATTGAGATAGTATTCTAACTGAATTCTGAAACATATAGTTGATAAAGAAGAAAGAGAAAGTTGGAATAATTGAAAAACTTGGAAACAAAAGTGATGATTGTAATTTTTAAACTAATTCAAAGAAATGAGTGCTGGATAGGAAGCAGTATTGAATTATTCGATAAGATAGATAGGATCAATTTTCTTCAATAAAAAAGAAACAAAAGAAGAGACTGCATGGTTGTCAAGGGCAGGGCAGAACTCCGAAGTTAAGCGTGCTTGGGCGAGAGTAGTACTGGGATGAGTGACCTCTTGAGAAGTCCTCGTGTTGCACTCCTTTAAACTCTGCCCATGTAAGGGATCACCCTTACATTGCCGGTTCCAAGCCTGGATAAAGGAGGAGAGTTGTGTTAGGCTTCCAACAACCAGCCTAAAACATCGTCGGATTTTTATAATATGGATTACAAAAATTATAAGCATTGCTTTGGGGCGTCCCCGCCTAGCGACGCGCTGCAGAGCCCGAATGCAATGATAAGTATTGCCCGAATGTAGTGAATCAATTGCAGAGAGGGTTCCCACATCATGGACGGGTGTGGGTAAAGAAGTTAGTCCCGTTACAATGCCGTCCGAATGTAATGAATAATTTTCAGAGAGAGTTCTCGCATTTTGAATATGGACGGATGCATGGGGTAAGGAAGCTAGTCCTAGATAATAAGATTCGTATTGGTTCTTAGAATATGAGAACATTATCCGGTAAGCTAATGGAGGTGGTAGATACTATGATTCGGAGAAAGTTTCATATTCTATGTTTACCAGAGACAAAATGGGTTGGAGAAAAAACGAAGGCGATAGAGGATATAAGTTTTAAATTATGGTACTCAGGTAAAAAAAAGGCTCGAAATGGAGTTAGTATTATCATAAATAAAGATTTAAAGGATAGTGTAGTAGACATACAACAATATGGTGACCAAATCATGACGTTGAAATTAATGGTAGGAGTAGAGGTTTGGAATATAGTTTGTGCTTATGCACCCCAAGTAGGACTAGAAGATAGTATAAAGATAATTTTTTGAGAAGAGTTAGATAAGGTGATTTAAAAGATTCCACAAAGGGAGATGATTTGTTTAGGAGACTTAAATGGACATGTCAGTAAAGAGGCATTAGGATATCAAGGTATTCATGGAAACTTTGGTTTTAGGGATATAAATGAGGAAGATAGTGAGATTTTAAATTTTGTTATGGCATTTGATCTCGTTATAGGCATTTGATCTCTTTATAGTCAATACAATCTTCAAAAAACGAGATTAACATTTAGTTACTTATAAGAGTGGCTTATCACAAACACAAATTGATTACTTTATTTGTAGAAAAAAAGATAGTGCGTGTTGTAAAGATTGTAAGGTAATTCCAGGAGAAAACTTAACCACCCAACATCGACTTTTAGTTATGGATTTACAAATAAAAAAATGGACAAAGAAGAAAAGAGTGCATCGAGCTATTCACACTAAATGGTGGAACCTTAAAAGCGAGAAAGAAGATATATTTAAACAAAAAGTCCTTCAAGGAGATGTTTGGAATTATGTTGGTACATTCTGTGATACGTGGAACAATATGACTATATATATTAGGAAAGTAACGAAAGATGTGTTAGGGGTATCTAAGGGAGGTGTACCGACACAAAAAGAAGCTTGGTGGTTGAGTGAAGTAGTACAAAATAAAATCAAGGCAAAGAGGGCATGTTACGAATTACATTATGCTAAGAAAACTAGTGAAATTTTAGAGACATATAAGAAAGTAAAGAAGGAAGCGAAAAGGGCCGTGAGTGAAGCAAAAGCTAAAATTTGGGAGGATTTATATAAAAAACTCAACTCAAAAAAGGGTGAAAAAGATATTTTTAGGATAGTTAGGGCTAGAGATAAGAAAACTAAAGATCTTAGTTCTGTTAGATGCATCAAAGACGAGGATGAAAAAATTCTAGTGACAAATGATGATATAAGAAATAGATGGAAAAACTATTTTTATAAGCTTTTTAATGAAAATAAAGATGTTAGTATTAGCTTAGGAGAGTTAGCCAAATCAGAAAAGTATATAAACCACAATTTCTACCGACGTATTTAAAAGAATGAAGTCAAAGAGGCTCTTAAACATATGAAGGGTGGTGAATCGGTAGGACTAGATAATATTCCTATAGAAGTTTGGAAAATACTAGGAGAAATAGGAATCACTTGGCTCACAAGACTATTTAATGAAATATGGAAAAACCAAAAGATGCCCGAGGAATGGAGAGTAAGTACACTTATACCGATATATAAGAACAAGGGAGACATTCAAAATTGTGTGAATTATCGAGGTATCAAGTTAATGAGCCATACTATGAAATTATGTGAAAGAATTATCGAACGTAGGTTAAGACAAGTATCAAGTATAACAGAGAACCAATTTGGATTCATGCCAGGCAGATCTACTATTGAAGCGATTCACCTTTTGAGATGTCTTATGGAACATTTTAAAGCAAAAAAGAAAGACCTTCACATGATATTTATTGATCTAGAAAAAGCTTATCATAAGGTACCGAGAGAGGTTCTTTGTAGAACTTTGGAAAAAAGAGGTATCACATTGACATATATTAACCTTATAAGAGACATGTACGATGGTGCAAAAACATGTGTGAGGACTCCTGAAGGAATAACAAACTTTTTTAAGTTAATATTGGGTTACATCAAGGATCAACTTTAAGTCTGTACTTATTTATAATGGTGATTGATGAGTTAACAAAACATATTCAAGATGAAGTACCTTGGTGTATGTTATTTGCAGATGACATTGTGGTAGTGGAGGAGTCTAAGGAAAAAGTTGATAGAAAATTGGAGCTATGGAGAGAAACATTAGAAAGCAAAGGCCTTCGACTTAGTAGAACAAAGACAGAATATATGGAATGTAAGTTTGATCATTTGGTTACTTCAGAGGACATAGAAATTAAAATTGGCATATATTGCATCCCCAAAAGGAAAGTTTTAAATACCTAGGGTCAATTTTTCAAAGTGATGGAAGAATTGATGGAGATGTTATGCATAGAATTAATGCTGGTTGGTTAAAATGGAGGGAAGCATCATGTATTCTTTGTGATAAGAAGATACCATTAAAGTTAAAAGGTAAATATTATAGCCCATTAGTAAAGTTGCTTCACTTACATTCAATAAATATCACTTCACTTCGTTCAGCCAAAAGCGCCACTTCACACTACTATAAGATGCGCTTCACTTCGTTCAGGCCATAGTAAATTTTGCTTCGCTAAACTCCGTAACGGTTCACTTCGTTCTGTAAATCACTTCACTTCTTAAAGCGTTTCACTTCGTTCAGTTAAATATATCCTACGTAAATTTCGCTTCGCTCAACCAACGGCTTCACTATCGTTCAGCCAAGTAAATTTCACTTCACTCAACTCACGCCTCGTTCTAAAGTCACTTCACTTACGTTCTGTCTTTAGAAATTTCGCTTCGCTCAACTCACGTAATTCTTCACTTCATTTAGGCTTTTAGCTCTTCACTATCTTTCAGTTTCATGTATACTTCACTACGTTCAGCTATTATAAAGTTGCCGCTTCACTTCGTTCAGGCCATAGTCAATTTCGCTTCGCTCAACCAAACTATGAAATAACACTATCGTTCAGCCTTAAATGATGTTCTCTTTGCTTTGCTCAGCTCTACGCACCTACGTTGAGCCAAACTCCAAAATAACACTATCGTTCAGCCTTAAATGATCTTCTCTTCGCTTCTCTAAGCTCTATAGAGCATCAATTAGGCTTGCCATGTTTTATGGATATGAGTGTCGGGCATTTAATCATCAAAATGTACAAAAGATGTCTGTGACAAAAATGAAGATGTTGAGATGGATGAGTGGTCATATAAGAAAAGACCATATACATAATGAGGTTATTAGAAACAAATTAGGAGTGGCATCAATAGAGGATAAAATGAGAGAATATCATTTAAGATGGTTTGGACATATAAAAAAAAGATCAAAAGAAGAACTTTTAAGAAGGTATGAAAAACTAAATTTGGAAAGTATTAAAAGAGATAGAGGACGACCACAAAAGTATTGGAAAGAAACAATAAAGAATGATCTAGCTTATTGTAAGTTAAGTGCTAACATGGCACACGATACATATCTGTGGAAACAAAGAATCCATGTAGCCGACCCCGTCTAGTATGGGAAAAGGCTTAGTTGTTGTTGTTGTTAATTCTTATTATGGCATTTGTGAACTCAATATTCTGGTAGCATTACCTGTTGAATGTTTTTCTTTTCTCTTAGAGGACTTTTGATTGTATGCCATCTCCCAATGTGGTCACTCTTATTATGTCATTTTGAGATATTCATCATCTTAAATTGTTCTTGATGTTAGTGCTATTATTTCTGTATTGATAGTTACATAACACGAAATATGCATAGTTCTTAAGCCTCACACACATACCACTTACCATTGTAATGAAGATGATACTTCAACATATTGAATGGGACAACGGATATCAAATATACGTATGCAACAATGTTAGAGTCACCAAAAAATGACTATGAAAAGCCTTAGAAAATGCTAGAATAATAGCAAATGCACTATCAATAGCATGTATATAAATTGTTAAAAAAGGCTTATATTTATTGAATACAAGGTGAGTATTTATACACTGAAGAGGAGAGAGAGGAGTGTAGTGGACAGTCAATAACATTCAGTTGCTAGGTGGTGAAGATAGCCGTTGAGTTTTGCTCAACGGCTAGTAAAGTTACTGTTGGGCCACCTTGATGGCTCTGGTGACCCTGATGCTTGATTGCATATATTTACACTTTCATATGGAGAAAAATATTTGTATTTTAACACCTCCTTAAACTGACTGTATCATTACCGAAAGTTTACTAACTAGGAATTGAATATGTGGGGTAGTGATTTGGTGTAAATATCTATAAGTTGATACTCTAATCACACGAAATATAGTGCAAGTATCCTTTGGTGTTCTTTCCGAATGTAGTGCAATCTATCTCGATGTGTTTGTTACGCTAATGAAATGTATTGTTGTTGGCTATATATGTCAAAATTTGTCACACAAGCAGTAAAAACAAAGAGATGAAGATTGGAAAATGGAATCATCCATCGACAGTACCAAATGTTGCCGCCGCCTCTTTCTCTTTCTTCTTTATTCTTTACTAAAAGTTTTACTAGCATTACAATACTAAGAATTACCTAAGTGCTATTAATGAATCTAATTTAAAGCTACATTTAAAAACAATACTATAAGTAAGTAAAACAGAAAGATGATAACTATAGAAAGACTACTGCACTGTTGCGTGTCGAACTTTTGCTTGTTGAGCTTCGCATCTTTTAACACTCCCCCTCAAGTTGGGTTAAATATTGATGTTATACCCAACTTGCCACATAATTTCAATAATAAATTTTTGTTAAGGGCTTTAGTCAATATGTTTGTACAATAATCTTTGGACTTCACATGTTTAAGTTTGAATTTCGATGTGTTCACACTGTCTCTAATAAAAATGGCAATCAATCTCAATGTGTTTTGTTCTCTCATGATATACTTGATTAGATGCAATCAATATTGTTGCCTTGCTATCACAATATAGTGGAATAGAGTCTTCTATGGGGTATCCAATTTTCATTAATAATGACTGCAACCACTTACCTTCACATATGCGAGAAGCAATAACCCTATATTCGGTTTCAGCTGTAGATCTTGTCACAACTGATTATTTCTTTATTTTTCAAGAGATGTTGCCTTCCACTAAGGCTACGTATCCTGAAGTTGATTTTCAATCATCTCTAGAATTGACTCAAAAGATATCTGTATTTGAATATACTACTTCGATGCCAAGAAAGTAATGCAACTTACCAAGATCCTTAATGTCAAACAGTTTAAGCTTTAATTTTTGTATTTCTTCAATGTCGTCTCCTATCACTATTATATCATCAACATACACCGGCAATAATGTTATTTTCTCTCCCCTTTAATGAATAAAGTGTGGTCACTCACACTCTTTTTATAACCCAAATCAATAATACTCCTTTTTAATTTTTTAAACCACACTGAAGGCGATTGTTTCGGTCCATAAATCACCTTTTTTAGTCTGAAAACTTTATTTCCTATATTTTGGTAACCTAGTGCTAATTCCATATATATTTCTTCCTTAAGCTCTCTTGAAAGAATGCATTCTTCACATCGAGTTACCACATCGTCCACCTTCTTTGAGCAATAATATTGATTATGACTCGTATAGATGTAAGCTTAGCCACTGATGTAAACATCTCTTCATAGTCAATCCCATAGGATTGGCTGTACCTACGAGCCACTAGTCTAGCCTTGTCTCTAAGGTCCCATCAACCTTAAATTTGATGGTATACACCCACTTGCAACTACTTTTTGTCCTAATAGTAAGTCACTTAAAACCCATGTTTTGTTCTTCTCAAAAGCTTGTAATTCTGATTTCATCGCATCTACCCAGTGTGTATGTCTCGACATTTCCAATAAGTTCTTAGAAATTTGGTGAGTTTCATAATTCAATATAAAACTATGATAGTTTGAAAACAACTAATCATAGGATACTTACTGCATAACCTCTTACCTTTTTTCAACGCAATGGGGATGTCCTGCTCATGTACATGTTGTTCTTCCATAATTTATGCTCTCAGATCTCCCCCTTGGTACATGGAATCCAAAGGCTTGGGCATCACTATATTCCTCTTCCCTTTTTTATACACTTTGAGCTCTTCATCTTCCATTAACTCTTCTTCTTCCCCATTCTCTTCCACTTCCATTCTCTCATCTTCAGGGATGTTTATTGGCAAAACTTGTTCTTCAATGATGAGACTTGGTGACTCATTCTTACTTTGGAAATAGAAAGTATTTTCAAAGAATGTTACATCCATAGACACCTACCTTTTATGTGTTTTAGGATCATAATACACATAACCCTTCCTTTTACTTGAGTAACCAAGAAAAACACATCTAATAGCCCGTGGGTCAAACTTATCCTGGAAAAGATCATGTACATGTACAAGGCATAAACACCCGAATATGCGAGGTATAATATGAAATGGTTTATCTCCAAGTCTAATCACTTGAAAGGGAGATCAACCAGATATAACAACTCAGGGTAGTCTGTTAATAATATGAACAGTTGTGAGTACTGCCTCATGCTAAAAGAATTTGGGAACATAGTGCTTTAGGAGTAGGATCCTCGCCACCTCTAGTATTTGTCTATTTTTTCTTTCAGCAACACCATTCTACTAAGGAGTGTAGACACAAGATGTTTGATGTAAAATATCATGCAATTTGAGGTAGGTCCTCAAATGAGTTTTAATAAACTCACCACCATTATCAGATCTAAGAATTTTAATCGAATGACTAAATTGAGTTTCAATGAGTTTATGAACAATGGGAAAGACGGAAGAGACTTGAGATTTGGATTTTATAAGATAAACAAAAGTAAGTCTAGAATAGTTATCAATAAACATAACAAAGTATTTGAAATTGCCAAGGAAAGACATCAAACAAGAACCCCATACATCAGAGTGTATCAACTCAAATGGAATAGATGACTTAGACTCCCTAATAGGAAAAGACACTCTATGGTGCTTAGCCTTTTAACAAACATCACACTAAAGGACTAAGTCACCCAATTTTTTAAATTGAAATAACTCCCTAACTTTCGAAATAGGTTGATGTCACAACCAACTATGTCATAACTTCAACTTCTCTTCATCAATAGTGATTGCCAACTCTCTTCTCTGTGCAAAAAGTTGATTTCATGGAAGTAGATATAACCCATTCCTTAGTTTACCATGACCAAAAATACACCCGACAGGAGAGAATGTTAAACAATTTAGATCTCGAGTTAAGGATCTAACTAATAATAAATTCACTGGAAATTTAGGAATGTATATCACAGAATTCAGTGTGAAATTCTCGACTTGAATTACTCCCTTTCCTTCCATTGAAACGAGGGAACCATCAACAACTTTAACATACCGTGGTTCCCTTTTCTTGCTATGATAACACGTACATAAACATTTTACTTATTGTTGGAGTCATCGATTGAATCAACCAAGAACTCACAAGTGCATCATCTTTCGTCTATCATTCATACTCGGTGTTGTCTTTACTAGGGTAAATCTGGTTTTGATTTATGTAACCTAGTTTTTCTTTCGATTTCAGGATAAGCTCAATAGATCTTGCCCATTCCTTGTAATTGCACCCATCTACTCGAATATTTGTCACTTTGAAGGGCTCCTTTTTTTTGTTCACTTCCAATAACATCTATGTTATCAATAGCGATTAGCAGGTTGTTAGTGGTCGACCCTAATATAGAGGTAGCGGGGATATAACAGATTTAGCGGTACACTTTTATTTATGATTAAAAATTATATATATATATATATATATATATATATAAAATGGTTCTCTAATTTCTAAGAAATATCAAGAAACACTTCTTTTATAAATATGAATCAAACTAAATAAACAAATTCTACATTTAACTTCTAAAGAAGCCTATTTTGCTTTCATGTGTCAAAAATCTCTACATTTCATCATGTATTGGAATAACAAGGAATAAAATCTTCGAGGAACAATTTGGCCCAGACTGAAGTGATGCATGCTGGATGGAAGATCATGCCATTAACTTTTAACAACAGAACAATGTAAGAAACCATATCTTTAACGTTACTAACTTCAAACAAGTGACAGAAATATGCATATACGCATTTGATTATTCTCCTTGTAGGTGTTGTTCCAACAAATTATGTTCAAGTAATATCATACTTAGATGAAGACAATTCAACCATCTATATTGCACACAATTTCTTCAACATGGCATTTGATGGGACCCAATATATTTTTCCAACAAAACAAGCAACCTACGTAGCACACACTTGACAGTTGGAAATGAACAATTGCGTATGCTGAAAAACCTACCCATTGTATCTCTGAAACTCCTGAGATAATAGCAATTAACCCATGCCAATATGCAACCTCAAAAATAACAACTCAATGTTCTAGCATGTATAGAAAGAGCTCCATACCATCAATATGATAAGATCCTCCCGCATCATTGAAACATCAGCATCAAGGAAAACACTAGAAGGGCCACCATCTAGTAGTATCCAAACATACGCCTCCTATGATGTGAACAGAAACATATTTAAAAAGATGCAAGTTACATAATTGGAGGCTCTATATGAGTGAAAGAGAAGGAAGTACCAAAGAAGCCTGGAAGATGTACTCAACAATCAGATCCCTCAGAGGATTCACAATCAAGTCAAAGACATCATTGAGGACCTATAAAGAATATAAAATTTGGATTAATGTCTACAAACTGATCTATAAGTTTCAAAAATGTTTGGCTAGTATCACCGAGTTTTCAAGCTTTGTATGATTTTGTTTAGCAGCATTTGCAAGTCGAGCACTACAGAAACAACAAATACCACTTCCCTCAAGATGTGATTTTGAAATAACACTCGATGTGGTAAAAGTTTCAATGTGACCATGGTGCATTAACATTTGAATCAACTGTACTATGAAGTTGCATGAAGTTCACATGGAAGAAGCCTGATCCTTTACCACAAGAAAACTATTATCCACAACTACCCAGAAAAACATTATGAATGTTTGGTCGATAATAATGGCAAGCACCAATGTACCTGTAACAAGTACATATCCCTTGTCACACCAATTTACTTCTAACACAACTAAGACAGACGCTTCCAAAATATAGACTTGTAATACCAGAGCTCTAACTAAAAGAATTTGTACCTCTTCTTGATCGACCATGTGAGCTAGAGGAATAACGACCTGCACACCAGGAAACCCTCCAATCCTTGAAGCAAAAATCCCTAGCACAATCGGGCCACTGAGAATGATACTCTCCGAGAAATCAAACTAAACAATGATGGGGCATGTTTTACACAACATAAAATGGACCTATTATACTAAAACACACAAGGGTAAATAGGTAAAGAGTCATTTTAAAGCAGCATATAAGCAATGAAATTCAAACAGTTGAAAAGAGAAGATGGTTAGGAAAAACAAAAACTCTATGTTTCACGATAGGATTCAGATGTCAGTATCACTTATGAGCACTAGCAACTTGTTTAAATCATATACAAAACCAAAGCTGAAGCTACATTAGCACAGAGGGAAACACCAAGAAGTTTGCTTGGAGAAGAATTCATAATGATGGTCACATCCTCTATTTAAACGCTACATAATGAAGACCATCCACCACCAGCAAACCCACCTACAACATTATTGAAGCCCCTGCATACAATTTATGGAAAACAAAATCATAACAAAGCCAAACTGACTAAGAAAACAGATAATATGGGTTCATCTTCGAATTGAATGGAATAACCCCGCTTTGATAGTCCTAATAGAGCCTGTTGACAGCCGCCACAAACAACTTAACCACTTGTCTCAACAACTTGTTTGATGTGATGTAATGCCTATTCATCAAAGTTTGAGTAACATGACTTCTCAAATTGCAGAACATACACTTAGTTATAAAGAATGACATGATGAAGGATCTTAATGCAAGGGTCATTGTCTAAGCAAGGATTTTATATGAATCATGAATAGGAGCAAATACGAGCAATTAAAGAGTAGCATGTCACATAACAAGGACCTGCATTTGGTAAACAGTTAAACACAATTACTATAGTGCACTGGTCCAAGATGAAAGAAAACAAGGACATGCATTCATTAATGGCACACAAGAAGCTTATCATTCCATGATATGCTACCATGAGGATATGAATGGCATAAACCTACATATTCAATGGGATACGCAAGAAACTAAAAGAATGCCAATAAGCTAATTAAAAAACACATAGCATCCCATCAAAATTCAATTCCAATCACACTTAATTGTTTAGGTCATGTTCACTCATTTTCATAAAAAGATTTGTGTTCTTCTAGCTACTTTCATCCGTTTCTTCAAAATTAAATTCTTCTTCTTCATCTTTCATATGCATCTTATCCTTTCCTTTGCTTTGGCTTTTTTATTGCTTTCATGTCCTTGACCTTGTATAAACAACACCCCCTCTTAATGCTTTGGATGCCATATTGATATTTTGTTATATAAAGGAATCATCATCACCAACGAACTCATTATCAATAGGATATTCATCATGATCTTCAACCAATACCAACATGATGGGGTTGAAATTTGCTCTATTAGATTTCTTCTCTTCGTATCTTCTTCTTAGCTTTTTGTTATATTGTACAAAGGCTAAGCCGTTAAGCTTTTGATGCAATAATTTATTCTGTTTCTTCGTATGAATTTAAGATAAGAGAAAGAATTTAGTTAAGTTGTTAACTCAATAAAAAAGCTTTCATTTAATTATAGTGTAAATAAAAAAGCATAATTCTTAATTTCTTACCATTTGAAAGGTACTTCAGTTGCGTTCATATGGGGTGGCACTATAAGTAAGACTCAAAACCCGTATAGCAAAATTTTGTAATTGAGGGCATCAATAGCCAAAGGTCATCCACCATTCACCTATTACAAAAAGTTGAAAATCATGTGTAAATAATAAATTAATCATACTAAAAAATCCTAAATCATATCTTAATAATGAAATAATTAAGAAAGCGAAGTTGCTTGAATTAATTACCTGGTGCATATGCTTTCCTCAAGTATAGCTATAACTTGAAACAAACCACCTTTAATCTCAACATTAGATTCTATCCATCATAATCTTAATACAACCCTGGATTAAGATACAATGCAGCAGCATGCAATGGCTTATGCGTTTGCCTGTCCCATCTTTTGTCTATGATCTCCCAAATAAAAGCATAATGCTTTCTTTGTTCTTCATATTAACCTATAAAACAAGATAAATGTTATTATAAGATTAAGAAGTAAAAATTAACAAATAACAATACATAAAATTGAAATATTGTAGCTTTATTTGTTCCTTTACACGATCCATCTTCTCATAGATGTAGCCCATGACTGATTTTTCATCACTGTCAACCATACGTAAAATATCTACCAAATGACCCATTGCTCTAAGTGAAAAACTAATGCTCTTCCAAAATCTAAGTTACAAAATTATTGCCTTAGATTGCTTTCCTTCAGTACTAAAGGGCATTTTTTTCATTATTCAGAAATAATGATCGACCTTAGAGCTTCTTTTGACTGCTACAAGCTGTTTAGGGTTAAGAATCTAGTAGCAAGATGGGTCACACCCGGTTTATGTATATCTTTCTCTCCGGTAAAATGTCTCATCATATGCAATATCTGCCCATGACTATACAAAAATGTCATTAGCTTCTTTGCCCTACTAAAGATGCCTTTTAGTTTTTTTGTCTCTTCAATATCTTCAAGCATAAAATCTATACAGTGTGCAGCACATGGTATCCAAAACAAATGATTAAATTTAGCCATCAACAATCTACCAACTATAACAAAATTTGTTGCATTATCTATGACCATTTGCACAACATTCTTCTCTCCAACCTCTAAGATTATTTCTTTTAACAATGTATACAATTTATTTTCATGGGATGCATCAATGGACTTAAGAAACATTATACCTTGAGGACAATACACTAAAAAATTTATTAGTGTTTTCTATTTTCTATCCGTCCATCCATCGAACATAATAGAACATCTATATGTAGCCCAATGCTTTATGAATCCATTGATATAAACTCTCTTACTCTTCTCACTTCCTTCTCCAAGAATGTTTCCCTTACTTCATGGTACGATGGAGCCTTCATTCCAGGTCCAAACTGCCCTATATCACTAATCATCACTTGAAAGCTAGGGATCTGACAACATTAAAAGGGATTTCATTTTGATACATCCACCTGCTAATGGATATACATACTTGTTCTCTTTCTTTTTTCTTATATCGATTGTTTAATGTAGCTTATTGTAGTGAGTTTGGCGATGAACGCACAAATAAATCTATGGGTCCCTTCGAAAGTGGTGGTCGTGAGCCAAATAACGATGAAGATGATAAACATTGGGCGCCTCCCCCTATGTTAGGTTCCATACTAAAAGTTTCTCCTTCATATGGAAATGAAATATTCTCGGCCTTTATCTTCGATGTACTATGCACATAATCGTAAATTGTTTTCTTTATTTCTTCAGTTGCATTCTTACAAGCTACTACATTTCCGTTCCTTCCCATTAAATGGTCTTTGTATCTTGTTATTCCACTAGTAGAAACATGACCACATAATGTACAAAACACTGACATATTATCCGTCTTAGATTTTATCAAACCCCAATTCCATGCTCGATCCTTAGAAGCTGGGGGTCTATAGTTGTATGCTAGATTAGAAAACTGAATACCAATTGTATTACTAGTGTCGGTGCCACAACTGCCACTGCCACTTGGACAACAAGCAGTTGCACTTATTGATGATTTCATACTCACTACAAAAAATAAGAATAACTACTCAGTTGGAGTTTTCCAACCTTATACAAGAAATAGAATACCAAATAAGTAACATTCATTAGTGAAAAGAACATTTAACTGATTAAATCAAGACTTTCATGACTACTTTGATCTAGCATATCAAGCAGGTAGCAAAAGACACATATCAGATATACATAATATATTGAAGCCACTAACATATTAAACATCGAGAAAAATTATGGCTTTGCCACCAGAGGAACTTGTAACCAATTCATGCGTTTACTCATAGATAAAATTGATAAAGTGACTATGTTCTGCTTGATTCAAGTTCTCAACTGTTGGAAGATTTAACTTAAAGATCTGCCACATGAGAATTTGAGGAGCCAATAGAGAATGCTCAGAAGAATTGATATTCTTGTCTTGACATGTAATGTTATTCCTTTACCAGGATAGGCTCAACTTGCATCTAGTTCCGAGAACGAATACCCAAAAATCGCCAATTTTTTCATGCTTTTGCTACTAATATTGTGGTTAGGGAAGAGGAAGTATGGCTTGCTTTTGTTGCGAGTGAACTCTACCAAACCTTGCTTTTGCATGTTTTCATTCTAATGGTGTGAGCAAATCCAATCTCCGAAACGGATGCATGTTAAGATGAACTCTGATTAGATTGCATTGAGTTGAACTGTACATATTTCATGTCAAGCTGCCTGCAAGGTTACATTTTCCCTTCACTTTCTAAACAAATGAGATTTGAAGCCATTAGTTTTGCAAATCATTGGGGACCATAATGTTTACAGTAGCTTATACAAATAGGACCACTTGCTACGCAAGAACGATACTTGATGATCATAGACCTCCAAACATAATAATCACTCAGAATATTTCTTGAGATGGCTGTTGTGCATGCTATCAGTGTCATGAAGTTAGGAATAGATGTCTACTTTAAAGGTAGGACCAAATCATCTTATGCATGCACATGTCCACACACGGGTACACATCTATACAAGCTACGGTGATAGGTGGGAGAGGGAGTATGGAAGAGGAAGACGGAGATAGGCGGTAGAGGTGGAGAAAGAGAGAGACAGGGAGAGAGAAGAGAGAAAGGGAGTACCTGCAGTTTGTAGCGGCCCTAGCGGGTGATACAGCATGCTATTGATAACATAGTAAATCCAACATCAATCTTATAAGAGACATGCATGATAGTGCACAAACATGTGTTAGGACCCATGAAAGAATGACATATTTCTTTGAAGTTAATATTGGATTACTTTAAATGACATAGAAATTAAGATTGACACATCCTCTTGTATAAGAAAAATTTTAAATACCTAGGTTTAGTTTTTAAAAGCGATGAAAAAATTGATGGAGATATGCATTAGGTATTCTATGTGATAAGAAGATACCATTAAAGTTGAAGGGTAAATATTATAGAGCAGCAATTAGACCCACTATATTGTATGGTTCCGAGTGTTGGGCAATTAATCATTATATATAAAAGATGTTTATAGTAGAAATAAAGATATTGAGATGGATATGGGGTCATATAAGGAAAGTCCGTATATGTAATGAGGTTATTAGAAACAAATTGGGAGTGACACCAATTGATGATAAAATGAGAGAAAATAATTTAAGATGGTTTGGACATATAGAAAGATGACCAAAGAAAGCTCTGGTAAGAAGGTATGAAAAATTAAATTGTAGGAAGACCATGAAAGTGTTGAAAGGAAATAATAAAGCACGATTTTGCTTATGTTGAATTAACGGTTAGTATGGCACATGACCGAGCTATATAGAAAAAGAAAAAATCCATGTAGCCAACCCCATCTAGTATGGGAAAAGGCTTAGTTGTTGAACCACTATGCTGGTTTTATTGAAAGCTTACGAAAGTACTTATAAGTAGTTCTCTTATTTGCAAGTCTGTTGTTACTGTTTCTTTTCTTTTACTTAAATCTCTATATTTATTGCCTGAAATCTGTCATAATTTCTTAACATTCACAGTTAGCTTTGTCGCGGATGTTGGTGGCCTCTATGCTTTCTGTCTTACTATTTTCTTGTTCCTTTTACTGCAAGTAAGCTTCCAAATCTGATCCCATCTTTTGTTCTTTCCATTATTTTTTTGATATTCTTATATCATTTATGCTTTTGAAAAGCAGTATTACTATTTTCTTGTTCCTTTTACTGCAAGTAAGCTTCTAACTCTGATGCCATCTTTCTTTTGATTATTCTTTTGATATTATTATTTTCTGAGGTCATGATATTGTCATTTATGCTTTTGGAAAATGATAGACTTGCGTTAGAAATATTTGTAATAGCCTTTGGAGCTGAATATGGAAGTTTATTTGTCAGCCATCTTGGTCTAATAGCATTATGAGTGAGCGTTTATTGTCAGAGTACATTAATTGAGAAAAAAATTTAATGTCTCAAGTCCCTTCTTGAGTAGCATTTATTTAAGCATGAAGTTTTATAGTTCTGAAGTTAAAAAAACCTTTTTTTCAAAAAACTTTACTAGTATTCTGAGAACCTATGTACATACATACACAGGTTCAATATACTCTGCTTGTTTGTGTGTAAATTTGCTTTAGCCAACAACGTGAAGACTTTCAGCTTATTATCTGTTAAAGAGATTCCCGTTTCTTCTGTACTTCATGAAATTCCATTTTGGACGCAACAAGTTTGCTCCTTATTTCCCATTTCTCATGATCTGGTGTCAGCATTTGGTGTTCATGATGTCTGCATCTTGTTTACTGTTCTTTTGATTTTCTCTGAACGACCTTCAACATCTTGTTTGGCTTTCCTGCAATCAATCCATCAAAATGTTGCATTTATCTTGTTGGGAAAGCCCTGAAATAGAAGCTTAAGTTTTCAATCATACGTAACAACTTGAAGGATTTGACTTTCAAATCCTTTGGGTGCATATATACTATATAATGCCTTTTTTCTTAAGATGTTATGTATGGTTGAATCTTTTCTGAAATTTTAACAACCAATAATTTTTGCTCTTGCTCATGTAAGCAAACGATCCTTCAAGTTGCTCGAGGAAGAATAGTAACAAAACCGATTCACCAAAAGCTTAGTGTTTCAATGCTCAAGTCACATAACAAGTCAAATATCAAAAAAATCAAGAGTGTAACAAGTGTCAAGGTGCTGCAAAACAACATGATTTATTGATGAAGAAAGACTCTATTTATAGAGCATGAAATACAACATTTACATTATGGAGAGGAAAGAAGAGAGGAACTCCCAACGGCTACTTGAACTAGCCGTTGGAGGCCAACAATACTAACTGGCTCTAGTGGCCAGGCCAGTTGGTCCAAGTTCAACGGGTCCTAGTGGGCCGTCTCCTATTACAATTTAGCTTTAATACCCTCCCTTAAACTTATGGTGTATATACCGAAACTTTGTCTAACAAAAAATTAAAACAAGTTGCCGATAGGGATTTGATAAAGAAATCTGTTAGTTACATTTCTAATGTTACATAACACAAACTAATCTTTTTCTTTAAGCATTGTTCATGAACAAAATGACAGTCTATCTCAATATGTTTCGTATGTTTATGAAAAGTGTTGTTGGAGGCGATATACAGTTAAGAATATGTTGTAATAGGACCATGGGTCATTAGGGCCTTGTATGGTTAGCTATGACCATGAGTCAGTAGGGCCCGTGTATGGTTAAGTCCTGGCCAGGAGATAGCCATTGGGGGCCCAGCGACTACTAGTCGTTGGGCATCCCCAACGGCTAGCTTGTTGGCCAGTCGTTGAAGGCCCTCTTCGTTCTTCCCTTTCTCACTTCTTCCTCTCTTGTAATAGCTGCTCTATAAATAGAGCCTCATACAATCAATAAATTAGTCGTTACTGCAACCCTTTGATATCTGGTTTTGACTTGTGATATTGTCTTGTTCTTTACTTGAAATACCCTTTCTTGGGTATGTTTGTATTTGACTTGTTGGTTTTATACTTGATGATATATGATCGGGCTGCTTCCAAATACGAATATCGACAGTTGTTTACATGGTATGAGATCCTCGTTTTGAATAAATTGAGCACATCGAGAAGCATACCAAGATTGAAAAATTCATGATAATGCATATTTGATGTTCTTGAACTTGAGGTAACATCAAACTCTTGTTTGTTTCTTGAAATGAAAGGTAAAAATGAGTCTTTTGGGTGCAAAAATCATCAAAAGTTATTTTTTATTAAAAGATTTTTGGGATTACATAAATGGAATGATAACCAAAATTAAAATTTGAAAACTTAGACGATGATGATATCCTTAAAGCCCAAGAAAAATACAAACAAGATTTAAAAACTTGGAGAAAATGAATACAAAAGTAACATGGATCATTTGTCAAAATATTGATGAAAAACTTAGAAACCGAATTAGTGTGTTTCAAAATGCATTTGAAACTTGAGAATATTTGAAAAAGATTCATTCTCAAGATGGCTTTGTGTTTCAAATAGATTTGATGGAAAGAATGATAACGTTTAAGCAAGGAAACACAACGATTTTTTTGACTTACTCAACTTCGATGTTTTGATAAATTTGAAAAACTTCAAAAAATGGATAAACAACCATGTAGGTTGGTGAAAGATTATTGGAGCCATAGAAGCTATTGAAAATTGCAGTCACGAGGATTGTTGAAGTAATTTTGCAACTATTAAGTTTGCTAGAAGTTTGCAACCATGAAAGTTGCTGAAGTGAACAACCATGTAGGTTGAGTGAAAGAGTTTTTACAGCCATAAAGTTGTTGAAAAGTATTGCAGCCAGAAAGGTTGCTGAAAAGTGGATAGCCAAGAAGGTTGAAAAAAGGTGGTGTGCAGCAAAGGCTAAAGAACAAACCTTAGGGTCAAATTTTCTTACAAATAAAGTGGTGTCAGTTTAGCAAGATACAAAGTTTTACATATGCATGAAGTCTTCAAAACAATCAAACCAAGCCTTGGGTTCTTGTTTAAGACCATATATTCATAAGTTTAAGAACATGATCCTCGAGAATATCAAATCTGAGAGGAGTTATATAAACATCTTCATTTAATTTTGTATTCAAAAGAGCATTTTTAACATCAAGTTAAAAGATGTTCCAATTTTTCATTACACTAAGAGTTATGAGAATTCTTATAGTGGTCGTTCTAGCAACAGGGACAAACATTTCATCATAATCAATTCCATGTTCTAGCATAACCCTTGGCTATCAATCTAGCTTTATGGCTTTCTATGTTATCACTACTGTAAGTTTTAATTTTGTAAACTCATCTATATCTAATAATTTTTTTATCCTTGGGCTTGAGAACAACTGACCAAGTTTGAGCTTTAGCCAATGCATGCATCTCTTCATGCATAACATTCTCCCATTCAGAAATGCCCTTGGCTTGGCTCTTTTACTTGTGAAATGGTTGTAATCAAATTATTTCGTTGAGATTTAAAAGATTCATAAGATGTAAAGCATTGAGGAGGTTTTGAAATTCTAGGTTCTAATCGTGAGGTGTTTTGATCCCTAGGTTTTCTAGGATAGTACAGTGAAAAAGGTTCAATAATATATATGTGTATCAAGAAAAACATCATTTTGATCATGTCGGATTACATCAAGATTGTCTTCAAGATCACTCTTATCAGTCTCACTATCCTCTAAGTTGAAAAAATCATACAAAGAAGATACCATTAAAGTTAAAAGGTAAATATTATAGAGCAACAATTAGACGTGTCATGTTTTATAGTTCTAAGTGTTGGGTAGTTAACCATCAACATGTACAAAAGATGTTTGTGACATAAATAAAGATGCTGAGATGGATGAGTGGTCATACAAGAAAAAACCATATACATAATGAGGTTATTAGAAACAAATTAGGAGTGACACCAATAGAGGATAAAATGAGAGAATATCGTTTAAGATGGTTTGGACATATAGAAAGAAGATCAGAAGAAGAACATGTAAGAAGGTACGAAAAACTAAATTTAGAAAGTATTAAAAGAAGTAGAGGACGACCACAAAAGTGTTGTAAAGAAACAAGAAAGAATGATCTAGCTTATTATGAGTTAACTACTAACATGGCACATGATAGAGCTATGTGGAAACAAAGAATTCATGTAGCTAACCTCGTCTAGTATGGGAAAAGGCTTAGTTGTTGTTGTTGTTGTATAAGCAAAACATTTGTAACCAAAAACCCTTAGTCTTTCATAACAAGGAGAGAGATTATACAATTTTTCAAAAGCAGAAATATTTTCAAGACGGGTTGATAACATTCTATTAATGAGATATACGGCGGCGGTAAGAGTAGCTTACGCCCATAAGAACTTAAGAACATTACTAGCAATTAAAAGGGTTCTGAAGGTTTTTGTAATGTGCATATGTTTTCTTTCTACTAGCCCACTTTGTTGTGGGGTTTTAGTACAAGATTTTTTTTATGTAAAATCCTATTTGTTTAAAAAAAAAATTGAAAATCTTTTGATAAATATTCTTCTCTCGAGTCGGATATAAAAATTTTAATAGTGGAACCAAATTGATTCTTTACGATATTATGAAAGATCAAATATTTTTCAAATATTTTTGATTTGTCTCAGTAGATATATCCAAGTAAAGGGAGTAAAATCATCTATAAAAGTTACATAATATTGTATTTCTCCTTTGAAAATAATAGGGGCATGTCCCCAAACATCAAAATGTATTAATTCAAAAGGTTTACTTGTTACAAAATTTCTTTCACCAAAAGGAAGATTATGCATTTTCACAAAGATACATTGTAAACAATCAAAATTATGAATCTCATTTTTCTTCAAATAGTCTATGCATATCCAAATGTCCATGGCCTTGATGCCAAAGAGTAGTATTATAAACTACATTACAAGATTCAATATTTGGCATAACTAAACTATCCATTTTGTATACTCCACTTTTTTTTATGGCCTTGACCAATCACCTTCTTCGATAGGTAATCCTGCACCACATAATTCTTAGATTAGAAATTGACTATAGAACCATTATCACAAATTTGAGCAAACGAGAGAAGATTTATATTTAACTTACGTATGAAACTTACATTTTGAATTTTAAAATCTTCTTTTTCAAAGTTCTCAATTTTTAAAATTTTAAGTTTCGTATCTTCGGCCGTAGTACTAAAAACAGGTTTACCAAAAATATTTTGAGGATTTTTCTAAGATTTTTCATCATGAATCATATGAAACGAATCACCTGAATCTAAAAACCAAGATATACCTTAAGAAGTGGATAGAGCATTTCCGAAGATGGTTACCTTCAATGTTGGCACACTTCCCAATGTGCTCGCTTTCTTCAAAACGAGGCTTTTATACCATGTAAGCAAAGGATCCTTCAAGTTGCTCGAGGAATCCCAACCAATAGTTAATTTAATAAACCGAGAATAGCCACGAAACCAATTCACCAAAAGTTAGTCTTTCAATGCTCAAGTCACATAACAAGTCAAATATCAAAACAACAAGAGTCAAACCAGTGTAAAGTGCTGTAAAATAGCATGATTTATTGATGAAGAGAGGCTCTATTTATAGAACAAGAAATTTACATTATGGAGAGGAAAGAAGAGCAGAGCTGCCCAACGGCTAGTTGGGGCCAACAATACTAACTGGCCCTGGCCCTAGTGGCCAGGCCAGTTGGTCCAAGTTTGATGGACCCTAGTGTCCCGTCTCCTATTACAATTCAGCTTTTACAGCTCACTCTGACCATTATAGACTCACTTGTGATTCCCAACTCTGGAAAATGTTCTCTTAACTGTTTCTTTGTTTATAGTCTGAATTTAGAAGCAAGAAGCTCCGCAATGAAGCTGCTGAGCTTGACGCTATCAGATCAAGGAAACGAGCTCAAAAGCGGTGGGATAAGGTGCTTTTATGTTTATAGTACAAGTACCATTGGTTTACGTTAGATGTTATAGCCACATTCTGATATTGTAGAACTCGTTGTTTCCTTTGCCATTTGGCTAGTTGAGGAAGTACGTAATGTACACATGGGGAGCCAACTTGGTTGATGATAAAAGTCGATCATATAGACAGAAGAAGGGGAGTACGATGGTTAAGTCTGGCCAGGGCCACGGTTCTTTGCAGAAGAGAAAGCAACGACCTTTGGGGACTTACATGGCTCCTTTTAAACTGGTGGATTCTATTTCGTATTCAGATGCATTCCTCTGCTTGTTATCACGTACAATGCCATCATTTGGCATTCTGTCTGACTCTCTACTTCTCTGTATAGGATACACTTCCAGCAAATGCTCTTGCCGGAGGAAGTAAGCCATCTTCACACGTTTCCCATGTGAGCTTCATCTTCCTATACTTCTCTTTGAAAAATATTATTCATAGTATGCCATCTTTTGTGCAGTCTATACTGTGAAGCCGTGAAGGCTTTCTTTTTCTATGATTTTGTAGGGTACTTTATATCCCTTTTGTTTATTCTTCATTGTTATTTATTCCAAGTACACAAAGGAATTGGGCCACCTCATTATAACGTGATATAGTACGGCTCTGTCCCTTGCAATACTTGTAAGAGACGTGTTCCCCATTTGCCTTTTGCTCATATTTATTGCAACTGTACACTTAAAGACATGTTAGTCGTTTTTATTTGTTCTTTTGTTGCATCTCATAGTAAAGGTTGGCACCTGTACCAATGTATTGAATATATAATAAGCAGCACTTATTGTTATGTGACTCGTTCTCTTTTTCACTTTTTATAAGTTACTGTCTACTGTGTCAAGGGAAGAGTAGCATAATTCTTGTATTAATGGAAGTGAATATCTTTTTGTATCCGAAGCTGATAGCTGCCCTACTATCACTATTGAGTGAAGTGGTAAGCATGTCTCCAGAAGAACCTTTCCAAGTATCCGTGTTATTGTTATCATTATTTCCTCGCTGAGATCCTTGGAAGTTGATTTCAGGCAGAAAATGTGCGTCACTGCATTTCTGGTTTCATTATGATGGTCGGCTGGCTAATATCTTCCTCTACTAATTGAATACATCATACTGTTTATTTTATTCCCGTATGAGTAAATTGATTAGCTTTATTTGGTAGGTAGTAGTTGTGTTATGTGGGAGCTGACTCTCTATGTGTAGGTACAAAATAACATTCGTTTTCCAATCCAAGTAATTAGGATGAATATTATATCTTAATCAGCATATGATGTTTGTTATTGTGAGAAATCCTTTTTCGTTATGCCAGCCATCCTCACCACTCTTCTCATAATATCACGCTAGAACACAAGGATTTCATTACTGAAAAATGTGAGAAGAAGCTGTTTATTGCTTAAGATTATATTTCCTTAGATTCTCTAGATCACTTCATGTTTTGGAACCCTTCCATCGCCTGCTTTGGTGGATTTACCCTTACGCAAACCTTTCTTCTATGCATATATTTTATCCATCTTTATATGTAATTCATTTGATTTTACAAGTCTGGCGTATTTCAAGATTCCAACACTGTATGAGGCTTGATCATTGCAGTTGGCTTTCATAAACATGCTTCATGCCCCTGCAATCTTGCCATGCTCAGTTTATTTTCTATCATTCATCTGTTTCATTTTTGCTCTCCTCTTTCCTCTAGCTATGTCCATTGTAGTTTTATTGATCATTCACCTTTTAAGTCATCTGGACATTCCTCTAATTACAAATTGATGCATCTCAAGGTTGTAGCAGGTGATATCCCTGACATGAACCAACAACGGAAGAAAGATGTTACTAAGGACAAGAGTCTGCAACCCGAATTGCTTTCTAACAACTTGGTGCTGGCAATTCCTCCAGTTCCAGGTAATTACTTGCATGGTGAATTTGCATTCTTTGCCCTCCTTTGGAGATAACCTGTATGAAGCTTTTCCATAGTCAACTTTATAGAACTTGTTATAACCCATGGGTCACTCTTCATGTGTGCTGAAATAAGCCTCTTAAAGTCAGGGCACCCAACCGAGCTCTTGAAACTTGTGAAATTCGGGTAAGTGATAAGGTGAGACTTTCTTGGTGTGGTATCACCTCCTTTTGATGCGTAAGACCCTCTAAAATGTGCCTTAGGTATGGTCTATGGATGGGTGAAGTAAAGAAATAGAGATTGTCTCCAGAGTCTTGTAGTAGGGGTCAAAGTAGTGGTCAAATATGACATCCGAAAGTAGGTATTGTTGATTTGATGAAGATTGAAAACCAAAATAAGGCAAAGAATTATAAAAGATGGCAATCGGGTGTGCAGGCCCTGCAATAAGCCACAGCCACACTCTCTTTCTTCTTATTCACTTCTCTAATATCATCACACCTAGGCTGGTAGGATTTTTCCTCTTATAACCAACATTACAATAAGATTAATTACATAAGTGTTATTAACGAAGTCCCATTTAAAGGCCCCTTTTAAAAAAAACAACTAGGAACAAAAATAAGAAAAGAAAACAACAATAAGAAAAGAGCGTAAGACAAGAACTACTCTATAAGTTAATCTTTCAATACTCTCCCTCAAGTTGGGTGTAAATATTGTTGTTATTATCCAACTTGTCACATAATTTGCTTAATATATTTTTGCCAATTGCTTTAGTTTGCATATCTGCATATTGATTTTCTGATCTCATGTGCTCAAGCTTGAACTTATTTGTACTCACACTATCCCTAATAAAGTGATAATCAATTTCTATATGTTTGGTTCTTTCATGATACACTAGATTAGATACAATTTTTATAGATGCCTTACTATCAGAGAATATAAGAATAGGTTCTTTTATCATAAATCCATTTTCCATTAGCAATGATCGTAACCACTTTTCTTTACATATACTAGAAGCAATAGCTCTATATTCAGCATCAGTTGATATGGCCACAACAATATGTTTTTTACTCTTCCAGGAAACTATATTACCACCCACGAGTATCACGTACCCTGAGCAAATTTTCTATCTTAAGTAGAACCAACCTTCAATACTTGTATGACCATTACCATTATTTTTATACATCATACCATATCCTGGAGTACTTTTTAGATACGAGTATATGAAATATTGAATCCATGTGTATCTTAGATGGTGCCTACATAAATCAACTCACAATACCAACTGCATAAGCTATATATGAGCGAGTAATGGTTAGATATATCAACTTTTCAACTAATTTTTGATATCTAGCCACATCAATCATCTACTCCTAAAAGATCCATGGTAGTATGAAGAGATTTACACTCTAGCATCTTTGTATCTTGTAATAAGTCCAATGCATATTTTCTCTGGTTTATGAAAATATCAGTATCAGAATAAACTACTTCAATTCCAAGGAAGTAATGTAATTTATTGAGATCTTTAATATCAAATAGCTGATGTAGTTCTTGCTTCAACCTCTCAATCTCTTGAATATCATCCCCTGTCACAATTATATCATCAACATAAACCAGCAATAGTGTTAGTTTTAGTGTAACCTAATTCAATAATACTCTTGGTGAATGTTTTAAACCATGCATGAGGTGATTTCTTCAATCCATATATTGCCTTTTTTAACATGCAAACTTTTTTTTGTTAAATTTATATATCTTGGTGGTAGTTTCATATAAACTTTCCCTTTAAGCTTCCCTAAAGCATTCTTCACGTCTAATTGCCAAATTATCCACTTTCTTTGAGCAACAATACTGATTATAACTCTTATAGATGTGAGTTTAGCCACCGGTACAAATGTCTCATCATAGTCAATATTATAAGATTGATTATATCCTCTTGCTACTAGTCGGGCTTTATACATTTTCAATGTTCCATTTCTTTGAATTTAATAGTGAACACCCACTTACATTGGACTACATTTCTTCCATATGGAAGATCACTTACTTCCCATATTTGATTTCTCTCAAGTGCATTCAATTATGATTGGATAGTTTCTATCCAATGTGGTGACTTAGAGGCTTCCCAAAAATCTTTAGGAATCTGATATGCTTGAGCATTCAACACAAAGTTATGATAACTTGGAGATAGATGATTATATGACATAAATTAAGTGATAGGATATTTACCACATAATCCTTTTTCTTTTCATATTGCAATAGGAACATCTAAATTTAACTCATCATTACCTTTTCCTTCCAAAATCTCACCAGAGGAAGAGTCTCCCCCTTGGTCCATAGTGTCCTGAGCATAAATATCTTCCTATTTCCCTTTATATAGACTTTCAGCTTCTTCTTTTTTATTGTACATCCTTCTCTATTAGTTGATCATCGTAAAGTGTGGTATTGATCGACAGCACCTTCTCATCCTTGATAGGACTTGATGACACCGTTTCACTTGGAAAATATGGAGTGGTTTTAAAAAAGGTGACATCCATGGTCATGTTTCTCTTATGTGTTTTTGGATCGTAACATACATATCCCTTATTTTCAATTGAATAACCAAGGAACATACTTCTAACGGCTCTAGGATCTAACTTATCCCTAAAGAGGCCATAAATATGCACAAAATAAAGATACCCGAATACTCATGGTGTTACATGAAATAGAGTATTCTCAGGTTTTATCATTTAGAAGGGAGTTTTTTAGAAAGAACAGTATATGGTACTCTGTTAATAAGGTACAATGTTGTGAGAATAGCTTCTTACCAAAATAATTTTAGGACACCTATGTAAGGAATCACCCTTTCATGGCCGGTCCCAAGCCCGAAAAAAGGAGGAGGGTTGTGTTAGGCTTCTGACAGCCAACGTAAAACTTTGTCAGACTTAACATGGATTCTAAAAAAAAAAAGAAAAGAATCCATGTAGCTGATCCCATCTAGTATGGGAAAAGGCTTAGTTGTAGTAGTTGTAGTATGCTCCAACAATAGGGTCCTAACAACCTCTAAGATGTGTCTGTTTTTTTCTTCCGCAACTCTATTTTGTTGCGGTATATAGACACAAGAAGTTTGAGGGATAATACTATGAGATTGCAAGTATTTATATAAACAATGATTGACGAATTCACGACCATTATTTGACCTGAATATATTGATGGTATTAACAAGCTTATGAACAATGAAAAATATAGATGACACTTCAAATTTCAATCTCAAGAGATAAACAAATGTAAATCTAGAATAGTCATCAATAAAAGTAACAAAGTAATGAAATTTTCCCAATAAAGAAATAGAACAAGGACCCCATACATCAGAATGTATCAACTTGAATGGACTAGATGATTGTGATTCTTACTAAGAAATGACACCCTATGATGCTTGGCCCTTTGACATACATCACAATGAAGGACCAATTCTCTTTAAAACTGGAAGATATCCAAATTTACTATACCATAATCTGAGTTTCTCTTCTACTTTTGTGATTACAAATGCACTCCTTTTGTACTGGAATCAGATTATGTAGTAATACGTAGAGCCCATTCCTCAGTTCACTGTTGGAAAACGCAATTGTGCAACGGAGATCGAATATCACAAAAATTAATAACACGAAGAGAAAACATGGGAGATCGAAGGAGGGGGGCAGGCCTCTAATAGAGGCTGCCCCCCTCTCTCTCTCTTTCTTAAACCAAATCTCTTAACCCTAATACAACTATCAGCCCTTATATAATGAGCTGTAAAATAGAAAATGATCAAAATGCCCTTAGTACTACGGGCAATTACAATAATACCTAAAACATCAAAAATTACAAAACTAACATTAAGAACACTTACATATTCTTCGACACCCCCCCTCAAGTTGGGAGTAAGATATTTCGAACTCCAAACTTGCCAAAAAATTGGTTCTTTCTTCACCACACGTGCATGAGCGATCTCTTCAAGGCTTCTGTAAAACAACTTGAATAATCAAGAACACATGGGTAATACACGTCCCTTCTATGGGTGTCGGCAGCTACACTTCAAAAGTCATGTTTTTATACTTCTTGAGAAAGCCGGTCTTTTGTGATAGGAGGCAGTACTCCACCATACACACTTTACACGACTTTTCCTGCGCCCCTTCACATGGTGGCTGCAGCCGAGGTGTTGGTTGGGTGCCTTGCTGGCTGTTTACTTCAGCAACTCAAGGTTTTAATTTTCATGCTTCTTAGTGATACTGTCAAATTCTATACCAACAAATTTTTTTGGCCTCTTCTATTATTTGATTTTTCATGCAAATGTAGTGAGAAAGATTGATTTTTTGCATCTAATCTTTTCTTCTAATTTCAATTATGTTGTTTTTCCAATGAAGACAATCATCACGTACTACTTTATATCTTCTCCAATCTTTTTCTGAATTTTCAGCCCTCTTGAATATTTCCTCAAACACTTGATGCGCTGGTAAATTTCCTTCTTGGACATTTCCTCAAACACTAAATGTGCATGTGAACATTTCCCTTGAACATTTCATCGAACAGTTAACATGCTCTTCTAGATCTCTGAGCCTTGTAGACATCTCATGAAACAATTAGGAAGTTGGAGTTGGACAACAAAATCTCCAGCTCCCACGAGTACATTTTTAGTCTGAAGATAACTCGGGGTTACATAACGCTGCACATCTCATTCTTTTTAAATATCAAAAACTCGCTCTCGAGGTGCTTCAAAAGATCAACGGCAGACTCTTCTACAGATCCCTAAAATGATCAACAATGTCAGGTAAAGAAGCATCTTTATGATTTACTCCAGCAACTTGATAGAAGACCCAAGAACCAAATTGCCACTTAAGGATGCTTGGATATGCAGCTGATCTCAATTGCGTTGATAAGCCATTTGCGTTTATCATCAACATCAACAAGTTCCAATGCGGCAACAGATTCCAAGAGCATAATCCACATATTTGCATCATTTAATTCCTTAGAAAGTAAGTAACTTTTTAAGATCTCAATTTTCGAGACTGACACTTTGTAATTGCATCTACACGCTCAAGCATTTGTACCAGTCCCAATAATAACTGCTGCAATGGTATTCTGATCATAATAATGCCCAAGACCATCTTTTTTTTCAATGAAACGCCTCAAAGTAGATGCAATGTAATCAAAGTAACTGGCATGATTTAATGATCACTTGCTGCAACTTGCAACTTTGTAGAAGTCATAATTAACGGGCCCCTGAAACACCATAAATGATGGGCCCCTAAGATTTAATAGTCCCAATGCCTTCACGGTCTTCTAATGTGTTAGGTTGCAGTCAATAAAGTCCTGCTCCACTTTCTTGAGAATACGAATAGTACAGTAATGCATCCATATCCAATAAATGCAGCCATCATAGCCTGTTCCATGTGCGTGCTTTGTACCCAGATGCAATAAATGCCTTTTGATTCTTAATGATGTAAGACTGTAACTTCTTTATTCTTCTTCCCAGGCCTAACAAGCCTCAATGCAACCTCCGCTTCCTTATCCTCATGGGAGCCTTCAATATTAATTGTGATTTCCTCGTCAATTGGCTTATAAAGATTTGGGTGACTCTTCAACTGAAATATTAAGTAACTGGCATATGCCAACAACATGACACAACTACTAAACCTTGAAAGTGCCAAGTCCGACTTCCCAAAGTGAACCTCTGTGTGCGTGAAATGTAGAACAGCTGGGAAAAGGATACCCATAACAGCCATTAGCAATAGGCCCGAATTCATGACAGTAGCTTCCTTGCTGAAGCGCTGGTCGTTTTTGCAGTACTTAATTCCACTGTAGGAAAAAAAAACACAACCAAGCACTAGTAGCATGTTTGATAAAATAGAGCCAAGAAGTGATTGCTGGACAACACGTATCATTCCACTTTTTAAAGCATAAATAGAAATGATCATTTCAGGTGCATTGCCAAATGTAGCATTCAAGAGCCCACCAAATGTGTAAATGCTATAGAATGTCCTATTTCTTATTCTTCTGGAGGACCATGGCTGTGTGAAATCTGAAAATCCAGAGTCAGGGGAGACCTGAAACTTTCTCACTCTTGAAGGTGAGATAACGAAGTTTTTTACTTCTTCACGGTCTGCTTGTTCTTCCAATGGGCTCATTTCAACCAATGGATGCACAATCACCATCTGATGAGCATTAGTGCCAGCTTCAGTCATCTCTCAGCAAACAAAATGCAATAGCCCATGAGAATGAGATTGCTTCCAAGAAGGAACGTGATTTTGAATCTTGCTTAGTCGCTCTTCTGCTCATGGTCCTCGTCCAAGAAGGGGGGCAGCCTCCTCGCATTCATCAAGCTCTCTTTCACGTTTAAGAGATGAACTCCATCTTTTTTCTTCCGTAGACACTACCCGCTGCTCCCATTGATCGAACTTGGTTTTGATACCATGTTGGAAAACGCGGTTGTGCAGCGGAGATCGAATATCACAAAAAATAATTACACGAAGAGAAAACATGGGAAATTGAAGGAGGGGGGGCAGACCTCCAATGGAGGCTGCCCCCCCTCTCTCTCTCTTTCTTAATTCAATCTCTTAACTCTAATACAACCTATCAGCTCTTATATAATGAGTTGTAAAATTAAAAATAACCAAAATGCCCTTAGTACTACGGCAATTACAATAATACCTAAAACATCAAAAATTACAAAACTAACACTAAGAACACTAAATATGCATATTCTTCAATATTCACCATGTTCAAAGGCTTTTCCCGTCCTCAAATCCTGAAATTTACAACCAGATGGAGAAAAAATTACTAAATAGTGTAAATTTCTATCCAATGAACTCAATGATAATAAGTTAACTGGGAATTCAGGAATATATATCATGGGTTCTAGTTGAAAATTTTGAGTTTGGATCATTCTCTTTTCTTTGATTGAAATTAAGGACCCGTTAGCCAATTTAATATAATATGGGTTGATATTCCACAAAATTAGATTTATCACTTACCATATGATCATTTGCACATGAATCTATCACCCAAAAATTAGATATAGTAAAGAAAGAGTTACCACTTATGTTGTAGGAAGTAGCAACACCTATTTCATTTTTTTCTGATGAGGTAGATGGCTGATCTCGGAGATTAGACTCAATTTTTGCGATCTTCCTTCTTAGCTCTATCATCTCATCAGAAAAAATCAGACGAGTTTCGATAGAGGCAACCACGCAATTTTCGTGATCTTTGTAATCTGTTGGGTTTTCTATGATTTTCTATTATTGATCTTGGGTATATCTTCTCTTTCCATAGTGGGAACATTGTAATTTGTTCTTGTTTTCAAACTGTTGGGATCATCCACCTCCTCTTCCTCTAGTAGCAGTTCTTCCACGCTGAAAATTTTCTTGACCTCAAAAGCACTTTTCTCAGTGTATGATCTCCTTTTTCGAGATTTCTTCTGTCTTCTTCTCTTAAAAGAGGGGAATACACAGTCCCAACTAAAGGCATCACTTCCTTACTAAGTATGTTGATCTTAATGGATTCATATTATGCCAAAGAAAATCAAACACCTTCTTCACCTCATTATATGATGTACTTTCTTTGATGCAGTGGCTGCATTTATTTTCTATAATGTGATAATGTTCATTCCTCAGCCTCGAAAACTCTTCGTAGTAGTCACTTATAGATTTATCTCCCTGGCAACATTTTCTGATTTTTTCCAGCACTTCATATTCTTTTGCGATATTCTGTTTCCTACAATATGCTTCTTGAACTGCTACCCAAATTTCAGCAGTTGTTTCATATACATGAATGTCTTGCTAATCGTAGGAACCATCGATTGTATTAACCATGAACTCACCAAAGCATCCTCAATTGACCAACACTCGAAATCTAGGTTGTCTTCATTAGGGTATACTTGAGTTCCCTTGATGATTCCTAACTTTTTTCTTGATTTAAGGACAAGTTTTATGGATCTTGCCCATTCTATATAATTCTTATAATCCAATTTTATATTGATGATTTAGAATGGTTCGATTTTCAAGTCATTCATTCATGCTAAATTCTGAAAATCTTCCTTCGATATCCCTTTCATGACTTTTTAATTTCTTTAACACTTGATGGCTAATTGTTGAAGTTGGTGTATTGAGATAATTGCAGTTATGCTTCCAGGATGCTCTAAGTCACCCGTCTCGTACGGCTACTCCTTACCGATTACAATCTATCGATGTTTTCTTGGCGAAATCAGCAACTCGACTCTAATACCATGTTGATTTGATGAAGATTGAAGACCAAAATAATACAAAGAATTATAGAAGATGGTAATCCGGTGTGCCGGCCCTGCAATAAGCTGCCACCACACTCTCTTTCTTCTTATTCACTTTTCTAATATCCTCACACCTAGGTTGGTAGGGTTTTCCCTCTTATAACCTAATTACATAAGTGTTATTAATGAAGTCTAGTTTAAAGGCACCTTTAAAAACAAACAACGAAGAACATAAATAAGAAAAGAAGAAAGCAATAACAAAAGAGCCGTAAGACAAGAATTGCACTATAAGTCCACGATAAATTTATAAATTTGATCCTTCAACAGGTATAAGATGGTGAGCCATTTGGTTGGGTCTACTGTGACAATTAGGTAGGAGTTGTGGTATGGATCAATACGTCTGGTTTCAAGTTGCTTCAAATCTGGAACCGAATCGCCTAGGCATAGTTTCATTTTTGGTTTTGAAACTATCAGTTTTGAGGCAGTTCCATATTCGAAACCACCCTAAAATCATAAAAAAAAATGAAAAAACGAAAGGATGGCTCCTTCTCATTTGAGAATCAAACTCCCACCAAACCTCACGGTAGGAAGGTAGGAAGTCTTCCTACCGTTGAGCTAGGAACAAACTTATGTTATTAATGGTAAATATATATATATATATATATATATATATATATATATAACTATTTGATGGAGGTTTGGAACCGTCAGTTCCATTTTCTCGAAATCACGAACTATAACCAAACCAGAGGGTTCCCAATTTCAGTTTCGGGGCCGGTTCGGTTCTAGTTTGAACCATCAAACCAGTTCTGAACCGGCCATGTCTAGGTGTGGAGATATGGATAATTCTACAAGGAAGAAGGAAGAGATTTATGTAAAGGAATTTGAATGTGGAGCTGGTGAGAGAAAGTTAAGTAGAGAAACAAGTAGATAAAAAGTGCATATAATTGCACTATTAAAATGATTGTGAACAGAGATGTCTATGACTATCTCTAGTGAGTAGAGGGGAGAGAATAGAACATGAAGTACTAAAGAAGACAGAGTGTGTGTAGAGAAAAGAGACTACTTTTGATCGATCTTACCTTAAGACACGGGAGAGATGGCATGGTTGAGGTGGAGAGAAGATCTAGCTAAGAGCGGAACTCTCTGTAATGAAGTCTATGCTTCAATATAGTTGCGGAAGATCAACGAGTGGACAATACCATAAAGTAACAATCACAAGCCCTTAGAAAAGGGAATAGCCGAGAGCAACAAGTGTATGCGAAAAGGAGAATGAACAAAGCACGAGCTTGAATAAATAATCGTTATTCATTAGCTATCAAAGGCTTAAATTTACAAGAGATTACAAGCGTATTTATAGAAGAAAAATGAATGAAAGAGAGTGAGAGAGAGTGAGGGAGTAAAGGGAGAAGAAAGAGGGAAGAGGGGGGCTGGCTGCAAAACTAGCTGTTAGGGACCAGGGCCCCTAACGGCTAGTGGCCCCCCTGGCCCTGGCCCGGATGTCCCAGTGGGCCAGGGCCTGCCCGGCCCGGGCCTGAGGGGCTCAAACCCATTTTTCCTAACACCCCCCCTCAAACTGGCAGCTCCATGACTTGAAGTTTGCCAATTAAAGATTGAAACCGAGGGGCAGGTAAGGACTTGGTGAACACATCTGGAAGTTGATATTCTGATTTTACAAACTGTAGTGTCAAGTTGCCTTCTAAATTCTCTTCACGAACATAGTGACAATCCATCTCTATATGCTTGGTGCGCTCATGAAAGGTATGGTTGTTGGCTATATACATAGCGCTTTTGTTGTCGCAGAACATTATTAGAGAAGCTACTAGTTGTATGCCCAAGTCTTGGAGTAGTTGTCGCAACCAAGTTAGTTCTGTAGTAGTGTGGGCCATTGCACAATACTCTGCTTCTGTGGACGAAAGAGACACCTTTTGTTATTTCTTGCATCTCCATGAAATAAGTGAGTGACCAAGGAATATGCAATATCCAGTAGTAGAGTACCTGTCATTCACATCACCACCCCAATCAGCATCAGTATATGCAAGCAATTAAAATAACGAGGAGAAAGATAGAAATACTCCCTTAGTTGAGGTTTGTTGAATATAACGAACAATCCTCATAACAGCACTCATATGCACTGAGGTGGGTGCATGCCGAAACTGACTTACAGTATGAACAGCATGAGCAATATCAGGCCGTGTTATGGTGAGATATGTGAGTGCTCCAACCATCTGTCTATAAGGTGTGGGATCACTCAGAAGTTCACCATCAACTAGGCGCATCTTCTGGTTGATTACTTTTGGTGTCTAACATCTTTATCATTTGTAATACCTGATCTAAGAATAACATCATTAGTAAACTTAGTTTGTGATAAAAAGAAACCTCTATCATCATGAGTTACCTCAATGCCAAGAAAATAGGAAAGTTGACCTCTATCATCATGAGTTACCTCTATCATCATCTAACTGATAAATATTCCAATGATGAATGGCACACACAGCTATAAGTGTTCTAACAGTTGTCATTCTAGCTACAGGAGCAAAGGTTTCTTCATAATCAATTCCATATTCTTGAGAATAACCCTTGGCAACCAATCTAGCTTTATAACGATCTAATGAGCCATCACCATTAGTCTTGATTTTATAAACCCACCTACAACCTATAGTCTTTTTGTTTGATGGTCTAGAGACTATATCCCAAGTTTGGGCTCTAAATAAAGCATCCAACTCTTCATTCATTGCATGAGTCCATTCTTGTGATAATTGAGCTTCTTTAAAGGTTCTAGGTTCCTTTGTAGCTGAAATATTTGTTACTAAAGCTCTATGTCTTGGTGAAAAACTATCATATGAGACAAATCTTTCAGGAGGTCTAGAATCACGATTTGATCGTCTAGGAATAGGCATAGATCTCCTATTGTAATGTTGATCAAAGGGTGTAATAGAATGTCTGGTAATCATAGGTTCATCAAGCTCATTTTCTTCATGAATTACCTCTTCACCTAAAATATCATTTAAGGAGTAGGATGAGTCATTAATAGAGCTATCATCATCCATGTTTTTAAAAACATATTCATTTTCAAAAAATCTAACATCTCGAGATACATAAAGCTTATCATTTTTACAATCATAACACTTATATCTCTTTTTTGTTATTCCATATCCTAGAAAAACACATGCGATGGCCCGAGATGATAATTTATCATCTTTGTCAGTATAAACAAAGCATTTACATCCAAAAACACGCAATCTTGAATAGTTAGGGGAAACTTTAAAAAGTTTTTCTATAGGAGACATATTTTGTAAAACCGAACAGGGCATCCGATTAATTAAATAGACTGTAGTTATAATAGCTTCTGCCCAAAAATTTTTGGGAACACCACTTGACAAAAGCAAAGTTCTTGTGGTTTCCAAGATATGTCTATGCTTTCGTTCGGAAACATCATTTTGTTGAGGAGTCTTAGAACAAGAAGTTTGATGTATAATCCCAAACTTATTGAGATGGTTTTCAAAATCCTTTGACATAAACTCTCCTCCTGAATCCGATCTAAAAATTTTGATTTCTGAATCAAATTGATTCTTTACAAGATTATGAAAAATAACAAAAGTTTGAAAGACATCGGATTTTGCTTTTAAAAGATATACCCATGTATACCTAGTAAAGTCATCTACAAAAATAACATAATAGGAAATGCCTCCTTTAGACAAAACAGGTGCCGGACCCCATACATCCGAATGAATTATTTCGAAGGGTCTTGTTGTAACATGTGTTTTGTTTGGAAATGGGAGATGTTGCATTTTACCAAGAACACAATCTTTGCAAGAAAAAGATTCCTTACATTTCATTCCAAGAGGACATTGATACAATTTTTGAGGATTAAGATGTCCAAGTCTCTTGTGCCATAAAAGAGCATCATTTGTCAAAACATTAACATATCCTATACTATGCAAATAATCCATAATGTAAAGTCCGCCCTCTCTATGGCCACGCCCAATCACCTTCTTCGAGAGGCGGTCCTGTACAATACATCCGGTGGATGAAAAGGTTATAACACAATTTTGATTCAAAATTTGGGATACGGAAAGTAAGTTTAAATTTAATTTTGGAACAACACTAATTTTGAAAACTTCAAAATTCTTGTTTTGCAAGTTACCAATTTTATCAACGTTTAATTGTGTACCATCCGCCGTATAAACACATGATAAGGGTTTTTGAACACTTGATTTTAAGATATGTATATTACAAGTCATATGAAATGAAGCACCCGAATCAAGAATCCAAGAGATCGTACCTTGAGTTTCTTTTGTTGAAGATGAGCAAGCCACACCAACCGTTGCTTTTTCCTTCATTTGGACTTCAAGTTGCTTTAATTTTTGTTCAAGTGTAAGAAGGGAAGAAGACGAAGCATGTTCTTCTACTACGGCCACCTTCTTTTTCAATTTTAGGCAATTTGGCCTTATATGCCTAGCTTTTCTACAATGATGGCAAATGATGTATTTTCTTCCTTCTTCACTTTTAAAATGAGGAGGTCGGTAAGCCTTCATATTTGCTCCGGGTTTTGATGCGGCCAAGGCGGTATCTTTTTGAAGTCTTGCTTCATTCATTCTTGTTTCCGTCATTTGAAGATCGGTAAGAATCTCTTCTTTTGTAGGAAAAGGTTTTCTATGAATGAGTGATGATCTTACCCCTTCAAATTCTTCCCGGAGACTTCTTTGAAATTGATATACAAAGTCCTTATTGTCTTCACATTGTCTCTCACTAAGACATTGTGTACATTTCTTTTTGTAACCATACAATTGATTCCTAACATTGGAAAATTCTTCAAAAAATTTGTTTACCCCTTTATCTCCTTGTTTAAGTGAGACCAATTTGTCTCTTAATGCCATCCTATGAGCCACATCGCTTTGAACGTGGGATTTTTTTAAATATTCTCATGCTTCTTTAGCGTTAGTGAAATCGGCCAAAGTGTTCCTAGTGTGCTCGTTTACATTAGTTTTCCATAGATTGGGCCCATGTTTTATAGTTCGAAGGTGTTAGACGAAAATTGAAACTCCCTTTATCATCCATAATTCAAGGAGAAAGAAACTAAAGAGGTAAACTTACAAAATATGATCGACACGCTTCCCGAGGCAATGAACAATACAAAATACGATTGGCACGCTTCTCGAGGCAACGAGCAATACTCCCACGATCGAAAAATGGCTCTGATACCATGTAATGAAGTCTATGCTTCAATATAGTTGCGGAAGATCAACGAGTGAACAATACCACAAAGTAGCAATCACAAGCCCTTAGAAAAGGGAATAGCTGAGAGCAACAAGTGTATGCGAAAAGGAGAATGAACAAAGCACGAGCTTGAATAAATAATCGTTATTCATTAGCCATCAAAGGCTTGAATTTACAAGAGATTACAAGCGTATTTATAGAAGAAAAATGAATGAAAGAGAGTGAGAGAGAGTGAGGGAGTAAAGGGAGAAGAAAGAGGGAAGAGCAGCCCCCAACTGCTACAAAACTAGCTGTTGGGGACCAAGGCCCCCAACGGCTAGTGGCCCCCCTGGCCCTGGCCTAGATGGCCCAGTGGGCCAGGGCCTGCCCGGCCCGGGCCAGAGGGGCCCAAACCCATTTTTCCTAACACTCTCAACTAGCTTGATCTAAGGAAGATACTTCCTTAGCCCAATTCTAGGCAAGCGTATAGAACTCTGGAGAAACTCTAGAAAGGAAAGCAAAAAGGCCAAATTCATTCTATCAAGCATAAAGCCTTACAACTTTATTACATGAGATATTTGTCGACATTATGTAAAAATGTGAGCCACACATCTATGCTTGGGCCATAAGAAATTAATATAGAGATTTGATCCTTTCAAGCAATAAGAACCATCCATCTTTTCTTAGACACCAAGGAGTTAACATCTCAACCATGGACCCATATCTAGTCTTCACCAATGAGAGAGATCCATGTGTCCTCTCTATAATATTCTTGTAGAAGCCTTCTTCTAAAAGCATTCTGGTTCATGGTATCCTTAAACTTTCCTTCCATTTCTCTTGTAAAACTTTCCTAATTTTGAAAGTTTGGATTGCCTTCTTCACGGTATGTGCGATGATGCAAAAGCTTATGTGAGGACTCATGAAGGAATGACATACTCCTTTCAAGTTAATATTGGATTACATGAGGGATCAACTTTAAGTCTATATTTATTTATATTGATCATTGATGAGTTAACAAAACATATTTAGGATGAAGTACCTTGGTGTATGTTATTTGTAGATGATATTGTGTTAGTGGATGATATAATCAAGACAATGCTCCAATATAGCAGCGGAAGATAATAAATATCACCACAATGTACCTATCACAAAGCCTTAGAAAAGGCTATAGCCGAGTGCAACAAGGGCACACCGAAAGAGTAATGAACACAAAACACACCGAATAATAAATAATCTTTATTGATTAGCCACAAAAGGCTTAAGAATATGTTACGCAATTGTCATATTTATAGGAGAGAGTACATGAGAATAAGAAGAGAAGAGAAGAGAGAAGGGAGAAGAGAGGAGAGAGGAGAAGAGGGAAAGGGGGGTTTGGTATCTCCAACGGCTAGTGGCCCTGCTGGCCCTTGCCACTTAGGCCCATTTTCTAACAGATGAGTATAAAGAAAAAGTTAATAGGAAATTAGAACACTATGGTGAGAAACGTTAGAAAGTAAAGGCTTCCAACTTAGTTGAACAAAGACTGAATATATGAAATGTAAATATGATCGTTTGGTTACTTTAGAGGACATAGAAATTAAGATTGGCACACAATGCATCCCTCACAAGGAAAGTTTTAAATACCTAGGGTCAATTTTTCAAAGTGATGAAAAAATTTATAGAGATGTTATGCATAGAATTAATGCCGGTTGGTTAAAATGGAGAGGGGCGTCAGGTATTTTGTGTGATAAAAAATACCAATAAAGTTAAAAGATAAATATTATTGATCAACAATTAAACCTGGTATGTTTTATGGTTATGAGTGTTGGACAGTTAATCATCAAGATGTACAAAAGATGTCCATAACAGAAATGAAGATGTTGAGATGGATGAGTGGTCACACAAGGAAAGACCGTATACATAATGAGGTTATTATAAACCAATTGGGAGTAGCACCAATAGATGATAAAATGAGAGAAAATCATTTAAGATGGTTTGGACATGTAGAAAGACAACCAAAGGACGCTCACATAAGAAGATATGAAAAATTAGGTTATGAAAATATTAAAAGAGAAGAGAATGACCACAAAAGTATTGAAAAAACTATAAAGAATGATCTAGTTTATATTGAGTTAATTGCTAACATGGCATATGATAGGGCTATATGGAAACAAAGAATCCATGTAGTTGACCCCATCTAGTATGAAAAAAGGCTTAGTTGTTGTTGTTTTTGTTTGAATGCCCTTCTTCACCTTATTTCAAATGGCCTTCAAATACTCCTTTCGACTTGTTAAAGCTTTATTTAAGCGGCTCAAGCCTTTGCCTATAATATTAAACTATTATTTGGAATTTTAAATGTAAGTTGTATGCTTATTATTGATTTTAATAATTTACTTCAACTTTATTCCTATTTTTCGGTCCTAACAGTTCTGCTTAGGCATTCATTGGGCCTTTGTCTGAGTCCAATATAGGGTTCCACCAATAAGTTTGATAAGCTAGTCGGCATAAAATGTGCACCGTGTGCCATTTGTGGGATGACCCAACCAATTTGCTGGTCACACTGTTCTCTCTTATTTCTCGTGCACTGTACCATTTTGTTCTCTTTGTATGCTGCAGAAATATCGGTCAACAGTGGGATGGACATGTCAGAGATGCAAAAGAACCTCCAAAGCCTGTACGAGTTCAATATCTGCTTGAGGGAAAACCTTTTGGCTTCGCAGGCTGTTCTCGCAGACTTGATGGAGAAGGCTTCTCAGCCTGATGATATTCTCCAACAGTAACGGATCTAATGACAAAGTGGAATTCGGTCTTAAACTCACTTTCAAGAAATGATTGGCATCGGTTGCTTTTACTGGGTTCAGTTTCATGCAGATATCTTGTGATTAGACTTTCTTCTTTTAGGTGAGCCCAACAGTTGTGAGAATTGCGTGGTTGTTCATGTTAATTTTGTATTTGTATAGTTGTAAAGCTGTTGTAACATATTTGAGTTAATTTCTTTTTGTTGCGGGGAAAGACTGTAATCTAGAAGAAACTATTTTACCCATTCATTATATTGTTTGTGCCTGGATGATTATGATCCAGATCACTAGTTTTTTGCATTTGTATATTGGTAGTATTACACTGATATGGTAGGAAATGTATGTGGATCTTGTATCATCCGTCGTATGTGGACCTCTCCTTTCCCCGATGGGTCCTCGATGGGTTCTTGAAACCTGTCCTTGCATGAAGGTTCCTTTTGATTCCTCTCGAGTGAGTCATCTACAGGTTGTTCGTCAAGTTAATGAGTTGAAAAAAGTTTGTCATCCAATACAGAAATCATGCATAATACGCGAGGAAAAACATGCTATAGCCAAAGTAGTTGGATGGATAGACATGTTCATATGCCTGAGAAAAGCAAACCATGCAGTGAGGTCTTTACAAGGACGGAGTTGTCCACTCTGAGGGGGGCTGGTCGAGTGAGTTTTGTCTAGTCGCTCCAACTAGCTTCAAGCTTTGAAGGGGATGTTGGCCTTTGTTAGAGAAATACAGTGTTCTTAGTGTCCATTAGAGTATTTTTAGTATTTGTTTTTAAAATACCTTTAAATTCATTTCATTAATGGCAGTTTGATAATACATTATCTTGTAATTCTATTTATAAAGGAAAAACCCTATGTCGTGTAATCTAAGTGAAAGAGAAAGAAGAATAGAAAGAAAAAGAGGGCGGTAACTTCTTGAGTAAGACTTTGACTACCGATTTTATTTTCATTGATTTTCTTCAATTAAATCTTCTTGATTACTTTAAAATCAACATGGTATCAGCGCTTTTTTGAGTCTTTCATCAAGTAATTGATGACTATTTAACGCATGAAAAGAGAATATGAGCAGCAAGACATGTTATTGTGCAAGTATGATTGATTAAAAAATAGAATCATTTTAGATTATGACATCAAATTAAATGGAAAAAACTATAGAAAATGGGTAAAATCAATAGAATTAGTCTTTAAATAAAGAGAAAAACTAGGATTCATTGAAGGAACACAGGTATGCCCAGACGAAAATGATTTAGATTATGAAAGGTGGTCAAAAGAGGATGCTTTCGTAAGCTCTTTGCTTATACAATCGATGATTCCATCTCTCGATAAGAAATTTATGTACATGAAAATCATCTTAAAGATTTGGGCAGTTGTCTCTTAGCCATATTCGGAAAAAAATATTACAAAATAGTATAAAGTACTAGAAAAGATAGGAAATATCAACAAGGGGATAAATTAGTTAGTGACTACTATGGAGAACTTCGAGGGCTCTAGAATGAGCAATATGTAGTTGATAACAAATGTAGTCATTGTATAAAGGAAAGGTCTGCAAACGCTGATATAAGGAAAATGTACGACGTCCTATGAGGAATTTCTCCTCAGAATGAATCAATTAAGACTAATATCCTTAGTAAAGAGTAGTTGTCTTCTATTGGATCTGATTATTCTCTTCTCTTAAGAGGGGAAGATAGAAAGAATCTGTAAAAGGGTGATATGTCAGACTGAAAAGAGTGTCTTCAGTGGAAAAGATCAAGTAACATTTTCACGTGGAAGAGGTTTGTACATCCCTAGAGGAAGAGAAGGTGGTTGATTTCAAGCCAATGGCAATACAAATAAATTACTATTTCATATTGTAGAAAGAGAAGACACACTAGACATGAGTGTTGAGAAATCATTAGAAAGCTAACATATGTTAGAGATCATGATAACTACGTTTTAACCACCACTGAGAAGACAACACAACCAACAACACATGATGAAATGTTGGAGCTGATGAGAAAAATTGCAGAAATCAAATCCAACCTCAAAGATCAGCTGTAAACTTCTTGAAAAAAACAAGAGATAAGTATTCCTATTTTCTTTACTATCATTGGTAATTCCTTCCTTACTCAATCTAAATTTTGGGTGATAGATTCATGGTCAACTAATTATATGATAGGTGATAACTCTAATTTCATGGAATATAAGACAATATCCATACTTGAATATATCAAATTAGCAAATGGATCATTGATTCTTGTGAAAGGAAAAGGAAAGATGTAGACTCAAAACTTTCAATTGTAGTCAGTTATTTATGTTCTTCAGTTTCTAGTTAATGTGCTATTAGTGAGCTCTTTGGTTAGAGATCTATAATTCTCAGGAACATTCTCTCCTCTTGGTTGTAAATTTCAAGATCTGAGGATGGTTACAACCTTTGGATATGGTGAACTAAGGAATGGGCTCTACGTATTCTCTAACAATTTCACTCCATCGTAGAAAAGTACATTAGGAGCTACAAAAGCATAAGAAAAACTCAAATTATAGCATAACCGATTGAGACATCTACCAACCTTAAAAATTAGAAATGTAACTTTTGTTGAGTCTAATAAGGAATTGGTCCCTCATTATGATATATGTCAAAAGACAAAACATCATAAAGTGTCATTATATGGTCGTGAGTTACAGTCTTCAGTTCTGTTTGAGTGGATACATTCTGATGTCTGGGGCCCATGTTTGACCCCCCCGTTAGGAAAATATCATTATTTTGTTACTTTATTGATGACTATTTCATATTTATCGTTGTGTATCCCATGAAATCAAAATTTGAAGTTTAATCTATATTTTCTATTGTTCATAAGCTTATTGAAACCCATTTGGACATCCCATCAAATTACTCAAGTCTTATAATAGTAGTGAGTTTGTCGATCATTGCTTACAAGGATATTTGCAAACTCATGATATTATACATCAAACTTCATGTGTTTATACTATACAATAAAATGGTATTGTGAAAAGAAAGAATGGGCATATCTTAGAAGTTGCCAGAACTTTATTGTTGGAACATAATGTCCCTAAATCCTTTTTGCCTAAAGCAATTCTTGCAGGCGTATACCTCATCAAATAGTTACTATTTGTTGTTCTCTCTGGAAAAACTCTATTTCAAATGGTGAAACCAGATGTCAATCCATTTCATGTGACACCACGAATAGGGTGTTTATGTTTTGTTCATATTCATGATATATTTCCAGATAAGCTTAATCTTAGGGTGGTTAGCTATGTATTTCTGGGCTATTCAATAGAAAAGAAGGGATATGTGTACTACGATCCAAAAGGTCATAACAAATATGTGTCTATGGTCATTACCTTCTTCGAAACTACACCATACTTCTCATGTGAGACTATATCATCGAGACCTATACCAAATGAGCCTCAAGTGTTGCCAATCAACACCATTTATGAAGATGATTTCGAGAACAACATGGTAAATGAGCATAATTAACAACAAAAGAAGGAGACAAAGGTTTATACAAGGGGAGATAAAAGAGTATTCATGCCCAATCCTCATGAAACCATGAACCAAGGGGAGCTTGATCCTCATATCAAATGGATGTCCTAGTGGGAGAAAGATGTAATGAAAAATTAAATTTAGATATGCCTATTTCCCTTAGAAAAAAAAAGAGGTTTGACAAATATTCTATTACCCAGTTCATGTCTTATGATCACATATCATCTAGTTATCGTACCTTTGTTTTGGAGTTTTGAGAAGCTTCTAATTCCCGGAATAGGTAGATGTTGTGCAATCTAAGTTATAGGCATTGGAGGGAAATGAAACATGGGAAGTTAGTGATCTCTCACCGGGGAGAAGATCAGTTGGTTGTAAATTGATATACACCGTAAAATTGAAAGTATATGAGACACTAGAAAAGTATAAGGTTTGGTTATTAGAAAGAAGTAGACTATGTGGTAATTAGATGTGAAGAATGCCTTTTGTAGAGGGAGCTTAATGAAAAGATTTATATAAATCTTTCACTAGGTTATAAAGATACAACAACGAAGAAGGCCTGCAGATTGAGAAATATTATATATGGACTAAAACGATCAACTTATTCCTAGTTTGAAAAATTTAGCATAAATATTATTAAATTTGGTTACATCAAAAGTATTAGTGATCATACACTGTTTATTAAGAGAGGGATGAATCTAACTCTATTGTTAGTTTATGTATATGATATTATTGTTACATGTGATAATATTGAAGAAATTGAAAAGCTTAAAAGAGAATTGCATCAACTACTTGATATCAAGGACTTAGGATGACTACACTATTTCCTTGGAATTGAAGTCTTGTATTCTAGTGTAAGTATATTATTAAATTAACGAAAATATACATTGAATTTACTATGTAATACAAAAATGTTGGATTTAAACCTCTAAACACCCTCATGGATGTCAACTGGAAGTTGCAATTAGGTGATGGATATGACAAGACTGATGTGGCTAGATTCAAAGAATTGTTGGAAAGCTGATGTACTCGATCATTATACGTCCAAATATGGCATATGCAGTAGAAATTGTTTGTTGATTCATGCAAGCACTATCAAAGATGCATATGGACGTAGTGTTTCACATGCGTATTTAAAGAGCACTCCAGGATATGGGGTGATATATAGAGATAATGGTCATATAAACATAAAAGTATATACTGATGCAGACTGGGCATGCTTTATTGAAGACAGGAAATGTACTTTAGGATATGTATCACTTGTGGGTGGTAATGTTGTATCTTGGAAAAGTAAAAAGCATACCGTTGTTTTCATATCCACATCATAAGTCGAATATAGGGCAATCACTTCAGGTATATGTGAGAGCAAATGGTTACGCTTATTGCTTATGGAGATTGGATTTCCAATGAAAAGTCATATTCCTATCTTCTGTGATAGTAAAGCAACAATCCAAATTGCATCAAATCTATTATATTATGAGAGGACTAAACACATAGAGATTGATTGTCACTTTATCAGGCACAATGTGAATACCATTGAGTTCATAATGGAGTATATAAAGTAAGAAAATCAATGTGGAGATATGCCGACCAAAGTCATGAGCAAAATTATATTGAAAAGATTATGTGAAAAGTTGGGTATCACAATGATATTTACACCCAACTTGAGAGGAGTGTTGAGAAATACAGTGTTCTGTGTCTATTAGAGTGCCTTTAGTATTTGTTTTTAAAGGTACCTTTATATTTATTTAATTAATGGCAGTTTAATAATATACCATATTGTAATTATGTTTATAAAAGGAAAACCCTATCAACCATGTAATCTACGTTAAAGAGAAAAGAGAATACAAAGAAGAAAGATGGCGGGGACTCCTTGAGAAAGATTGTGACTGCCCATTCCATCTTCATTGATTTTCTTCAATTAAATCTCCTCCATTATTCTAAAATCCACAGCCTTGATTCCAAGAGGCTTACCAGTGAAGTTGTGACCCCATATGACCTTCTACCATATTCTCTTTCTTACAGTGACATTTCATTATATATTAGTTATTTGCGTTTTGACTGTTCAATTTGATTTTATTAAGAACCCAATCTCCTTTTCTCTTCTAGAGGTGGCGAATAGGGTCGAAGGGCTGGTTCACATCAGGTATATTTTGAAGACCCGAACAAGCCCTGGGATGGATTTGGGTTGGGTCTGACTCTACCCGGTTACAACCCCATATATTAATATACATTATATATAACCACAAGTCTAATGTATTTAATATACTCTATACATACATATTTAGTTATTCATACATTATATATATTGTGTGTGTCTTTGTGTGTGTGTATCTATACAAACACACACATGTTTCGGGTTGGTCTTGGGGCTGTTTTCTGTCGTCACTTTTGAACGACCCAGGGTGCCAGACTCCAACCCGGACACAGTTTTCTCATGTCGGGTTGGGGTCAGGTCTAAAATTGCCACCCTTTCTTCTCCTAGTTCACTCTTTGCCCTCCAGGTGGGACACTCACTCGCTGTACTCACTTTTCTAACCTTGTGATAAGTATTTCCATCTTGTTATATGGTTGGTGAAGCCATGGAACCCTCCGGAGCAAGGTGTGTTCAAATTGGATATCATTTACCAGCACAAGCATTAGAGAAATTATATCTACTCATTTGCCTTTGGCTGGCTAACTGCCCTATTGTTACCCGTACACGACAAATCGCTCGAGAGACTCTAAATTTCTACTTTATCATGACTTTATTCCAAAATTAGTTAATTAATTATATAATTAAACTAACAACAAATTGTAAAATCAACCAATGCTTGGTTGGTTCAAGTGGTCCAGCACTTGTCCCCTTTAAGCAAGGTGCTGAGTTGAAAACCAGCAGCTGGAGAGCTTTACCACATAGCGACTGAGCCAGTTCGAACCGAACCGGATTAGTCGTTGTCGTCTTGGGCTTCAATAGACTGATGGTTTACAGAAAGAACAAGTAAAATCACAAAAGCATTCTTTTGTTTTGATGCCGTAGAAATGACGGATTGGATGGTAACCATATAAGTGACATTTTCAGTTTAACTAGGTTACAATTTAGCTTCCTTTTTCTTTCTTTTGGTGAGTTTAATTTGAGCTTCCTTTTTTCTAGACAGTCAAGATTGACTTCATTTCATTAATATAATGAAATTACAGGCGCTCACCAAGCCACCACCACCAACACAACCATGGAATTCCCAACAGATTTAGAGAAAGCTTTCCATCAAACACATTAACTAGAATTACAGAATTGAATTCAGTAAACATGTTACTATTATCTTTTTTAAGGAATTGATACGCACAAGTCTTTTTACTATTCATACACTTTTTTTGCTGTGATTACAAATTATTTTCATTAAAAATTTGAAAATTATCCTAATACTCCTAATCATCTGAACCTCTCTCTCTCCTTCTGCAAGTTCTCTTCTTATCGTGAATCATCTCATATTATTTTTTTGATGACCCACGATTTGGAGCTTAATCCAATGCATGATAAAAAATCATTTATCATCTTATAGTATTTCGAATCTGATTGAAAAAAAGAAAAAGAAAAAAGGAAGAAGAAGAGAGAAAAAAGAGAGGAGGCCTATTCAAAGAGCATTTCAATGATTTGATTAGATATTTTATTGATTTGATGTATTTTTTATCATTTATTTGATGTATTGATTTCATTTTCGACTGTAATTAAAATGAAAAAATTAAGTTCAATTCCTTATGAGATAGATGTGGCATTAGGTGTATCTCTGAAATAAGAGATGGTCTCTCTCGTTGAGGAGATGCATATGTGTCGCGTCTCTCTCTAAGGGGGGGGGGGTGCTTGTCCTTTATTTGAAATTATTATTTTTTCAGCATGAACAGGACCAGTCTAATCCCTTTCGAACCGATGATTCCAGAGCGATTGTGGACCGTTGGTTTGAACCATACTGAAGCCGCTATTGGATGAATCCCCCCAATTGTGACAAAAGAAAAAGGCAAAAACATATCATGTTTTATGCTCAGACTCCTATATGAGTAATATCTTGAAATGATAAGCGGCTAAAAGGCGATGTTTAATCGTTCTATTCTGTGAAGTGTAAAACAGTAAGTTAGAAGGTCAAATGCATTTTCGACCCCATTTCCCCGTAAAAAGAAGAAGAAGATATTTTGTTTGTTTACATCATTAATGGCTCAATTGATGCAATCAAACTTTAAGAGGTGAGTGATGTAAAGGCCCTCTTGAGCTGTGACAGTGTTGGGGAAAGGAGGGTAGCTCCTAAAGAAATCAACCTAACTTGACATCACACAAAGAGTTGGCAAATAGTTGATTTGATCCAAAGTGAAAGCCTAACCACATGATATTTGTGTTTGTTCTCATCTTTTAAAAAAGATATTGAAAAATAAGACTCATGCACCAGGAATTAAATTGCTTGGCGACAAAATACCATTCAAGAATTTGATAAATATGGCAAAATATTCAGTGTCACATTATATTCCCTTGCATGAACCACAATAATGAGTTGACTCTAGAATAGCTTGTAAACCCATCCATTCCAACTGCAGGCTATGGGATCCAAACATAGATGAAGCATACCCAGGATCCGAATCTATTTCGATCCAAAAAGTATACGTTGATGGGCTTGTTTTGATACTCAAGGGATGACCAATATAAAGATAATTTGTAAATGGCCAACATATTTTCGAAGTAAATTAATGATATAAATGTTTTTCATGATATAGAAATACACCTTTTTTTATAATTCAAATGTCATACTCCACCCATAGATCCGGACGTCGTAGGGCGCCTCTGTATTACAATGCATGAACCTAACCTTTGCTTATACTTTCTAGTGCATAATAGATATGTGCACTCTTTTTACTATCCACATGCTCCTTTTTTTCGTGATTCTGATTTTACTCTTACTAAAATCTGAAAATTACCTTGATGCTCCTAACCATCTGAATCTCTCTCTCTCTCTCTCTCTCTCTCTCTCTCTCTCTCTCTCTCTCTCTCTCTCTCTCTCTCTCTCTCTCTCTCTCTCTCTCTCCGTGTGTGTGTGCGGGTTCTCTCCATCTCATAGTGTTCCTGGTGACCTACGATTTGAAGTTCAATCCAATGCATGATATTGAATTATCCACCATCTCATAGTGTTTAGAATCCGCCCGAAAAAGAAAGAAAAAGAAAAAAGAAGAAAGAAGAAGAAGAGGAAAAAGAAGAGAGAGATGGTCACCTGGAACACTATGAGATGGTCTTCCTCAAACAAATTTATGAATGGTTGAGATTTGAATCTATAAAATAAAAAGTATATGTACTTTTTAGGGCATGCCATGATAATAAGAAGTCGCCAACATTCATTCAAACACCTCAATAAAGGTATATGGGAAAGGTTAGTAGAACCATAAAAAGAAACACAACAACATTGAGGAAATACACAACTAAATCAGTTGAAGCAAAGACAAATAAGTTTGCTTCATTATTTATTATAATTATCATTTTATCAACACATTAAAATGTAAGAAACTAGATTGTCAAAATGTAAAAAGAGAATAAGAGAAAGACTACAAAATATTAGAAAGAAATAATAAAGAATGACCTATAGCTCATATTGAGGTAACAACATGACACATGATAGAGTTAAGTGGAATAGCCCACCCATCTAGTATGAAAAAAAGCTTAGTTGCTTGTCTGTTGTTGTATTAAATGTAAGGAATCAGCAGTTGGTATAAAGAACTCAAGTCGCAGGTATGAGTTCGATTCTTGAGGCATGCACACCTAACTCCGGCCTCTCTCTTGTACCGAAAGAAGAACTAAGGAACCATGCTTTGAAACCGAAGGAAAGCGAAACAATTGGTTTTGCTTGGTCCTCAAAAAGTTATGTACCAATTATATTGGTTTTGTTGGAGGTTGAGGATGAAACCCTACTAAACGGCATCGGTTGGTTTCGTTTGGTTCTCCAAAAATTGTGAACCAATTATATTGGTTCACTTCCATGTAACCAAACCAAACCGCGCCTCGAACACCCTACTACATGGCGTAGTGCTGACAGATTGAATGGTCACCATATAAATAACTTTTCTAGTTTACATGGTTTTAATTTGGCTTCCTGTTTCAGCACACGCCAATGACGACTATTTTGTCTATTAACTCGAGAACTAAATGCAGTTGTACGAAGAAGAATTATTTTGGAAATTTTACCTGTTCACTCTGGACATATGGCAAATTTATTGATCAGCACACAGAATGACAAAACTTTACATTTAGCCTCCTACATTTCAAAGAGTTTAACAAAAAAAACACCCTTTTGCTTTTAATCTTCGAAAATACGGTTTCATCCAGTGGCGGATCCAGAAAGAAACTTGTTTTGAATGGGTCGGACATCAGATTGGATTGGAGCACCTTTTCAACTGTTTTTGAGATTTCAATACAAAAGTACAAATTTCAGAATTTTGGGTACCGCCACAATGTGGATCCACCGCTGGTTTGTAATCAAGATGCAAAATGTTGTTGGCCCATGATTTCAAATAACGAACAACCAAACATGTAGGGCTGGTAGAAGAAGCTGAACTCGCGGAAGAGGAGGTGTTCATTGCTCGTTCGTCAACTCAAGTTCTTATTTAAGTTAAGCTTATCAGCTTATTTTAGCCAGCTGAGCATGAACCAAATACCAGCAGAGATACTATAACTAAATTGCAAGCTGCTCATTGAAGGAAAAATTTTCGAGTAGAAAATTTAGTTTCTTGTTTAGTGATTAAGTAAAAAACTTTTGTCTTTTTTTTGTAACAGTGAAAGTTTTGATTATTTAATTGCATTTATATCCATGTGATTTGTTGGGCTAACGCAATCTTATAACAAAGATTTACATAAAAAAGTGTATATACTAAAGTAAATAAACTTAAACGCTAAGCCGAAACAAACATCCATTATTCATAACAAATGAATACATTTCTAATTTTCATAATAAATGAATACATTTTTATATAAATATCGAAAAATTGATGCAATCACAACTAAGATGTGAGTCATTAATGGGCCCTCCGGGGGTGTGACACTGTTGGCGAGGGGGGTTGGTAGCTCCAAAAGATATCAACATAACTTCAATATCACATAAATGGGAAGCAAATGGTTGATTTGATTCAAATGAATGCGTAATAGCATGTTTGTGTTCCTCTATCTCTTTCTTCTTAATGAAGATATAAAATAAAACACTCGTGCACTGGTAATTGAATTACTTAGCGACAAAAGATACTTGAAGATTTTGATGAATATAGCAAAAAATTCAACGTGCCTCAATATATGCCCTCGAATGTTGAGCCACAAAGACGAGTTGACTCCACAAATGCTCCTAACCAAACAATTCCAATTAAAGCCGAGTTGATCCATATCCATAATTTGAATTCATTAGGTCTACCGTTATAGGTAAGAATGTTTGTTTTGATATTCATTTGTAGGATCGACTTACCTTTTGCATGTACAATGTTAGCTCAACTGCAACAAGGTGCTCTCTGACCCCCCACAATATAGGTGTCAAGTTTGATTTTCTGGGGCATGAGTCTGTATCACACTCATACGAGTCGCGATCATGATCCAATCCAAATTGATATCACATAGACACTCTTCGTACAAGTATGAATGTAACTGACATTTAAAGACACATATTTGTACACACATCAGTTATGATAATTACATGTCATATTATGCCTAAACTAACTTATAGAGGTCGTCAAGCCCTCCTTCACACGACCTTGGCCACCCCATCCATAATAGTCAAACCACACCGACTCTCACGACAGAGTGCTCAAGAACACACTTTATATGTGCCTCAAGCTAGAACACCCGAGGAACCTACGAGTCTCTAGACCCCACACAAACTACACAAGTATGACTCATGTATTCACACATCATTATGTTACAAAACCAATTCCATATTAACTTATCCACATGTTCATATCGAGATAAACATATTCAAAATACATATCTATATATTATCAAATCATACTTTTATGTCAAACATATGCATACCAAATCATACTCTTTATCAACTAAGTCATAAACAAGATTATTTCAAAATCATATCAAATAATGCATAATTTGAAATACCTCTCAAGAAGTATCAATAAAATATTTAATGATCAATCACATTTAAATTATTTAAAATAAGAAAAATCACTTCTACCATGATTCTATTAAGAAAGACATAAACTCCTACCTAAAGGTACACGAAGATCCAATCTCTAAACCATTGGGTCGTTCTTATCACAACCAAATTGTCTAATTTTAATCGCTAAGCAATTCCAAATAATAATATTAAAATGTATTTAACTATAAGTCTAATACAAAAAATCAGACCCAAATTGGGTCCTAAACAACCCTAAAATGACCCCAAAACCTATCATGGATCTAAATATGTTGTCTTGGATCCAAAATCTCTTTCTCATCCAAACTAGGCAACACAATAGGTATTTTGTTTTTCTAGGTCAATATAGAACTTGATATACACCTCAAATGGCTCACACAGGTTCTATGTACAATTGTGTTTTCGACCCAAAACTTGTTTTGAGACCCAACCTATTTTTGACACAAAACAAAACCCAAAATCTATTTCTAACCCAACAAGAACCTATTTGACACGGAACTACCATCGTGATACAAGACACAAAGACACGATGTGTATCCCGTCATAACACAATAATAGAACATGATACGTAAAGTTTGACATGCCCTTAGGGCATGTTTTTCCCAAAATCATAATTGTGGATTTTGATGATGATTTTGTCAGTTTCTAACATCGAGACAAGCTAGCGGTGGTCCCCCAATGTACACCTATCCCCCCATCTTTCTGTTGAGCCCAAGAATGGTCGCCACTGGTATTTCTCTGGAAAAATAAAACAAAAAAGAAAGATTGCAAAGAAGGAAAATTTTGGTAAATAGGAACCATTTCTTGGCCAAATCAATATCCACGACTCACCTCAACCCACTAAAACCTTTTGTTCTATCTAAATGCTCCAACTCAAGCCTGGAATGATGATTGATTTCAAGTATTTCACTAAGAAATCGAAGAAAATGGGAAACAGAAAAGAATGAAACATACCTTGTTTTCCCGTCAATTTCTTCAATGTTGTTGGTAGTTTGATTCCTCTCGACGTTGCAAGCCCTTGTACAACTGTTTATGAAGAATATCGACTATGAAAAAGGCAAGGGAGTGGTTGCTATTTTCCCTCCCCCCTTTTTCCTTGACCACTAGGTTCGATTGATACAGGTTCGACCTAGGTTATAAGAGTGTATTTAGGCTTGGGCCTCTCGTTGTAAAAAATAAAAAATAAACCTTTTTTTTACATAATTACTAAATGCATACCCTAAATTACTAAGGACACACTTTTTTTTTCATAAACATCTGCTAGTGTAGTGGAAACGAGCTAGTGGAGCTCGCCACCCTTTTCTCGCTCTTCTTACCAACAACATCCGCTAGTATAGTTGGAACCGACCACTAAAGCTCTCCACCCTTTTCTCCCTCTCTTCTTACCATCACCATCCACTAGTGTAGCCATAACCAACAACTCAAGCTTGCCACCCTTTGCAAAGAGGCAATGCCCTACCCTTCTTCTAATCTCTCATTATCTCTCTTTCCCTCGCTGTATTCTCCCTCTCTCCTTCTCTCTCTTCCCCTCGCTATATTCTCCCTCTCTCTACCCCTTATTGTAACCCTCTCCTTGATGCTTCTCTCCCTCTCTCCCTGTCGCCCTTATCTTCTCTCTCTCATTTTCCCTCTCTCTCCCTCTCTCTCTTTTCTCAAATAATCCATCACCCACGGTTTGGTGAAATTGTGGGCAACCGAAACCACTCAGTTTCTGAAAAACCACTGACGATCTTCTAGAAACCCAATTTTTTATTTTATGAAACTGTCATTGGATGAAATTACAAAAATACCAAGATATTTTTGAGTAAAAGAAAGTTTTATCCCTAACGACGAATTGGTATGGGCTAGTCATGAGCCCATCTTTGACTTAGTATGGGTTGGATCATGAGCCCATCTTGAATTGAGTTGAATTTGGTTTGAGCCCATCTTGAATTGAGTTGAATTTGGTTTGAGCTCATCTTGTTTCATTTGGTATGAGGTTTATCGATCTTGATTTGAATTGATTTAGGCTTGATCCTATGCCCATTTTGCTTGATTTGGTTTTTGGGCTTGATTTGAATTGGGCTAGCTTCATGTGTTGCCCAATTTGACTTGATTTGAGCTTGCCTCAATTACAACTCACTTGATTTGATTTAGTTTTGTCTCTTGCTGGAGTTGGAGAACCTCTTCTTCTTTCTTTCGAGATTCTACTTCGCTTGATTTAGGTAAGATATGGTTTCAAATATTTTTTATTCTTTTAAAACCATTTCTTTTAAGGTATATTTGAAAACATCGAGTTTAACAAAATCTTCAAATATTTGTATAGAACAACTGGGTCTCATCGTAGTGTTTGTTTGCATGGTTAACCTGCTTTTGCTCTTTGCATTAGTCTTTACCGTTTCAACTACTTTAACCTTTGTTGGATGTAGGGTGTCAGACCGCTTTACCTCTTTTGATAGGTGTAGGGTATCAAACCTCTTTAACTCTTTTAATGGATGTAAGGTCTCAGATCTCTTTAACCCATGGGTGTAGGATCTTAGACCGCTTTAATTCTTTAATGGGTGTAGATCCAAGAGTAGGATTATCCCCAATCGATCGAGTTTTTGAGGTTTTCGTTTTGGATTTGATTTGTTTTTGAATTTGAGGGGTTTTTGAATTACAGTGGCACAAAATAAAGGGAAAACATTATAGCTTTGTCCCTTGACTAGTTCTGAAATAGCATAATCAAGTTAAATTTTTTTTTAATTGATATCTAAGTATCAACTAAAAATACTCATAGGTACTTTGACATATTTTTCAAAATAGTATATATATATATATATATATTGTTGCAAACTGCTACAATCTATTAACACACGTGATTGGTTGTTTTCTTTTTTTTTTCAACAGTCTTGTTATTTTTGTCAAACAAATTAAAATGAACTTCAGGATTTGTATATTAGAGATGGCAAAAACTAACAAACTTTATGGTCTAAATTTCAAAGTGTAAAAGAGACGTATACCTTTAGTACTTATACTTGAAGGTGTAAACTATATTTTAAAGGATATAATTTCACCACTTCAACTACAACTGAAGAAGAAAAAGAAGTGTACAAAACGTTCCTTAGAGATGATACCATAGCCAAAACTATAATACTAACCTATATGGAGGATGACCTAATTAGGATATTTGAAAAATATGAGGCTGTAAAAGAACATTTTGATTCAGTAACAACTAAACATGATACTACAGCTAAACTACATGTTAAATTACTACTACAAAAATACAACTCCTATAAAATGAAAAGAGATAGTGTAGTAAAATATATAAACCAAATGTTGGTAATGACAAGAGACTTAGCTATAGTATAGTCGGTCATCCCTGATACTATGCAAATACAACTCTTATCATTATATGTAGATGACATATTATTAACTAGGAATGACAATGACATGATTGTGAAAATCACTCAAAGTTTAAAATAAAGGATATGGGAGAAGCATCCTATACTCTGAGAATAAAGATTTCTTGAGATAAAGAATCTAAACTCCTCTAACTAAGTCAGGAGAGATATATTGACTATATCCTCAAGAAATTTAAAATGGGAGAATGCAAGTATGCATCTACACCCATTGCAAAAGGGGTTAACTTAAGTAAGGTTGATTGTCTTAGTGAAGGAAACGATAAGCTTAATGTTCTTTATGCTCAAGGTGTGAGGAGCTTGATGTATGCTATGTTATATAAAAGACCTAATATTAGTTTCATTGTTGGTCTTGTAAGTAGATATCAAAGTAATCATGGATGACAACATTGTATAGATGTGAAAATGATGCTAAGATATCTTAAATGAACAAAAGACTTGAAATTATGTTTTAAAGTAGATGAACTGAAAGTGGTAGAATACTTAGATGTAGACTTTGTTTGGAGTAAAGATGACAACAAATCAACTTCTGGACAAATATTCTTATTTGGATGTGGAGTTATTTCCTGGGCTTGAAAGAAATAGAGTTGTGTAGCATTGCATACAAAGGAGACTGAGTATGTGGCTTGCTGTATGACTATAAGTAGCACCATTTGTATAAGCTGCTTTATACGTGAGTTGAAGATGAAGATAGCCAACGAACTGATTGTCATGTATTGTGACAATACAACAATTACTCTGATTAAGAGTGGGATTAATAACTCTAAAAGCAAGCATATAATGGTTAAATATAATTATGTTCATGATATGGTTATGAGAAAGGAAATATCCATCTCATTTATGCCAATAGGTGATATATTAGCAGACCCCTTGACTAAAGGCATACCAAAAGATCTTTTCTCAAAGCATATTACATACATAGGTTTGAGATATGTTTGAATGTTGTGTAGGTAAGAAACCATACAACAAGTAATGATTGAGATGATAATCATATATGACATAACTTGAAAAACTCTATAAAGTGGGAGGTAAAACCCGTATGTCAGGATACTTTGCTCTAATGACTAAGTGGGAGATGTAATGAAAAATAATCATTCTTAGGCTGTAAAACGTTACATGAGAATAAAGAAACGATAATGTTACTAGAATTAAACAAAAAACATTAAAGACATAGAATAACTTGTAACAAAAAGCCCATACATTAAAATCAGGAAAATGAAGCCGTCTATAAATATTGTACAAAGAATATAGTGAAATGAGAACCGAGAAAAATACAAGATCTTTCTTGCGTAACCCGTCGGAGGGAAACCATGTACAATTACCCTCTCCTTCTTTTCCTTTTTCTCTTTAGATCTTCTCAATACTTTCCGCTGCAAACTTCGGCAATCACAGCTGAAGCAAGGCCAATAATAGCCCGAAATTATAGGTATGTCTCCTATGCTGAAGAGATGCAAGGGTCGCATGTGCCTTTATATAAGAGATGCATACCTCACACATCTCCTTTATATAAGAAACATGTGTGGGAAGCACCTCCTTCGGTGCAAGCGATGGAAATAAAAAGATTGTGTAGCAAAGGTAATATGGAGATTTTCAACTATAAGAGTTTGTCGCTCATAAAAAGATGTGTCTTTAGTAATGCCTTTTCTTTTTCAATGTCTATTGAGATCTATAACCAGCCAACAAACTAAGTTGCAACCCCATTTTCTCGGTTACCCATCACTTGAGAGGTGTGGTGTTAGAGTGGGTGCACCCTACGAGCAGCTGACTTCGAGGAGAATTTCCAACGAGGTACAATAAGGAAATGTTTTGTATGTGGTTAGGCAGAGCCCCACCAGAACTAAGGTATTGAACTCCTGACCTTCTTTTGAGAGACTCAAGCCCCCAGCCAGTGAGATGTGACCTTTTGGGGCTACACCTGTAGGGTAGTTGGCAGTGAGAGACCTCGAAACATGGATTACGATGGTGTACATATTTCACAACGAGAAGGAACTTGCTTAGTTACAAGCAACTATCATACTTATATACTGTTAAGAAGAGATGGATAATATAATATTAGATGATTTTTTACAAAACGCATACACGCTTACACACAAACACATGCACAGACACATACACACAGAGTTTATGAGCCTCATTATTGTAGAGGCTTAGATGCTTCAAGTTATTATCATATACCATCAAACAGTAAAACAAAGGGATAATTATGCCTCTAAAAATAATATTGTTTCCACTAAAACAAGGGAAGAAAATTTCTAATTATATCATGACCAGCAAACGGTAGATGTAAGGGGTTTGGATTCCATATCTTGGATCACAGGGGGGCTCTATTTGTCATTTGTCATGCATGTTGACATGTTATCATGCTCTTTTTCATAGGAATGGCAATATTGACCCACCAATATAATCCTATCTTATTGGACCGAACTTGATAGGGAATACCCAACCTAATCAGGTTTAGGTTCAGGTGCAGAGATAAGATGTCAGACTCGTACCTGACCCAATACATATATAATATATATGTCTCATTTTTGCCTTATACTCACCCCGCACTAAGGTTTGAATCGGGAATCGGATATAGGTATACCCATACCCGACTCGCCCCAATACTTCTAGGCACTGCATGCATGATTGTCATTAAAATGCACTGTGAAAAACGGAGCGGAGGGAGGGTTAAATTTGGAAAATGCGAAAACTGTGGACTATGTCACCGTGTGATACAACCTTTACAAGTTATTAGAATATCCGAAAATATCCAGAAAAGGCTTGACCTAACTTTGGGATGATGAACTATTGAGGGTACAAAAGACTTTTCCATCTGCTCGCGCACGGAACACACCTTTCTTGCATGGCCGAGGAATATCCGGAGTAGCTGCGCCCCTCCAATTCGTTGCCTTCTCAAGTCAAGACCCACGCTCTTATAAATCCTTTGATTTCTCTCTCTCTCTCTCTCTCTCTCTCTCTCTCTCTCTCTCCATAGCGAGTTAGGATCTTTCGCTTTCTTTATCTAATTCTTCTACTGCTGGGTATTCCTTCTCGTGAGACGATTCCTTTTATCTTTTCCCCATCGATTTTAGGTGTTTTCTCGCTTATTTGTGATTCTCGTCCTGTTAGCCATGGCTCGGCCTCCTTGATTTTAGATTTTCGATTTCGTTCCTTGTTGGATCGAAATTTGAAGGATTTGTATTTTGGGTGTTTCGAGTTTGTTTCCTTCCCTGTCAGAAAAGAATCAGAGTTTTACTGCTGCTTATCTAAACTTTGAATCCTTCTGGATTTTGGTAATCACCCGACTACTTCCCTGATGGGTTTGCTATCTCTAAGTTCATTCGAGAGTTCTGTGGATACTTTTAGTTGATTCTTCCTTGCTTCCGCGTTGGAATTGATAATTCCATTATTTTGAATTTGGCATCCAAATTTCAGTTGCTTGTTTCCTTTTCTTATAGGATTATAGAAAAAGGAATTTATATGGGAACTGAGGTGTTGATGTGCCAGCTAGTCGACGTAACCAGATTCCAAGCGTTTGTTCACAAGAAGAAAATCAAAGATGAGACTGATATAATGTTTGAGAGAACTGCGGTTTTCTTCTGTCTTCTTTTTGATTGCCAGGTCAGTCATTTGGTAGTTCTACCTCTGATGTTCATTGCACATGATACTGATCACCTCGTCTTTTACTAATGGAATGGTGGTTGGTATTGTCTTTACGTTTGATCAGGCTCGATGACGTTTGCTTTTCGCTTATCATGATCGGCAATGGTTCCATATCTTTCCTGAATCATCTCCTTCAGTTTGTTCTTTATCAATCAATTTGAGGCTTGTGCAGTATATAGATGATCAGATACATTTGGCCTAAGTTAATAGTACTGATTTCAGGGTAGATTGGTTCTAGTCATGATTTGGGGAAAACCTATACCGATCAGGACTTAAATGCTGTGAGCATTTTCATGTGAGACTGCTTGTATTCTAGTATATGCTTCTAATGATCGAGGGATCTGAGGTGTAGTCTAAGAGGACCATCCTTGTAAGAACAATGATGATTTCTGCTAAATCCTATAGAGAATATTTCCTTTGTCGATTTGCAGAATAATTTATGTGAATTAAATAAATCTTGTTATCTGGATGGGTTCTTTTTTCTTAGCATAAATCTTGTCGATTTGCACAATGACGATATTTTCTTTGTCGATTTTCAGAATAATTTACGTTGTCTCTTTTGATTTTCTTTATTAATATTATAGACAATTCGAGTTTTATGTTGTGTGGGCATCAAAACTGAGATTAGGCTTTTGTTTATGTTGGTTAGCAATCACCATGAATGTATTTAACTCTTACTGGTTTGCAAATTGATTCTGATTCTGGTAATTAAGGGTTACATATAATTGCATTGATATCGTCTGAATGTTCTTTTTCCTTCTGTAATTTTGATATGCTTTGCTTTGAAAACTTTGAGCGGACAATAATAGAGTGATGCACTGACTATTGCGCTTCAAAAATATTTTGTTCTTTTTTTTTAAGCATAATCTATTTAACACCAAAACAAGGGAAAAGGGTGTCTTTTGATAAAAGAGGGCTCTTCAAAATTTTCTTTCGAGTTCAGGAAAAAAGTGCCAGGGGATCCCGATTATGGGGTTCCCCACAAGCTAAAGAGGTTATTTTGGGTGAAAAGGGATGCGGGCTTGCAACTCTCACCCTGTAAAGGGAAATCCTCTGGAATGGAGCTTCTGAGGAGTTCCCAATGACAGCATTCACTGACACCCTATTTCTCTTCCATATTTCAGATGCCTAGATTGATAGCTTAATTTGGGATTTGCAGGTCAAGTACATTTTAATAGACTCTGCTGCAGCCATGTTGCAATGTGCATCTTCTCCTTTTCGCTATTCACTTACTACTGATTTGGGCTTAAATTATTTTCAGTTTTAAGATTCCTCAGATAATATTTGACTAATTTATGAATTGGACATGTGCAGGCAGAGTATTTCCGCCAGCTTCTTAAAGCTGTGACGTAAAAGGGTAGTGATCAAATAAATCTTTGGGAGAAAGCATCAACTAACAGTTAAACGAATTCCAGTCAATTGCCATAGTTCGTCGCCGACACCACTTCTCGATGCATAATACCCTTTTCCTTTAAATTCTAAGGTTTGCTCAGCAGTTCTGACATATTGATGAGTCAGTTGTGGGTTCCTCTCCATACAGAAAAGTTTGAAGCAAGTTGGTTCAATGTGGTTGTCATGAACTTAACGTGCTAGTCTTTGGGACTTGACATTTGCAATGTTAAGTCCAGTTATTTCTGTCTGAGACTGGTTAGCTTCTAATTAAGAGCATTTGAACAAGTATTCCAGATTGTTTCCTAGTGAAATTAAGCGGTGGTGGAGGACTTCCAGTAGCCATTCCAAGTTTTGGAAGTGAAGCTCAGGATTGAATGAGATGAAGGCGCACCATGATTTACATGGTTATCCTGCTGATGATTGGCAGAAAAGGTTTGTCATAGTTGATCAGAGTGGAAGTGCTTGCAGGATAGTCTTTCATCCAATTATGCGAGGTGCTATAGGACCAATTCATGGCACTACGGTGTCAGCTTCTCATAGCTGTGCTGTTCATATGAGTCCAACAAACATGTCGCCTACCTTTCAATCAGTGTATTCTCCTAATTTCACAGCTTCATCGACAAATAATAAGGAACAGTTGAGTACTCTAAAAGCTAGTGAAATTGCACTCCCTCAATATTTTGATAAATGCAATTGGAAGCAATTGGATGACTTGGCTGAGCATGAACCAGGAAGTCAAGATTCCTGTTCTAGCAGCACCTTGAGGGAGAATGCGAAGGATATAGATGCTTTACTGTGTTCTGATGAAGAGCAGAGCACTGGAGGAACCCCAATCTTCAAGAAGAGTACAGATGAGACATCTGACTGTGGCAGCGAGATGTCAGTGAACAAGTTGGAGTTGTCAGATGATCAGGATGACGTGGTTAGCTCAACGGAATCAACAGTCAAATTATTCTATGGTGATGATGACTTCAGGCCGGCAAGTAGATCTTCTGAAAGTCTAAGCGAGAGTGGAAAGGTTAGTTGCCATCTTCAAGTTTCTAGATCGCTTCACCGATCGAATGCTATGCCAAAGAAGGTTTGCAGGAGAGAGAATGCCAGACGGAAATTTGATTTGAGAAGTATAGTTCCAAAGGGACGGAGGATGAATGTAAAATCACTTCAGCTGAAGGTGAAATTGCAGGATCATAACTACTAGATGGTCTCATTGCTAATAAAGGCTTTCTGCGTAGACATCAAGGTTTGCAGTTTAGTCACAACCGTTAGTCTGATGTGATGGTTTCTGGGCTTGGATCACTTGTACGGTCTCAGAGTCATTGAAGAGAGTCCAGAAAGAACTTGTGCAAGCTTCTGTCAGTTGTGACGAAGATGCAAAATGTTGAGGATGAATCTGAGTGAATTGTGGGCTCGAGGACCAACTAAACGGTGCCTCCGGATTATAAATAAAGAACATGAATATCCTTTTGTCAGTTGTGTTCCTGATTTGGTACTGGTACTTAGGTTTGCCTGCTTTGTCATGGATTTAATAAATAACAGGTTGATTATTGTGACCTAAACATCAATCTATCTTTGTATTTCATCCGTTGGTTTGGCGCTTTGTCTTTTACTTCATCTTATCCTTTGCCTTATCCAATGAAACTGATCTTTCTTTGGATATAAATAAGGAACATGAATATTGCTTGGTCTTAGCTGTATCCCTGCTTTAGTACTGGTACTCAGGTGTGCTTTGCCCTGGATCGATAGGTAATGAAGACACGTTCATTGTTGTGAACCTAATTGTCCATTTATCCCAGTAGTTCATCCATTGGTATTAGTTAAATTTGCATTGTTTTTGTTATTGTAATTAAGGAAACAGTGTTTCTGGATGTTCAGGGGAACCTTTTGTTGCTTTTAGAACAAAGATCCACGGAACGGAACTATATGCTCGTATGACTGATGCACTTAGTCTTGACTTGCACTACTATTTGAAGTGCTGTCCACAAACAACCTACTCATCTAGTCGCATATGTTTTACAATCGTTGATAAACCTATGGGGCCATCCTGGACATCAGCTTAACTCAATCCAATGCCTGTTGTTTATTTGGGGCTGGTAAATGAGCCAAACAAACTTAACATCAATGCATTGCTCGGCTCGTTTTCCATATGAGGTAGCCAACTTCAAGAGGTACAGCCTCTGCTTGAACATGCTCAAGAACCGCTCCCATCCTCTTCTATGGGTCAAGCTGGAATGACTTGAGAGAAATTTTTGGATAACACCTCGCTTCCCCAAAGTCTGTAAAAATGACCCTTTTGTTTACCTTATGTACAATAAGACAACTTATAGATCCTAATACAATTACCTCACCTGCCCAAAGTCCTTGTGGAAAAGTTAAAAAACAAAATGACCCTCTACTTACCCCATGTACCCAAAGGCAACTTGTACATCTAAATACAATCACATTGGGGTATGGTTGGTTTGGCTAAGAAATTCAAAACACCAACTAATGAGCCTTGACGAGCTAAACCGAACGGCATATACCATGTTTGTGTTCAATCCACATGGTTCAACGAACCAAACACAAACAGGCCAGGGACAAGTCCAATTCAAACCGAACTACCAGCGTCCTGGTTCTTTTTGCAGCCATTCCGTCTGGGGGTCAACTTCCCTCCATCATGCGAATTCTAGGCTTCTTTCTCAAGGTGTTGCCAACGAAAACAGAAGCGCACTCTTTTCCCGGCATCACCAGCCTCGCGTCCACATGCATAACCAATAAAAAGGGCCCGGTGTCAAAGCCAGTTGGCTGAACACAAAGCAGAAGAAGAAAACCAACAAGTTCCACCCACAAATAATTAATATTTGGGTGGTATCAGTGATTGCGGCTGCGCATGATGTATGACGCAAGAGCATGACTTCCTGTGCGGGAAGGTCTTCTAAATTTAAACAAACACAAGCGTGTCAAAAAAATTCAAACTCAACGAATACGCATGCGAAATAAAAATTAATACTTGGCAAAGCAGCAAGCAATTCTTCGACGATGTTTCCTGTAAATACTTAAAACGATAATACCAGTGCCAATCTGAATGTCTACAAGTATGGACGTCGTGTACGCTACTCTGTGTTTGAGTGCACGGACAGCAGCTGGACATATGGCACACGAGAATCCATAACAGGAGCAGAGACCTCAAGTTCCACCTTTTCCCTTGCAAAGCAAAGCGAGATGAGGAAGTTAAAAGTGCATATATAATACTGTCAGCATCAGGCAGAATCCGCCGTTGTCTGGTGATTCAGACATCAAGTGATTAACGCAGACCAGTTCACCACTACGGTACCTCTTCATCAAGATTGATGGTAGTATGAGGCTACTCGCAACCGATGGACAATGAGCACTGTTTTGTAGACAAATAACAAACACTAAGAATCTTCAGGTTCTCCGCAATTGAGGCAAACATCGGAAGACATGCAGCTCAAGGAGTTCTCAACAGAAGAAGCCAAGACCTCAGCAGGAATGCTTCATCAGTTGCACGGAAAAGCTGAAACCCTTGCTTAATATCCTCTCGGAGAGCACATGACGATAACATGTCAACATCCAGAGAACCGCCAATATAGTTAACCAGTTCTTGAGATGTAAAAATCTGCGTAAAAGTAACAACCATTGGCAAAACTGCAACGAACCGTGTCAATCACATCTTGGGGAATTGATCTTTGAAGTTCATCCATTGTTAGCAATAGACATGCGAGTTTTCATATATAAGATTAGACAATCCCTTTCAACCAAGAAAACTCCTTGCTCCTTTTCATCTGCTTGGCTTTTGGTTCTTATTCATCACAGCGCTAGGCGGAACATTTGTTTCCTTGGCCGATGATATTCCCAAAGCCTGAGCAAACATTCTCTTTGCTGCACCCAGATGTTCCATCTTGTCCTCGGCAACAGAACTTCCCTTTCTCTCGCTCCGCAAAACATCACTAGATATTTCAGTTTCCATACATGATCCTACGATACACTCTCTGCTATTAGATTCGCACACAGGATGTTCATTCACGTCTCCGCTATTTGCACTTTCAACACAATTAGGATCGACCGTACTGTGCTCTACCAAACAGAAATCACCATTGCTCTTTTGAGATTCTGTGTCCAATGAAGCTTTATAAATTCTGTGTCCGAGTGCATGGGCAATCATCCTCCTGGCCACCACAGGGACATTTCGTGGCTTTGGCGGAATTGGCTCATCCATACCCTTATCTGAAGAAAAGATGCGTTTTCGTGCAGCCAGATAAGCTGCTTCTCTCTCCTCAAGAGAGAGAGATGACGAGACTGAAGATGTTTGCCTGAGCTTGGATTCTGTAAAGTACAAGAAATAGCAGGACTCAATCATGCGAAATGTAGCAAAACCCTTTAATGATTCCAAACCCGTTAGTCACCAATCCTAATTTAAGTTCCTCAACTACAAATTACCCGTTACCAATAAGGGGAACACACTGAAAATTCACCTGGTAGATTTTCCCTTCTTAGCAATTGAGGGGAGGGCATTAGGGACTGATGGTGACCATACTGCGATAAAATATCACTAACCAAAACAGCAGGTCTGCAAAGCAAGCGTTCGGCATAAGACGTGCTTACAATCAGTTCAAATCACAAATACCCCTGTGGATATACAACAGAGGTATACAATAAACAACCAAAGAAGCTTGCTCCTAATTTTAACAACCGTAACATTAGAGATACTTTCATCATCAGAACTGAAACTAAAATTCTATAAATCCTAAAGGTAAGGAGGAAATAAATGCACACTGAAATGATGCATACGGGTTTCACGCAAACAATTGAAAGTTTCAAGGAACCAGTTTTCCTTGGAAAGCAGTGATAATAAACTAGAATGCAAATTTAATTTTTAACGAGAAAGTACATGCTGATTCCCTTAAAACCGGCTGAACCAGTTGCATGTTGCAGTTCTAAAGTTTTTGTGACAATTAAACATTCTTTTTATCATTTAAGGGACTATATTATCCATTAAAATGTAGCCAACAGCTACAAGCTCAATAAGCTTTGCTTGGTCATATTTACTGGCACTACAAGAAACAAAAGCAACAGTAGAGAAATGAAAAGAAACAGGCAATGGAAAAGAATACATAATGTGAATTAAAAAGTATATTCTTGTGAATTCAACACACATTACGGACTCTGGAGATCGCTCCAAAACCAAATGGCGATCATCGCCCTCCCCTACTGACTCATGGGCAATCCTGAAAATGTAAAAGGCAAACAGAATGGCTTTATAGATACAGGCACATGCAAAGCAGAAATAGGCATCTGAAGATAAGAAATCTGTAAAACAACATGAAAGGCTTTTAGGAGTGACCGCTGTTTCATGCAGACAGATGTGAATGCCAAGCATACCCAAATATATCTGCTAGTCGGTGAACCAGCATTCGATGATAAGCAGTCATTGGTTCCAGCTCCAAGACACCATTTGGACTGAGATCCAAAAAGTTCAATGAAAATTGTAATAACGCATTACTAAACATCCAAAAATCACAACAGAATAAAATAAGCCAAAACATATCCACAATACACTAAGTAGTTGCCTAACTGCATACCACATCCGTCTCTTGCATATGTCCTCGGAAGGATTCCAAGGAACAGAAACAAAACGTGACAAATAACAACAGGGAAGTATGTCCGTGAGCATAACATCTGAACCCAAAATGTTGGTCAGACTACTGTTCTCTTAAAGCTGTCGAACAGCAGGAGGCTATTATTTAACACACAAAGAAAGCAATTGCAGGGATATTTAAAAGTATGAATTATCGTATTCAAGTCTGGAGCCACAACAAACTCATGCAATGATACTTATAGCATGAGCTTTTAATTCTATCAAAAGGCTAGCTGAGTACATAGTGAATCTCAGATGAGAATATTTTGCATGAAGAAAGCAGGATCCTTTTCAGAGAGAATGGCTTGAGTAAAAGAGGAATTCCTGCAGTCTACCGCTGTCTCAAGTTAAGTTGCCAACAAAGAAAAAGAACAAAAGTTCATCGTAAAACTACTATAAAATGACCTTTACTCATATAACATGAAGTAAATGCATCTCTAGGTAACTATTTCCCAATGATGACACTTTATCGACATGCAAATCTCGAACTGGTAGTAGAATTCACAAGTCTTTCTCCAGACAACTTTGTATGGTAACACAGAGTGATCCTATCATTTTTAACCTGCAATTATGGATAGTATAGGACCTAATAACAAAAAGTCACAGCACAATTACACGACATGCACCACACTTTCTATGTTAAGATAGTGTTATCCGTATCGTACGATACAGCATGCGATACGGGCGATACGCTTAAGGACCCTTTTAAAGGGTTCTTGGCCGAACAGAAACCCAAAGTTTTGCAGGTTTTTGGCCTTCCGGTTCTTTCCCTCTCGTGTGTTCACAACTTTCCAACGTACTCTCCCTGTCATTGGTGTTGAAGGCTCGAAAGAAAGTGTTCTACGACGTTCGTGAAAACTCCCAACTCGGATTGTGGTATACATTTTACATTTTTTTTATTTGTTATTTTTTGGTGTTATTTGCATTTTTTTTTATTGACAAAATATGACGTTACGAAGTGCATAGATATGATTTTTATTGCATTCGTGAAGTGGGAGACACTCTATTTAAGTGTTATATAAAGATTGAGGATTTATGAAGTGCTTTTATTTTTAGGTTTTTTATTGAATTGAAATGCTTAATTGAGATGGCAGAAAGGTGTTAGGGACTTCCAATCTCGGTCTGATAATTTGGCATGGTAGTGGGGTACCGCAGTTGAGGGTTTCAGATTGAAGATCAAATGTTTGTTTTGTGAGAAGATGGTTAGTGGTGGAATTTCACGATTAAAACACCACCTAGCAGGGACTAGGAAAGAAGTTGTTCCTTGCACGGGCATAGTTAGAAGTTTGTCATAAGGCATTAAATGGCAATGTCTTCACATGATTGAGAGCATACATGAGAGGAGACAACAGAAGGATGATTTAGGGATGTTTGAGGAAGATAATGATGCTATTGGATTGACTGATAGTATTTTTTTAGATACTAGAACAGAGATTGGTAGTAGTAGTTCTTATCCATTAAAAGGAGAAAGAGGGTTGTTAAAGATTTTACAAGTGGAAGTGGTAGAATAGGAAGCTTAGGAAGGAGTAGAGGAAGAGTTTCTTCTCCATACATTCATTTTTTCCCTCATAGCACTACACATGGTGGTCAACCTGAAATTCGTGTTGCTATGGTTTCAGAACAACTGCATGATCAAGTAGACCTTGCAATGGACAAATGATTTTATCTTTCATGCATTCCATTTAATGCAACAAACAATTTTCATTTTTAAGTAATGCCCTCTTATCAAAAGTAGAGAAAATTTATTAGATAAAACTATTATTGAAGTACAATAATATTGTTCGACTTTGAGAGAGTAATGGAAGGAGACATGATGCACTATCATGACAGATGGATGGACAGATAAGCGAGAAAGGACCTTGTTAAACTTTCTTATGTACTATCCTAAAGGGCTTATATTTTTTAGATCTCTAAACATGTCAGATAGAGGCATACTGTACTTCTCATCAGATGAGTGGCAACAAATTTGCAGAGTTGCCTCAAAATATAAGAAATCGAAAGTTGAATGAAATTTCAGAGACAGTCTTCAGGAATACATTTTAGAATGCATGTGTTAGACTGTTGAGGATTACATGTCCTTTAGTGAAGGTTTTGAGATTGGTTGATAACGAAGATAAACTATCTATGGGCTACCTTTATGAAGCAATGGATAGGGAAAAGGAAGCCATTAGAAATAATTTTAATGCAAGAAAGAGAGATTTTGTGCCCGTGTGAAAAATTATAGATAATAGATGGAACAAACAATTACATCAGCCTACTCATGCAGTAGCATATTACCTAAACCCAACATTAAGGTACTCAACAAGCTTCAAAAGGAACGGTGAAGTTAATCGAGGCATCATTGATTGTATAGACAGATTAGTCCCTAGTGAGAGTAGAGCAGATGCTATACATCGAGAGATGAAGATTTATGATAATGCTCTTCAATTAATAAGCTTGCCTATAGCAATTCACAATTGCACTATGTGCCCAGGTAAATTATTTATCTTCGTATTTAAGTTTCTTAAATCTTATATTATTGTGGATTAAGTCCCTAATATTTATCTTTTTCTGCAAATGTTTGGTGGAATAGGTTTGAAAGTAATTGCCTAAACCTTAGAGATTTTTCCGTAAAAGTTCTAAGCCAAACCTATAGTGCAACGGGTTGTTAAAGGAATTGGAGTATCTTTGAACACATCCATACAAAAAAGCGCAACAGGTTGGAACATAAGCGGCTCCATGACTTGGTTTTCATCCGTTGTAACATGTGGCTTCGCCAAAGGTAATCTTGTATTAGTTACTACTTAAAGATTCAATTTAATATCTTGTTTGACTTCAATTGTTAATAACTTAATGTTATTTACTAATTACTTATCTTTCTTTCTTGTAGACAATTAAAAAAGGTAAATAGAGAAGAAAGCCAATTTGATCCAATAAGTTTAGATAATTTTGATATATTAGAGGAGTGAATTATGGAAGATAACGAAGAAAATGCATTCCTAACCGAAGAAGAGATTGCATGGATTAATTTGGAAGGAGCTCAACAACATCGTCAAGGAGATGAAAAATTTGATTTTGAAGCAAAAAGTGGTGAGGATCTTCAGCAAGGAGAAGATGAAGATTATTTAGTTGATGATCCTGATTATAATATGTAAATGTAAATGTATTTCATTTTTTGCTTCAAAATATATAATTTTTTTCATTTTTTCAATGGTGAAAGATCAATATGTACTAAACTTTGCATTATATGAATTCTTTGCAATTATCATATTTTTCTATTTTTTTAATATTTTTTTTAGATTTTTACTAATTTTTTAATATTAAAGTACGATATGCTAATACGCTCGTATCGTGGACCAAAACAATAGGCGTCGAACAACACTAGTTAAGATATAGTCAGTATTCCAAGTAATCTCAGTAGGGCATTAGGTTAAATACAATTACACAGGGATCTGGAGGATCACATAAGAGACATTCTCCGTTTGGAAAATTGACGATAAAAGGATCTTATGAACACAAAACTCAAATTCTGAAATCAGGAATTGGGGAAAGCAAAGTACATACATAACATTGCCAAGAAAAATGGAAAAGAAAAGCTAGTCCACTTCCAACAAAGGGGAAGACTTTACCTTGTAAAGTCTTGAAGGAACTCAACCAACATTTCTTCGATAGAAAGAACTAGATGCTTTGAAGACAAGTTATCCTCAATAAGTAGAGCCAACTCCTGAACCTGAAAAGTTACGTGCTGATTAATTCACATCAGCAAAAAGAAACAAAGGGTGCCACAAATAAGAAAATCATGAGCTCTAGAAAGCCTTGGATTCAAGGGCCATTTATATCTTGTAAAAGAATATGCCCATTCACAAGTTATTGTTTCTTAGTTATGAAAAACAATAACACCCAGCTAAACTAGAAAATTTTGGAACCAAACCAACGAGAAAGACATATAAACATAGGAAAAGATGTTCTTGGCTGGGCTATGTCAAAGATAGAAACAAAAAAAAAATGAAGCAAGAAATTAGGACAAAGGGGGCAAATAGAATACCAAGCAACTGTGATGTCAAAATCAATTTATTCAGCCTTTCAGCAAATAAAACTGGTAAAGAACCAACCTTTTGAGAACTTAAACTGATTTTAAAATGCTTTCATATATTGAATTTGTCTCACATTTAGATTTGGACCATCAAGTATTGGTAATGTTCCTAGTTGTCGCCAAGAATTCCCCAAATGTTGGAAAAAAATTTCCTTTTATTCTTAAGTTTTTCAACACTTAGCATATGCTGGTTTTTAGTGTGTTACTCCGTAACTGGAAAGATTTTGATTTGAATTAAGGGCTATCAACAAAGTAAACAAGCTAACATAGTTCTGCCAATCGGCTTGCAGCAGGCACCATATATTCAGGAAGTGTACAACCATCTATGAGATGTCAAAGATGAACTTCTATACATATTTTATAGACACAAACTTCAACTGATATTGTGACTGTACCGCTGGCCCATGTCAAGGTTGGCAAGAAAAGTGAAACAACAAATTAGGCCCGAAGAAGGGGAGCAAGTTGGATGCTAAGCAACTGTCATTTCACAATCAATTTGAGTCAGCCTTTACTTTTGTGTGACAGAAACTAGTACAGTTCCAATCTTTTCAGCTCTTAAACTGGTTTTACAATGCTTTGATATTATTGTCTCAAATTTTGCTTTGGACCATCCTTTGGTCTCTGTAATGTTTCATACTCATTGCCAAGAGTTCCTCATAAATGTTGGAAAGGTTTTTAATTCTTCTGATTCTCAAGTTTTTGGCACTTCGCATATGCTGGTCTCTAGTATGCTAATCTTTAAATTCACGTCTGAATAGAAAAGCGAAAAGGACAAAGAAATAAACAAGCTAACATGGTGCTCCCTCAGAAAGACTCGAAGAACCAACTATGAGGTGTCAAAGGTGAATCCTATTCATATTGTCAAGGAGCCACATCCAATTGATATTTGTGACCAAATGATTCCATGATTTTACTGTCACAAGCTTTTGGTTCCCCTGTAATAATGCTGCCTCCTTCTAATTTAACAGAATTTCCTGCTTTCTCAATACTACAAAATAAATTTTGCCTAAGAAATTGATAATCCCAAACAAACAGCATTAAACTTTAATCGTCCAACAAAAAGAAACAACGTTGAACATATCGTACAAATTATTTGCCATATGAACTGAAATTACCACCTTCAAGCTCAAGCGAGATCAATTTCAGTAGTTATTTAGCAATTCATTATTCGATCCCCAGATTAGTAATATTTTGAGCAAGAACAAAAGCCATGTGAACTATCTCTCACACACAACAATTTAGGAAAAACAACAAACACGAAGAACTATTCTTCCCCTTCTCCACCGCGCGCCCCCCCCCCCCCCCCCCCCCCCGCTCCACCACCCAAAAAAAAAATAGCCATATACTGAGACGTCTTTGCGCTCCCGTTTGCAATCGTTTCTTAACCTTAGAGCAAAAATTCCTCTCCCCCCTTCTCAAAAAGTTAAAACCCTAAATGCTAAGGGGATAATACACAAAAGAACCTCGCAATCCATCCAAATTCAGGCAGAATGGGAAGAGTACTTGGAGTTAGAGACGAACCATTCGGAGCTCAGCCATCTCCCACGCCCTTCCTCCACAAGATTCCGCACGCAGAGAGAGAGAGAGAGAGAGAGAGAGAGAGAGAGAGAGAGTCCACGCTTCTTCTTACGAAAGTTATCCGGATTAATGAAACTGGATTCATATACAGAATATCCTTCTCCAACAAGTCTAAATTAAAGCACAGCCGGTAGTGAACCAAGTCTTTAGGTTCGATTCAGCTCGTGGTGTGTCCATTTCTTTGTCCGACCGAAATCTAAATGTATCAAATATTAGCTGGACGTGAACAAAAACAAGTTATACTCTATATATATATATAGAGAGAGAGAGAGAGAGAGAAGTACAATAGTATTTTTTTATTCAAAACTTAGTTAAAAGTGTTTAAACATGAGACCTTTAAAATTTTTTAAACATATTGATTTATGTACATTTAGACATGACTGGTTCCTAACCGGTTTGGTGGGTTCAACCTGAACCAAGCCAGGAACTGGGGTTCATCTGATTCGCTTTCGATTTCACCTTTTACAAAACCAAAAATAGATCCAAACCAAAAACCGCTATTTTTAAACAGTCAACTTTTGCATTAAAAAAATTCTTATACAATTTAATTGTTTTAATAAAATTGCCGATTCTGAGTGGTTTTGAACTCAAACAAGAAGCCTGAACTAGCTCGGTTCCAGGTTTTGAGCTATTCGGAACTGATGGTTTAGAACCGTAGGTTCTGGTTTATTAAGAACCGGACATGTCTACGGTTGGAGGTGGAGGGAAAATTAGGCATATACTGTAAGTGGGTGGAACTGCTTTTGTTACATCGTTAAATGCTCAAAACTTTCAAATTTGTCAACGAAATAAATGAAAAAAATCGATTTAGTTTAATAACGAATTAAACTTTCTATTTCAAGAAATATATGTTCTTTTAACTTTAATGAGCGTATCTTTCTATAGTCATCAAACAGGACTCGTCCTCGTTTACCAACACACTGCTTGAACTTGAATCGGATGTAAATGGACACGGATATCGGTCCAAAACCAAGTCGGACTCCAAGAGATCGGAACCAGCATGGACCGGGTCCATGTAGTCCATATTCTTTATCAGGGATTGAAGAGTCAGTAGTGGCCCGAATATTGTGAAGAACGCGTGTAAAGCCACGCGCCCGAAACCCAGGCCATGCAAAACAGTGTTCTTTTGTGTAAGCGGATGAGAGCATTACTCTATAAAGAGAAGCAAAGTTAGACAGGCAGTGGCTCCGTTCCAGTTAGTTGGTTCGGTCGGTGGAGTAGAGATGGCGAGTGCTGGCGCTGTTCCGGGCGAGCCCACCCCAATCGGTACGGCGTTGGTGGAGACGGCAAACGAAGCGGTCCAGTCTTTCTCTCCCATTAACAAGATTCACCAGCACCTCTGCGCGTAGCCACCTCTCTCTCTTATATATATATGAGAAGCAACGCTACATGTAACAAGCATGTGTATTTAATATCCTCTTGTCATGTATATATGAACGGCCTTCTTCATCCCTTGTAGTATATGTATATGTATATGTGTGTGCATGTGATGTGCCCCGCTTCTACACAGAAGAGGGATAATCTTCATTTTCGTTTCGTGTGTAGTATACAAGCCTTGTTATATGTATGTGTTATGCGTGTTTGTTTGTGTGCAGTGTCTTGGTGATCAAATTGGTGCGTTGACGTTGTGTTTTGGCGCAGGTTCCACTTCTACGCGTATGACATGACGAGGCAGGTGGAGGCGCACCACTTCTGCTCGCACCAGAACGAGGAGATGCGGCAGTGCCTCATATTCGACAGCCCGCAAACTGGCGCTAGGCTCATCGGCGTGGAGTACATCGTGTCTGAGTCTCTCTTCTTGTCACTGCCGGACGAGGAGAAGAAGCTGTGGCACTCCCACGAATACGAAGTGAAGAGCGGCATCCTTTTCATGCCAGGCGTCCCCGGCCCTGTCCAGCGCCAGGACATGGAGAAGCTCTGTAAGACGTATGGAAAGACCTTTCATTTCTGGCAAGTCGACGCCGGCCACTCCCTTCCTCTGGGTCTCCCCAACCTCATGTCAGCTCTCACCGACGGTGGCCAGATCGACCCCACCCTTGCGCGAAGTATCTGTCTCTCTCTCTCTCTCTCTCTCTCTCTCTCTCTCTCTCTCTCTCTCTCTCTCTCTCTCTCTCTCTCTCTATATATATATATATATATATATATATATATATAATTTTTTATTTTTATTTTTTTTTTTTGTATGTATGTATGCATGTATGCATGGAGTTAAATTGGTTATGATGCGCTGTGCAGGTGTGGAGGAGAGGTTTGGGGTTTCGTTTTCGAGGGAGAGGGAAAACAGGAGGTACATGGAGGGTCTAGATCATGGTATTCATCCTCTCGCTGATTACTTCAAGACTGGCAAGGGAATAATGGCGGATCTGAGGGAGACCGACTGCCACAATGCCTCCCTCACTACCGCTCGCGTCATTGTATGATATGCACAATCGAACGATGATGAAACATAGGGATGTGATCTGTGTGCTGTTTTGGTCTTCCTGTGCATGTACATAATATCAATGCAGTGGAACATGTTTCTTAGCCTCTTTCCTTCTTGACGGATCCGGTCTGCCCTGATTCCGGTTCAGTTAGTTAGTAGATTGGAGATTTCTCAAACCTTGAGTCGAATCCGGATTTTTTTATTACACTGATCTAAAACTGCCGTGGATAAATGAGATGAGTTGCTAGACTCACTTTGTCTGGACTTGGATCGAGAACATAACAAGATGTGCAGGGGTGAGCCACACGAGCTATTAATGGGTTCTTCTTAAAGCCGTTGGCAGGTATAACCTGTCTGGCATGGTTGCATATATCGAATGCTTACAATTGATATATCTTGGGCATCTCAACACAATTAGCTACATTAGAGGTGTCTATTAATATGACAAACGTAGGATGGCTGAATGTATAGTGAATATATGTCATAAAACATGTTTAAACCATCGGCTAGTAAAATTTTATTGCGAATAGCTACTTCGATGACATTCTTTTAATTCAAATTTCCCGAGATGTTAAGGATGTTATTGTATGCACTTAAAAAGGATTAAAAAGATATTATGTATTTAGCACTACCTATATACCTATATATATATAATATATGTAGACGTACATAATATACATGTACATACTTATATATATATATATATGTGTGTGTGTGTGTGTGTGTGTGCACATACACCTACATATATACACACCCACGTGCATACATATACGCATATATGCATATACATATGTACACACATACATTATATACATATATGTGTGTATGTTCTTGGTTTCAGAGACCAACTATGGTTGAATGAGATCAACTTGGCATGAGTTAATCCGTGGGAGGCCATGGTTGAAATTGAAATTTTAAAAGAAAAACGAGAAAATATTTTGGTATAATTTTTATATATATATATTTGTTCATTGATTTTTTTGTATATATATATACATATATATATGTATATATATATATATACATATATATATATATATATTTGTTCATTGATTTTTTTGTTTTGAAAATTTCAACCGAACGGTTGGGATCAAGTGTGCGTATAGGCACTCATACATATATACATATATACATATATATATATATATATATATTATTTGTTCATTGATGACAACATGAAAAGCAAAAGCAAGCAATAGATCTTGACAAACCTGAAAGAAATTATGAGCAGACGTGAAAGAAATAATGCTTTGAATGACTATCTACCTGGATATATATATATACATGTATATATATACATGTATATATACATGTATATATATATACATGTATATTTGTTCATTGATGACAACATGAAAAGCAAAAGCAAGCAATAGATCTTGACAAACCTGAAAGAAATTATGAGCAGACGTGAAAGAAATAATGCTTTGAATGACTATCTACCTGGAATATTACAGAACGATCTCGAGAGGGTCTCATTATCAGGGAATCTTTCTCAGGGCTCTCCACGATCCATAAAAGACAAGCAACATGTAGCGAGTCCCATTGAAACTATTGACCCATGCAACCAAAAGGGTCCATACCTCTTCGATTCTAAGAGGGGCCACTAGTCCAGCCACCGCAGCAGTATAACGGTGTGGGCTAATCAAAATAAATAAATAAATAAATAAATATATATATATATATTAAGAGAGAGAGAGAGAAGAGGAGGAGGATAGTGTAGATTTAAACTATAATATATATATATTAAGAAATTCTTAGCGAAGCACTATATAACTCGAATGTAGTGAAAGCAAGTTCTTAACGGGTGTAGTAAAGAAGTTAGTTTCCTTATGTGAGGTAAGGAAGCTAGTCTTACAAAATAAGATTTGTATTAGTTTTTAAAATATCATAATATTATCTAATAAGCTAATGGAGATATATTAGTTTTTAAAATATCATAATATTATCTAATAAGCTAATGGAAATGATAAATACTATGAGGTAAAATGGGTTGGACAAAAAAGCAAAAAAGCAAAAGAGATTAAAGATATAGGTTTTAAATTATGATATTCATGAAAGAAAAATGTTTGAAATGGAGTTGGTATTATCATAAATAAAGATTTAAAAGATAGTATAATATGATGATCAAATCATTAGGAGAAGAGGTTTTGAATATAGTTTGTGCTTACGTATCTTAAGTAAGACTAGAAGATGAAGACTAGTGAAACTTTAAAAGCTTATAAAAAAGTAAAGAAATAAACGAAAAAGGCTATCAGTAAAGCAAAAACTAAAATTTGGGAGGATTTATATAAAAAGCTCAATTCAGAGGGTGAAAGAAATAGTTTTAGGATAGCTAAGGCTAAAGATAAGAAAACTAAGGATCTTAATTTTGTTAGATGCGAAAATTCTAGTGGCAAATGATGATATAAAAAATAGATAAAAAAATTATTTTTATAAGTTTTTTAATGAAAATAAATATGTTAGTATTAGCTTAGGAAAGTTAGCCAAATCAGAAAAGTATATAAACCACAATTTCTACCGACGTATTCAAAAGAATGAAGTCAAAGAGGCTCTTAAACATATGAAGGGTGGTAAATCTCTACGAGGAGACAATATTCTTACAAAAGTTTAGAAAATCTTAAGAGAGAAAGGAATCACTTAACTTAAAAGACTATTTAATAAAAGTTAGTAGAAAATTGGAACTATAGATAGAAACATTAAAAAGAAAAGGCTTCCGACTTATTAGAACAAAGACATAATATATGGAATGTAAGTTTGATCATTTGGTTACTTCAGAAGATATAAAATTAAAATTGACATATATTGCATCCACAAAAGGAAAGTTTTAAATACCTAGGATCAATTTTTTAAAGTGATGAAATAATTGATGGAGATGTTACTTATAGAATTAATGTAGGTTGGTTAAAATAGAGAGGAGTATCAGGTATTTTTTGTGATAAAAAAATACCATTAAAGTTAAAAGATAAATATTATAGAGTAGCAATTAGACCTATTGTGTTTTATGATTCTAAGTGTTGGGCAGTTAATCATCAACATGGACAAAAGATGTCAGTGTCATAAATGAAGATATTTAGATGGATAAGTGGTCATACAAGGAAAGACTGCATACATAATGAGGTTATTAGAAACAAATTGGGAATGACACTAGTAGAGGATAAAATGAGAGAATATTGTTTAAGATGGTTTGAACGTATAGAAAGAAGATCAAAAGAAGTGTCTTTAAGAAAATACGAAAAACTAGATTTTGAAAGTATTAAAAGAGGTAGAGGACAACCACAAAAGTGTTGGAAAGAAACAATAACAAATGATCTAGCTTATGTTGAGTAACTGTTAACATGACACATGATAGGGCTATATGGAAACAAAGAATCCATGTAATCGACTCCGTCTAGGATGAGAAAAGGTTTAGTTGTTGTTGTTGTATAATATATATATATATATATATATATATATATATATATATATATATATATATATATATATTAAATTTAAATTATAAATTATAAAAGATATATTTTTTATTTTAAAAGTGAATGGTGGAAATGTTTAAGTATTTTTATATATGTATTTAATTTAATATTATTTCTTCTTCTTTTTCCTATAAACGATACAATTTTTATTGTTGATTTTAAGATCGAATGGGGTTGATGTTTAAGTGTTTTTATACATTTAATTTAGCGTTATATCAATCTTTATATGAGAGAGACGTGTATATGTGTATACTCATTCATGCTCGTGATCAACATGATTGTATTTTTTAACTTTGTATTAAATGTTTATGCGTATTAAATGGTTTTTAAAATTCATCTGTATCAAGCGGTGATGATCTTTAAGTGATTTCAAGTATAAATGGATGTGTGCATAGACTGTGTACGTGTGTATATTATATATGTGTTGTTTGTGTATGTGTGCACGTATGGGTTCTCCATGCATGAGAGGTTGTGGTTCCAGGAACCAACCGCAAGAGTGAATCCGTTGGAGGCTGCATTTGATCCTCAGGTGTGTCATTGTATCGGGGGTTCACCTCCTTGGATGGTCCTAGATCGCTAGTGAGAATGGTTGGGGAATCGTTAGGGAAATTTTATTTTGAATACCTGTTTCGAAGATATTTCTTTTTTAATTAAAAGACCACATGGACAATGGATTTCTCGTACTTCGCTCAATACTTTAAATGTGTATATCTTAATTCATCGGTTGGAACGATGATCGAAGCCAGAAAGAATTACTTTTGCTTTAGAAGATTTTCTTTGTAGGATGCTGCGATTGAGTTGTAAAATCTCAAGTTGCTTGAATGAGGTTGCGTTGGCCTTGCATTAGTATGCTCGAACTAGAGACATGGTCGCTTACTCAACCCATTGACACCACAGAGAAGAATTCACTTCTGGGGTGAATGCATAAAGAGGTTATACTTGAGTGACATTCGAGCAATCGTCATGGAAAAATTTATACTGATAGTGGGGAGTCAGAGATGAATTAGAGGATCTGACCACTTGGATTCAAACTCAAATTGGATTCAGCTCAATCGGATCTGACACACTGGCACTACTGTACATAGTGCCTTATTCACTGAAAGGGATCCCTACCTGAAAGATTTTCAAGAGAAAGAGAAAAGCAGCAGGAGAAGCGCCCATTTTAGGATTCTCTGTTGTGGTATTTTCATGAGAAATGAAAAGAAGATACCCTGTTAAACTCTTTAATCCTTTCATTAATCTAAACTATCGAAGGGCACTCCTCATAGTACGGTACTGAATCTTGATGATACTGTCACTTACTTGAGATCAAAGGGTTACTTTCGAAGAAAATATGTATACATCTTAAATTAATTATCAAACTATTACAATAATTTAATGTCTTACTGCACACACACATGTATAGATACACATGTATAGATAGATAGATAGATAGATAGATGGACAGATAGATATATCTATATAAAGGATAACTAACGCTTATCAGTTTCTTTTATGGTATGGCTAGAGCTGCATCTTCAATTCGTTAATGAGAGATCATCTATAATCATGGTAGGCTTCTAAAACTGATCATTCGGAAGGGCCCAAGCAAACAAAAGAATATTTGAATTGTTTCAAGAAGGCATACGGTATTGAAAACCTTGTGATTGTCAATGATTCAGCTTTTACAGAAGACTAGTATGAATTTTCGACCGACAAAACAGATGAAAATTGTTTTATATCGGCCTGAAATTCTTTTACTGTTTTCCCTATCTGCCTTTCAGAACAAAAATCTGTTTCTATCTGCAAAAGAAAAGCTATTTGATCGCAGTCATTGCTTTAGAACTCATTCAGAAGTCAAGGAGCCGACGGAGAGGTTAACTTTAGGTTTTCAATTGATCGCTGAAACATCGGCTTTTTTGTTGGATTTGAATCTTCCATGTCTTATCTGCCTTCGTTGTTTTACAACCAGCAGAAGACAGGAGACAACCCTCATTAACTGCGTGCATATCATATACGTGAACTGATTGTCTTCTAGCAACATGGTAAAGTATTAGGAAAGGATATTAGAATTATGGAAACATCACGATCCAATGTAAATTCAGAGCCATTTGCAGGTAAGACTAGAGAAAATCACCAGTTAGAACTGAAGTGCTTGTTTAATGGCTGAAGCAGCTTGCTTTACAACAACTACTAATCCGATGATGTGCCATGCTAACATCTAACTCAACTCTTTTTAACAATTTGGTAGTCTCTCATTTTTTTAATACTTTCACAATCTAGCTTCTCATACATTTTATTGAAACTTCTTTTGCTCATTTTTTTACATCTTCAAACTATCTTAAATGATTTTTTTCTCATTGTTTCTCTCAATTTGTTTCTAATAACCTCATTATATATATATGATTTTTCCTTATATGATCACTCATCATCTTCATTTTTGTCATAGATACATGTTGTGATTAATTGCCCAAACACTTAGAACCATAAAACATAGTGGTTCTAATTGCTTTATAATATTTACCTTCCAATATTAATGGTATCTTTTTACCATATAGAATACCTTATGTACCTCTCCATTTTAAAGAACATGCATTAATTTTATGCATAACATCTCTATCAATTTTTTCGTCCCTCTCAAAAATTGAGTCCAAATATACTCAAAATTGGCTTTTTATTGGATTTGAATCTTCCATGGTTCATCTGCCTTCAGTGTTTTACAATGGCCAGAAGACACGAGACAGCCCTCATTCACTGCATGCATATCATAACTGAAGCAGCTTGCTGTAAATTGGAAAATTAGTGATCTCCAAATTGGATCAAGATTTGTACAATGGTATCTCTAAGAAAACAATAACAAGGTCCTAAGGTTTCATTTTCAAACTTATAACTGGGTATCAATCTGGAAAGTACTAGCAAAAACTAGTTTTCTGGCCGACGGAAATGCAGGTCGCAAAATGAAATTATCTCCAAGTTAACTGAAAATCTGTGAATCGAGCCTTGCTATTTGACTTGGTTGCCTGTAATTTTATCGGTCTGCTCAATGCATGAGAAGCTCGATTTCAAATTAAATCAACCTTCAGCATGTTCTTCAGGTGAGCAAGCTTTACCGCTGATTCGAAAGGGATTAATCACGAATACTTCTAACAAACTGTCCCATATCCTGATTTTTTAATAGTGCATAAGACAGCCAATTCCAAAATAATCACCAAAATGAGCATGAGAGTCAACTTCTGATCACATTTGAGTATTGTATGATCGAGTCAGAATGCATGGTTACACACAATGCCAGATGCACATTCGAGTATTGAAGTCCTCCTCATGAAGTCAACCCTCTGTACCCTGTTGGTGAAATATATATGTGATTATCCACCAACTCTCTCTCTCTCTCTCTCTCTCTCTCTATATATATATATATATATATATATATATACATACATACGTACATACACATGTATTTATATATGTGTTAGTGGGGAGGAGAGAGATTTTGGAAATTATGTTGAAACATTAGCCTATCTTCAACTCCGCCCATGTAAGGGATCGCCATTGCATCGCCGGTCCCAAAGCCAGATAAAGAGGAGGGTTGCGTTAGGCTTCTCATAACTAGTGTAAAACTTTGTTGGACTTATTTATCATGAATTCTACAAATTATAGTTGAGTTCCTTGGGAAAAAAAAATCCATATAACCCTTCTATCTAATATGATAAAAGACTTAGTTGTATTAACCTATTTTCAATGCTCTCGAGTGGTTATGCAACGTCCAAAATAGACAAGGAATTAATTAGGCCCATCCTATCGCCAGCCAATCATGGTACCTTTCGGTTGAGAAAGAACAGATCCCAAAACGATATTGGCCATGCAATAATCTACAAAGAAAACCCCCACATTAACTAGTTTCATTGGCAACAACAATATTAAATAACTTAATCACTATAATGTCCAATCAAACAACTCTTGTGTCTTACATCCACGGTGCCAGAACTTATCAAATCAATCAGCTTGCTGTCAAGTATAATATGTTGGGTAGCATATGGTCCAAATCATACCTGAATCCGACCCAAACCAGAATTCAATTGGTTATAGATCCAAATTTAGTTTTTCCATCTCCATACAAATTTACTATGTCACAAGACTTGGTTTTGGTTTTGGTGTGTTATCTCCCTACTTCCATCTCCAAACTAAAACTCAATTGGTCATAGATCCATTTTTCTAAACAACTCGTGTCTCTTACACACACACAAAAGAAAGAAACGATAGACCTGGAACTATTTCAGGGAATTTATGCAAAACGAACTCCTATATGACCCGAATGAATCGGATCACAACAACAATGTTTGATGAACCATAGTGCATACAAACATATCTTGTAGGTCGATCAGATCGACGAAAATGGATCATGGTACTGCCGAGCATCTTAAAATACCTGGGTATCGAAGAACACTTTCAACATGAAACACAGTATCTGAAATTCACCTTAACAAAAATATAATACAGACGAGACCAACATAAAGAAGCACGCTCAGTTTTTTATATAATTAACACCCGCAAGACACACCACGAGGGCAAGTTCAAGTGGGTGCGTATATATACACATCAACATACATACATCATAGATATACATATGTATATATATATATATATATATATATATATATATATATATATATATATATATATATATCAAGAGAGACATTGTATAATAGAATTAAGAAGAAAAAGAGGAAAAAACAAAGCAAGCAAGCAAGAATAATAAAAGGGTGCGCATCATCAAAGTGGGTCATGTGGAGCATGTGCCGCCATGTGCATGGTTGGGCTCATGTGGTCCACACAGCTCCACCCTAAAAGGACCTTGATTCCTACGTTTACCTCTGCAGCCATCCATTCTCCATCTTCTTCCTTCTCTCTACATAAGCACCTTTTTATTCATGTGCCTGCAACTCACATGAGCCTCAAATACTTTCTCTTATAAATCGTTCATGATTTTTCTTCATCTTTCTTCCCCTAATTAGCAATCCCTTTTTATTTTTTCTTGCCTAATAGACAGGAGAAAACAGAGAAGAACCGACGTTGAAACAAAATTTCTTTGTGTCAGAGTTGGTCTTCCATTTCCCAATACCTTTTGTCATCCCCCTCATCCATTGGCCCCCTGTGTGTCAGAAAACCAAATCTTCTCGTTTGACATTCCCTTCCAATTAATTCACAACACAAGAACCAAGAAAACCCATCTTGGATCATACCAAAAATATACCCACATAAATCTCTCTCTCTCTCTCTCTCTCTCTCTCTCTCTCTTGTATTCCCATATGACTCCTTCTAAAGTTGAACCTTCCAGAAACCCTAAATCCTTGCCACACATGTTTGCGAATCGTTTCCTAAGACATCTCACCACTATAAGCTTCACCAAGCGCAGCTCTACCGTCTTGGCGCGTGCGAGAAGGATTAAACGGGCTGCAGATATCAGCTTGGCTTCTGCAGCTGTGGCACGCAATCCAAAGTTAGCATGGAGCCGAGTAGTGCTCCGCAGGAGTCAATCGGTAATGCATAGGCACCGGCAGATTCGATTTCGGCAGAAGATAGGCAGCGCTGCAATGGAAGAAACAAGCCGAGCTGCTCTTCTCGGGCGGCTCGTGCCAGGGGGAGAAGGTTTGGATTTCTGCGGATTGTTGGAGGAAGCCGCCGATTACATCAAGTCGCTCAAGGCTCAGGTGCAGGTGATGCAGTTCGTCGCCGATTCGTTTTCTCTGTAACTAAACTTTGTTCTTCTTTATATACGATGAAAGGAGAAGAGGAAATAGTTTGAAGAGAGGTAATAAATACATACATGGCAAATAAACATATATTAATATAATCAGTCTTAAATTTGTAAGTAAACCTTGCATCCATGGATTGTTTAATGTACATTAATTAGAAATATGGCATATATGGTAATCTCCAATTCAAATAGTAAGATGTCGCGCTTATCTTTCTTTCTCATGGGTTTCATATGTATCTTGTGACAGATCTTGTGGGTAATGATATTTCTTCTTGTTTTGAACCCTTCTCCGATGTGTTTGTGTGTGCGCGTCGCATGCGTGCGTGGAACTGTCTGAAAAGCTTAGTACGGCGACGAAGATTAAGGACTCGTAACTTTTTCTGGTGTTGGAATCACTATCGTTTTCCTTAATTGTTTTTTTGTCATTGCTGTTGATCGAATGCATGAAGCTGTACTCAATGGTTTAGCAGTGGAGAAGAAAAGCACACGGTGAGGGATGATATGCCGTTGTATTTTAGCCTATACATATGTTGATTAGTCATGGCCGCTTACAGAAAGTATTATATCTCGGAACTATATATCTGAATTTATATATACGTATATATAATATAATGATATATACTTGCACTAATTGTTGAATAAGTTTTGCAGAAAGAGACAGTGGAAACGAGTAAATCTCATAGTATGAAATCCGGCCTCAACCTGATGGGTGGTGGTGGTATTGTTATGACAAAACTTAACTGGTAATAGAGGGCAATTCCCCTGAAAAACGGTCGGGAAATAGAAATTCCGGCAACCTTTCCCGTGGTATCTGCAAAAAATACAATAGAAGTGGTGGTCCATTTATTGCTAATTCGCAGATTAATTTGTCTAATTTATAGGAAGAACATGTCAGTTAGCAGACAAGAAAGCATGCATAGAACATTTTTTTTTCAATTTTTGTCTTCTTCTGATCTTTCTCTGATTCAATTGGTTTTGGTATTAACTTGGTTGTCTTAGAAAACCACGAGTGGTATTAGGATTCTGTCTCTCTCGTGTCGATATCATAATTCTTTCCATTTAGCGTTTGGTAGAGGTGACCTTATATTGTCAGCATCTAGAGTGGTGTTCAATCATGGAAAGAAGAGACGTAGGCTACAGTAAGGCTAAGAAACCTACCTATAGACTAAATATTTATTAGTTGTTCCTTTGTGAATAATAAATTTCATGACTTCATCATTTTACAAAAAAAAAGAGGATCATCACTTAAAGATTATTCAATGGGCACCTATCTGGAATGAGAATCTTTACCATGATCAGAAAATTAAGTCAAATAATTTAGATTTACCACTCTATAGAAGAATAGATATTGAGGTGTCTTGGTGTGCATATTTTGGATTTCATTCTTCCTCACTACAATAAAAGCAAATACTCTGACGGTCTGTTGCATGAGACAGGCCATGTATCATCCACAATAAGTTCTAGGCATTGTAGCATCTACAGTGAAGCAGGCAATGCATCATCCACGGTGCGCCAGTCTAAAGCTTGCCATTAATTGTGTGATCGCCAGTGTAGAGCAAACAATCTACAAAGATGAACTAGAATATGCTCCATTCATGGGCGTCAGAGATATTATTACCTTTTGTTGTAGTGTTTCCTTGGCGGTTGAGTAAAGTTTGAGTAAATTGGATCGCAAACAGTTCGTGTATTTCGAGAAGCCTTCCACTAATACATATTGGACGTTGCACTAGTGAAAATTAGAAGTCTTTCGATTGTTAGTTTATAATTTTCAATAATTACAATAGTGAAATATCGTTGAGATATTTGCTTTTGTAGTTGTATATTTGCTTAATTGTTTTTGTAGTTCGTGATTGTTGATTTTCTGTGCCAAAGGTTCAACCTGCAGAATTAGGCTTAAGTTTCTAATATATCAGACAATCAATATTGTTAGGAACACATTTGAAAGATCTATACTTCTTCTCGGTTTCTAATATATCAGTCAATCATATATCATCATCAATATCGTCAAGAAAGGATGCTAGTGTTCTTCTTTCAGATTGCTCTAAGCCATGTAGAACTGCATACAGTAAGCATCGTGTGTGTGTGGAAAGGATCACATTTATTCTCCAAGGACAACCAGCAGGCCCTATATTGAGTTCTTTTATGTATAATTCAGTGTATCTTTCTATTATTTCGAAGTTACTTACGCAGTCTTATTTCTGTTATTTAGATTTCTACCATGAATCTGGTACGTCGTTCTTAATTATATCTTTTTATAATGCACAAAACACACATGCACACACACAATTTCCAGTTTGCTTACCTTCTGTCTGGAGGGAAGAAAAGCCTACATAATTTGAGCTATAACATAAGCATACAGAAACAAAGAAGACTTTTTATCGAACATTTAAAACATTTATTTTACTCTTATAGGCGATTATACTCCAGCTTTGACATTCGAAAGGTTAATAACTAACACGCTAAGCAAGTTTGGTGGCTTGCGTAGCTGCAGAACTTAGCTCCATCAGCGCGGAGCTGACAACAGTTACCTATGTGTGCGCGTGTGAGAGAGAGAGATGTTCTCATAAAAGAATCTGCAAACCTGGCCACGTAGTACGTTTCGCAGTGGAACCTTGACATTCCTTGACTCCCTCGGTGAAGATTTCTCCATCGGTTACAGCTCTTTACGCCTGCGAACTTCAGTTCTCTCTCTCTCTCTCTCTCTCTCTCTCTCTCTCTCTCTCTCTCTCTCTCTCTCTCTCTCTCTCTCTCTCTCTCTCTCTCTCTCTCTCTCTCTTAGTGAGAATGTGATGCATATTGTGTTGCAGAACAACTGCCACTGACGAAACAAGTTCTGCCTCTTTCAAGAACTACCATGCGTGATATACATTAGTGGCAAATCTACATTGGCGTTCGCCCCATGTGAAATTAATAACGAAAAATAAACAGAAAAAATACAGCCCTCAAATCAATCCATAAAACACACGTACATAGTTCGTCCTGCGAATGATTTCTGGTTCCTCCATATACATACATACATACATATATATATATATATATATATATATATATATAGAGAGAGAGAGAGAGAGAGAGAGAGAGATTTGTGCATGTCATCCTTGTGCAAGAGCAATGCCAATCTTCTTTTTATGGGATACCTCTGGAAAGACTGTTCTTTGATTTCAACTGCACGCTTTCAAACGATAACTGGAATGCATTTGTTAGAAGTCACTTTCAGTTTCATAGTCAAGGGCTCCCCCTTCCCTTATTTTTGGCTACTGCGGCAAATATTCGTAATTCATCAGGAACCACCAAGAAAAAGCTTCCTTGTAAAGCATTACCCAAAAGATTATACTCTAAAACTGTTTAACTAATAACTATGCTTAGCTGAGAGGCAACGCTAAAGGTTTGCATTTGTTTGTTTGTTTTTCCAAGGTTGCAGCACAGTAATATATGGTGGTCCGTTAGTGCACCACCATAAAACTGCTCACACATGCTTGCACACACGCACATCAGGTTGTGCAATACTGCGTGCTGATTGTGTGTGTGTATGACAATCCAAAATGCCAACAGCAGTCCGGATCATAATCAGTGCTTAGCAAATGCGCTGACAATCGTTCAGGAAAAAGCCTCTAAAACACGTTTTGCGAATATAAAATTCTAACTAAGATTTGATGTTTATCCAAATTCAGAAGAATACACTGATCTAGATCCAATGAGACCCCAAGGATGGCTTCATCTCCAAATGTGATCCAACTGAATAATCTGAATTTGCTTAAAGGATCTTTTCTTTTTGGTACAAAGGAGGCGAAGGTCAGATGACATCCCTGTGTCGAACTCATGATGACCTTCAACTTGTGAATCAATTCCCGACAGTGAACTATTGCATTTTGTACAATTTGCTTGAAGGTTTCATTTAATAAACATGTTAACAACCAATGATGGTTACCACATCTGCCGGAGGGGATGTAGAATCGCATATTTACTGTCCTATCTGATTTAAATTGAATATGCAACTATATAACGCAAATACACACACACACACACACACACACACACACACACACACACACACACATATATATATATAACCCATTTGCATCCTTATCTTGGACTTAGCTGGGCGCAGCTCATTTACAACCCACTAGTTCACATGGCTGGGTCCATTAGAAAAGTTCAAAAGCACATAAAACAGCATATGCAATCATCTCCTTGTACATAAGGCAAGGTGTAACATGATAGTCAGACAAGGAGTAATGCCTTCAATTTTTTATCATGAGGAACCCTATTTGAGGTAAATACCTTGTTGGGACATGAGCAATGAGCATTGTGCTTAGACATAGATGGATAGGAACTGGCCAGAGGGTTCCAATCGGAACCAAACTGGGCGAGGAAATAGTAAAACCAGATTCACAATCGGGCCTGGAATCAAGGACCATCCACTTCCAGAATTTTCTTTTAGTGTTTTTTGCCGGCTCCGAATGGTTTAGGATTCAAACTGGAACCAACAATTCTAAAATCAGAATTAGCTCTGGGCTGGTTCAAAGTTTTTGGGATAATCAAAACCGACAGTTTGGAACGGTCAATTTGAGTTTACTGGCATGTCTAATTGTCTACTGATACCGGCATTGAAGAGGATCACTCAAAGTGACTTCAACTCACTTTGGTTGTATGTTCACAACCTTATATCGCAGCGGCTACCCTGCCAAGTTAGCGAGCCATGGCATCATAAAATCTATTGACCAAAACCAAAAGCTATTTGTTAGAATATAAAATTAAAGAGATGTTCAAGGTGTGGTTTCGGCGTCTTAGAGTCAACTAAGTAGAGCACCATTGAGAAGGTGTTAGATTACATGAATAACGAAGAAGAGGAAGGGCTCAAAACTATTGAAAGGAACCAATAGAACACGATATTGATTGCTTTTTCGAATTAAAATGCTAATGTAGCACAAGAAGGCTTGGTTATAACAAGGAGCATGAAGCAACCGACGCTCTTAATTTGTGTCTCACATCAAAAGATCCCTTTCTCCTTTTGAATGACACCAGCCATGTGCACTGCTCAAATTTGCCTGCCCACATGACTCAACATGCATACGCTCCACAGAGAAATTGAGAGATGCACGCTTGGTCTCTTTGGATCACAGTACCTGATGGTGATTTCACAAACACGCTTCACTTCTTCGGGGTGCAACCATCACTAGGCTCCATCTCGACCCGAGTCTGACGTGACCGGGCTATATGTCGGTCAGGTCACATTGATGGTAGCCGAGGTCAATATGGGACCTTTAGGATGGAAAACGAAAATCGACATGAATAAGACCCACTTAACTGGTTTCGTGTCCACTCTAAAGTAACAAAAGTTGTGTTTGGGTTGAGTTCCTTCTAATATGATTTCGAGCAAGAATATGACCTGAAACATGAAATGAAATTGTTGGCAACAGTTAACATATGACCTGACACCTTGTGATATGAAAATGAAACGTTTCATGCCCACCCACCCGAAGTAACGTAGGAATTACTGGGTTGTGTTCAGGTTTACATGATACTGTTAGGAAAGCAAACACAACTCGGAACACGAAATGTCCACCCTCAGGGGCCTTGCCCTGATTGCATCTTATTTGGAGAATGGACCAGGTATATCAAAGAAAACCTGAAAAAAAATCATTCACCAACAACTTTCTCGTACAATATGGGATCGGCAAAAAGTGAATTCTTTGTTTCCATGAGGTTCGATTATGTCATGTTAACAGTTAACTTGAGAGAAGATGAATCACTTTTAACTGTTTCTTTCCAACACTTGTGTCAGTCTTTTTCTTTAATATACATCATCTAGTTTATCATATTTCTTTATTATAAAATTTTGTCATATTTTTACATGTCCAAACTATCTTAAATAATATTTTTATTTTATATTCTATTGATGTCACTCTCAATTTGATAATCTTGTTATAAATATGGTCAGTTTTTAAAAAATTCTAACCAAAAATTTGCTATTTTTCAAATGAGAGCATAGAGCCTGTCTTTTATATGTTAAAATGCAAAATAATTATTTTTCCTACTCACATAATATGAGCCCACGTGTCCCATCTTACATAAGAGACACAAGTGCATATAGAGATTCTCATAGTGATAGCTCACCGAGAAACATACGAAAGTGGAGGACAATACTTGTTCTTCCAGGGGTCTTCGCAAACTGAGTTTGAGTTTCGAATCCTACAAAAGTACTACTTGTGTTGTGCTAGCATCATCTTCATGACCGTCTTAAATGGGGCTGCCAAAATATGAAAAGCAATGGGCAAACCCAATTCGAACACGATCTGGAAAATTCAAGCTCAGGTCGATGCAAAGTACTTTGTGTCATGTTCGTACATGGTAATAGGTCGTGTCCTGTTAGAGTTTACCTGAACATGACGGGAAAATAACATGAAAATAGTGAAAAGCAAATTCTTTTAAGAAAAAACAGGTGGAATGCATTAAAAAAACAATCTCATTTTTTTGGAGCACTTATACACCCCCCTCTCTCTAACTATTTGATCACAAGAGTGAAGCAAGCCTAGGCATGGCTAGTTCCGGTTTTCTTGCAGATCTGGTTTACCTAGAACCAGAAACCTTAACCAAACCAAGACCGAGCTGGTTCTAGTTTGAGTCCTAAGTTATCTCGCACCAAAGAAAATCATTAAAAAATTTGAAATTAAAGAAAAAATTTCTAAATTTCGGTTCCATAAAGGTCGAACCCGAAACGTTCCGGTTCAACACGATTCTTGGCCCAGATTGGTTCCTGTTGGATCCGCCTGTTTCTCTAGATAATTTGGGTTTGTCGTTTGCATTGCAGGCAAAACTGGCAGCCGAATTCCAAACCAAAGTTCCATGACGCAAATGGTCCCTAAAGCTCATTTTGCAAAAACACAAAGAACATGTAGAGCACAACAATACGTGACAACATAAACCATCACAATATTATGTTTTTGCCTTAATAATAGTACAGCAACAGAAATGGGCACTCAGAGCTTTAGCACACCTGACGGGGGACTTGACTCGCAAGATGAAGGTCGTGAGTTCGATACAGGTGCGTGCATACCTGGCTTCAGCCTCCACATTTTGTGACCAACAAAATGAAACAGTACAACAAAGATACACATTGCATGGGTTATTGCAGTGGATGATGATATCAGAGGTCCTCCAGATTGTGTACAAAGGCCACCCACACAAAGTACCCGATTTGATTTGAAATCACTCAGCTTTCCATGATGACAACGGAGGCGTCTCTGATGACAGGAAAGTTAGACGCATATTTTCATATCTGTCTCCCTTAACCCCATGTTCGGACGCTATACTTTCAAGCTCAGCCATTTCTTTTGGTGTCAGAGTCAACAGATACAGCACCAATATTTTGATTCAGGTTCTCCAGTTTAGTGGTTCCAGGTATTGGGCTTACATCTTTCCCCTGATGGTGAACCCAAGCCAATGCTAGCTGTGCTGGTGTGGATCCCTTCCTAGTCGCAATTTTGTTTACATGCTCGAAGAGATAGGCGTTCTGCTGCAAGTTCTCTGCTTGGAACCTTGGCAGGAACTGAGGAAAACGCAGACTTGATCAGATGAAATCAAACAAAGTGACTGCCATATTTTTAACTTCTGCTAAGATGGGATTTCTGACAATCTGATGAATCAGAATTCTGCTCATGTAGTTCACATTATGAAGCAAATGAAGGCATGAATCATACACATAAGAAGAAGATATTACATGAACAGTCACTTTACAGTACACACACCATAGTTCAAAAGCTAAACAGAACTGTCTAACATAAATCATCAACAGGGAATATCGTTTAATTTGGCAAACATAAATACTACAAGCAGCCCTTCAAGGTCCCTATCTGCTTCTACTTTGCATCTATTATACGGGAATATGCCAAGATCGGGAAAACGTATTCAAGACTGCTTTGCACTGTACAAAGTTTTCCTTAAAGAATCCTCTCTAGAGCAAGATTTGACATTGGAAGTTCTTTTATCTGTATTTGTGGATGTTGCTGGATAGGAAAGGAAGGAATTATTCCCACAGAAGATTTTTGCTAAACACACACACACAGACACAGAGAGAGAGAGAGAGAGACCTTTCTGAAGTCACCCTCTCCAAAACTATCAACCAATTAGGGCCCTGTCGAAAAGAATCCTCTACCAAGGGGGACTATAAGCAACAATACCTATACCAAGTTCCCTGTGGGCAACAACAGGGAAACGAGATTCAGGAGTCAATTGGTCACACTTAACATAGTTTCTGGGAAAAGAAGTGAGCCTCACCTGCAGGTTGGAATTATTTCTTCCTCAACATCTCTGGTCCACATGGACCATTCTAACTGGACTGCTGTGATCGGGTGAACAGCATGAGCCCTTCCGATTGTTGAAGCAGATGCTTCGGAAAGTCCTACATATTTTACTTTCCCTTCTTCTACCAGTTTCTTCATTTCACCAACCTTAGAAAGAAAAAATGAAAAATAAAAGGATTACATTATTTTGCAAGTGATCCCAGCAAAATATGCACCTAGAAGTACTAATTTATTATTGAAAAGTTAGCCACTACACATTTTCTATTGATGAAATGCACGAGTATTAAGTAAATTAATTTCTGACATCATATTATCCCCCACAAAACTCATTCGAACAAATTAAGAAGTTATCTCTCCATTTCATATCTTCATATATAATCAGTGTTAGCACCAAAAACGAACAAGAATTTAGTCTGACCCAGGTGATGGTAACTTTGTTAAACGTGATTGCCATAATAGCTGTATTATAACCGCTCAAACATTACAAATATATGAATAAATGATCGCTTTGCAGGAAGGGCCCAGAATCTATTTCCAGATTACGATCTATCCTTCTGAGCAAATATTAATTTGTGTTCCCCGCTGAGTGCATTTTTGAGATCCTCATTCATGAAAATAGTTGTCAACACTGATAAAATGCCAGCCGTTAGGTTACTTGTAAGCTCAGAAGGCCATATTTTCTTTTCTTTTTTAGTCTGAGAAAACAAACTCAGGAACTCAGATAAAGAAATTAAAAAGTAGTAAAATATGAAGAGAACTTGATAAGAAAGAAAAAGTTAGGAACCAAACCTTTTGCAAAAGAAATTGACAAACCCTTCTTCCTTTCCTTGTTTCGATGCTTTTCAGCCCAACATAAATGATGGCTTTTGAATGAGTTAATAATTTACATTTGTTAAGCATTGATTTTTTTGTTAAAAAATATCTAATAATTTCAATTTATAATCAAAGCAAGTCCAGATGACATTCTAGTTGACTCCGAGTAACAATGTGGACTTTAAACCAGTGTTGTCTGACGCGTATCGTATCGTGTATCGCTAGGCTCCACGATACGGGCGTATCGTATCGTATCGTACTTTAATATTAAAATAATACAAAAATTAATTAAAATTTAATAAAAAATAGTAAAAATTGAAAAAAAATCAGGAAAAAATCAAGAAAAATCTGATAATTGTTTTAAATTCATATAATGTAAGTTTAGTACAGATTGAGCATTCAACATTGAACAATTGCATCCAAATTTACATATTTTGAATCCAAAAAATAAAATACAAACATAATTTACATTTTACAGTATACTACAGTTACATATAATGTTACATTTTACAAATTGTAATCAGGATCATCAACTAAATAATCTTCATCTTCTCCTTGTTGCAGATCCTCATCATCATCAGCCATGCCCACACCTTCTTCTTCAAAATCAAATTATTCATCTCCATAATGTTGTTGTGCTCCTTCCAAATTAATCCAGGCAACGTCTTCTTCTGTTAGGAGGGCATTTTCTTCAGTGTCTTCCATAACCCAATCTTCTAATATCTCAAAATTATCCAAACTTATTGGATCGAATTGACTTTCTTCTCTATTTACTTTTTTTAATTGCCTACGACACAAACAAAGATAAACAATTAGTAAGTAATATTAACAATTGAAAACTGAAGTTAAATAATATCGAATTAAAAATTTGAAAGTAATACAACATTACCTTTCACGAAGGCGCATGTTACAACGAATATAAACCAAATCATTAAGCCTTTTGTGTTCCAACCTGTTGCGCTTTTTTGTATGGATGTGTTCAAAAACACTCCAATTTCTTTCACAACCTGTTGCACTACAGGTTTGGCTTAAGACTTTAACTGCAAAATCTCTAAGGTTTGGACAATTACTTCCAAACCTGTTTCACCAAACATCTGTAAAAAAAAATATAATCGTTAGAGACATAATAATCCACAATAATTGTAAGATGCAACTTAAATATGAAAATAAACAATGTACCTGGACGCATCGTAGAGCGGTTGCGAATTACAACAGGCAAACCCATCAAGTGAAGAGCATTATCATATATCTCCATCTCTCGATGTATCGCATCTACTATGCTCTCATCAGGGACTAATCTGTCGATGCATTCAATGATTCCTCGATTAACCTCACCGTCCCTTTTGAAGGTTGCTGAGTACATCAATGATGGGTTTAGATAGTAGGCTGATGCATGAATAGGCTGATGCAATTGTTTATTCCATCTACTATCAATTATTTTCCACACGGGCACATAATCTCTTTTTTTTCCATTAAAGTTATTTCTGATCACTTCTTTTGTCCTGTCCATGGCTTCATAAAGGTAGCCCATAGATGGTTTCTCCTCGTTGTCAGCCAATCTCAAAACTTTCAATAAAGGACAAGTAATTTTCAATAATCTGATACATGCATTCCAAAATAAACTTTTAAAAACCGTTTCTGCAATCTCATTTAACTTTCTGTTCCTTCTGTTTTGTGGCAACTCTGCAAATTGTTGCCACTCATCTGAGGAGAACATTTTCTTTAAAGCTTGCTTCTGTCTCACAATACTCTGTACAGATAGGAAGTTTGTTGCGAAGCGAGTTGCAGCTATGTGAAGAAGCTCTGCACCTTCTGTGTATCTCCTCATCATACACAAAACAAATGCATGGTTGTAAATGAATTTTGTAATATCTTGGCAACACTCAGTTACTGCCTTTATTGCATCAATCTCACCAATGTCCTCGAGGATGAGATCTAAACAATGGGCTGCACATGGTGTCCAGTAGAAAGTCCCATAAATATCAGCTAACTCCTTTTCAACTGCTTTATAGTTAGTTGCATTATCTGTAATCAATTGAACTACATTTTCTAGCCCAACCTCCTGTATAACCTTATCAAATTCCTCTCGTAGGATCTCTGTAGTGTGCCTCTCCTCTGACATATCTAGAGATCTCAAAAATATGAGTCCTTTAGGACAATATACAAGAAAGTTTAGCAATGTCCTTCCTCGCCTATCAATCTATCCATCTGCCATGATAGTGCATCCTGTTTCCTTCCACGATTGTCTCAAAGTCAAACAGTATTGCTGCACTTCAATCACGGTCTGATCTAATATCTTCCCTCTCAACTTTTGATAAGAGGGCATCCTGTATCCTGGACCAATGTTAGCAATTGCATCTGTCATTGCTTGAAAATGAAAACTGTTTGCTGTATTAAATGGAATGCATGCATCATAAAACCATCTGCCCACTACAAGGTCTGCTTGATCGTGCAGTTGTTCTGAAGCCATAGCAGCACGAATTCCTGGTTGAGCACCAGGTGTAGTGGAAGGAGGAAAGAACGAATGTATGCTAGAAGAAGAAGCTCTTCCTCTACTCCTTCCTGAACTTCCTCTTCTGCCGCCTCCAAAGTCTAGCTGCAACCCTCTTTCCTCTGCTAGTTGCTCGCGAACTGCTACTACCAATATCTGTTCTAACATCTGAAGGCAAACTATCAGTGAATCTAACTCCAGTGGCAGTAGCATCATCAGCTTCTTCACACATCTGAAAATCATCCTTTTGTTGTCTCCTTTCCTGTATGCTCTCAATCATCTGCAAGCATTGCCATTTAATACCTTCTGGCACACTTCTAACTCTGCCTGTGCATGGAGCAACTTCTTTTCTGGTTCCTGCTAGGTGGTATTTCAACCTTGAAATTCCACCACTAACCACCTTTTCACAAAATAAACATCTGATTTTTAAACCCTCAACTGGTATACCCCACTGCCATGCCGGATCATCAGACTTTGAATGAGAGTCTCTACCACCCCTTCCTGCCATCTCAATGGAGTACTTTAATTCAAACAAAAACCTGAAAATAAAAGCACTTCGTAAATCCCCCAATCTTCAAATAACACTCAAATCGAGTGTCTCCCACTTCATGAATGCAATAAAAATCGTATACACACACTTAATTACTTCATATTTGGTCATTCAAAAAAAAAAACCGAAATAACACAAAAAACAATAAATATAAAGGAAAAAAATGAAAAAAAAATATTAAAAATATACATAAATCCGAGTTTGGAGGCTTGGACGGACACCATAGGGCACAATTTTAGAGCTTTGAACACCAAGGAGGCGAAAACCGACTCTTAGGGAGCTTGAAGAACCCAAAAGGAGAGAGGAAACCTGCGAAAAATCGCGGGTTTCTCTCGGGTCGGGACCCTTTATAAGGGTCCCAGGGCGTATCGCACCGTATCATGCGATACGGGCCGTATCACACGATGTATCACACGATACGGTGCGATACTCTCGCACTTGCGATATGGGCCCCCGTATCGTATCGTGGTGCGATACGGACAACACTGCTTTAAACAAGCTTTTTAAGCCATATACTAGACTTTTTACTCCGTATGAGCTTCATGTAACTGAATACAGGTGTCAATAATCTTCTACCAAGCCTTCTTTGGATCCCGTAATCGATTTTGTTGGTTTATCATTTTGTGGGCATTTTGCTGTTAAATATGGTGTAACCTGCTTCATATTTGGCCACATGATGCACTCTTCATCTTGGTGTTAGATTTCATGTTTGGTATTTGTTGATTCCAAAATGTTTCTCCTTTATAAGAATGCAGTTTTCCTTATGCTCTATAATTTTTCTTTTTTGAAATGCTGGAAAATGAAGGTTATAAGCTCTTAAACATGCGAATGAAATAATGTTAGGATTTCACTAGCAGATATAGTGAGACCCTATCATGAGACACTATGTGAGGCCCCTCTTATTTCATATTCAGGGCGGCTTTGGTTCATTCTTACCATATGGATGGATTCAACATACTTAGGTTAGTGAAGATCTACTTGATGATAGTCAAACTCCATTCCTTTTTGTGCTATTGGACAACTATAAAAATCAACTTTTGAGAAAACATTAACAATAAAAATATTCTGTCATTGCTATTTTGGTAACTTGTCATAGCTAGTGAGAATTTGTGCACATGTCTTGCATTTAACATGGCATTGAAATGCTACATAAATGAGCACAAAGGATTTTTTGTGATGCAGTAGGATGTCACCTTAAACTATCCGTTTTCTAGTAAAACATATAAAATAAGAAGCTTACAACAATTGAATAACTTAATAATTTTGAAGCCTACAGAAGGTTAAAAATTCAACATAAACCGGAACTGAAGTATTAACGAAACATCAGTTTTGAAAATATCAACAGATTATCAGACTCCCTCAAACTCATGGAAAGCACCATTTTAACTACTGATACAATTGCTTCATGGTATTCAAATGAGCAGAAAATGATAGCAAAGCAAGGCCTCTTCAAAGAGCAACAAGCACTTAATCACCACAGTCCCCACCATGATACAGATTTTAAAACTTATTTATCGTGATCAAAACTTGCAAAGCAAGAGTAACTACACTTCGATTTTCTCTGAGAGAAACTATAACTTGTTCAATTCAGCAAGCAATCCCAGATAAGATTCAGCAATAACCAAATGAGCGAATGTAACAAAATTAAGAGGGGGTGATCATATCATCATACAGTAACTTCAATAGGAACACGGGTGTCAACTCGGTGCTGGTAATAAAGATCGATGAAATCGACATCCAGTCTCTTCAAAGATGCCGCGAACATATTCGGGATCCCCACATATCTCCCTCTTTCCATCTGCAAAATTGAGGGCAAACTTGGTAGCCAATTGGACCTTATCTCTCAAACCCCTGATTGCCTGTAAATTTAAGCACCACAATTCTCAATTCCCACAAATCCTTTAATTAACTCAGTAACCCAAACTACTAAATTTGGCAAATGATTTACACCCTCCTTTATTACCAAGCATCATCTTCCACACACACATACACTCGCACACGCACACATACAGAGAGAGAGAGAGAGAGAGAGAGAGAGAGAGAGAGAGAGAGAGAGAGAGAGAGAGAGGACCTCGCCCACCAAGAGCTCATTGGTGAAGGGTCCATACACATCGGAGGTATCGATGAAGGTGATGCCGTTTTCAATTGCATGCCTTATGAGACGGATCTTGCCTTCCTTCGGCTTCGGAGGTCCATAGAACGCTGACATCCCCATGCATCCCCAACCCTGCCTTGACACAACCAACCCTTCGCTCCCTAGATTGATTCTCTCTACACCCGTCATTTCTCTTCTCTCTCTCTCTCTCTGCACAAGAGTCGATGCCTCTTCTGGAAACAGTGGACGGATCTATTGACACCCTCCTACGAGTTTGAACTTTGAACCTTGAACCATTGGGTTCTTTTCTTATAATTATATCCACGGATTAAGGTATGAGATTCTGCTGTTGCCACGTTTACAAGAAGCGTCTCTTGGAATCCTCTAATGCTGACATGCTCTTCTGCCGGCATCTCTCAAGTGGGAAATGGCAAGAGCCTTGACGCTTGGATGAATTGTATCATATGACAAAGTGAGGGCATCTCGCCTACCAGTACCAGTAGAAATGGTACCACAGACACGAACGCTGAGATGCGATTCGTTAGCCTTTTTTTCGGAGGTTGAAGCCTAACAGATGCACGCCCCCGGAAACCGAACTCTCCACCTACAAGTAGGTGTCAGAGAAGCCTAATGGCGAGCCAACACTCCGCGTACGATTCGTTAGTCTTGCTCGAAGTGGAGCTGCCAATATAAACCAAAAACAAGGGTTAAGTGCAACCAGAGTGTTAGCTCGTGAGTTTGATCCTTGGGGAGTGCATGTATATATGTAAGCAAAGAAGAATCCTAGCAGAAACTGGATTTGGATTCCGTATAAATTTTTGCGTTTATGACTTTATCCAGATAACAAATTTACAAATTTCTGACAATCATCAAATTTAGGAAAGGAAGTCCAACTACAACACTTAGACGTCTACTTTCCTTTTTATGACTCCACTAATATCTGATCTTATTGCTGCAGCAACGTCCCACCATATATAATCGTGAACTATTCTTCGTATTTCCTACTTCTGAGCACTGTAAAGTAGGGATATTCATTGAAAGGGGATCTCTGGCTCTCCCTAGGGATGAAAATAGGAAGAATACAAAGATCCCCGATGGGAATCGAGAGGGGACGGGGATTGGAGATCCCTGACGAAAATACGAAGAATAGTTCAGTTGAGCTTTACCGAGTTGTTGAGCATGTAAATTTTAGCCTACATTTAACAAAGTTGAAGACGAGCCAAGCTCAGACCACTCACTTATAGTTGCAAACAACTTATTCTTTTTCTAGACATATAGAAGCTGGGCCTTCACTGGATCTGCTCATCTTAGACACAGGTCCGAACCTCGAGCCCTGACTCATAGGGTTCAATTACATTGCCAGAATCCAAGGTATCCATAAAGAAAAAGTGAAAGTGGGTTTTGAAGTCTGTTATTTCATCAAATTGTGTTTGGCTTCGGGTCAGGTCTAACAGATTTGGTTCAACAAAGCTCGATCCATATGCAACCGTGTTTGCTGCAAAGAGGTTTTGATTGTTCTCCGTACAACGTGGCGGATGAAGCCAGAAGCACGATGTGGGTTTAGAACTCATGACCTTCAACTTGTGAGTCAGCCGGGTGAGCTATTGCTCTTGGTACAAGGGGTTTGAGCATTTGTCTTCACAATGCAATTGCATCAAAGCGACTGAGATTCTCTCCCACAGGGTTTAAGGGTTCGCTATGGTTTAAGTTGGGGTAGTTCACCATGTGGGTGATTCGCAGGACTATTAACCTTCTCAGGTCTCTCTCCCTCTCTCTAAACTGATTTAGCCGGTATGGTAAAATCAATATAGTTAGGTTTCATTCTTTTGCTTTAGCATGTTTTAATTGTCCTTCTTAGTCGACAGATTGATCCATTTTCTAGATAACAAATTGATTTCCCAATTCTATGAATGAATTACTCATCTTTTTGAATTATTCATGTCTAAGTTATTTCATGATTTTTATATCTAAAAGATATTTTCAATATGGGAGCCATATATACATTTTTCTTAAAAACTCTTGTTATGCTCTTGTGGCTAGGGGGTTTATACAAATGAACCTTCTATTTGTAAGGTTGTCAATTTGATACATGCGAGTGCATCCGGTGGGGTTTGCATAGCACCTGTTTGGCCTAACAAAAACAAATATCATGGTAGACCTGATGGTCTTATGGTAGTATAATATAAAAATAAAGATGCATGAAATATCTAATAAATAAACATGTAACTTCTATGTGATTAAATTTATAAGTAAAGTTTATAGTTGAGAATCCATTTTCCACACACAATACACGCATACAAATAGATACATACATGAAATATCTCTCCTTAAAGAGCGTTGCTACTCAAATCCTTCGGTATGGTGGTCTTTAACCATGTTCAACTCCAATAACCCCCCACTCCCACAGTTATTTAAGCTTTAGCAAGAAGAATTAGTTTCTATCCTTTTTGGTTTCAAGATACACTTAATTTCTTAAAAGTAGCCTAACAATCTACACAAGAATATATTAAGAATGATTCTCAAGGTTCTTTCTTCACTCTTTGATATAATCGATCTTGAGGGATAGAGAGATTCACGATGTGCATACAATTGGATCAAATGTTGCTAGTAAGCCGACCCCGTTGCACCCGTAAAATTTTAAGCTCCAAATTTTTGGGTTGCTATTGTAATACTCAATTTGTTCGACCCTCAAATCTTGGTTTAATGGATGTTGAGAGATGGAGACATTCATGGTGTGCATGCAAATTGGATCAAATGTTGCTAATAAGCCGACCCCATTGCACCCGTAAAATTTTAAGCTCCAAATTTTTGGGTTGCTATTGTAATACCCAATTTGTTTGACCCTCAAATCTTAAATCTTATGATTTTAAGAGCCCATTTTCTTAATCTTTTAAGTAAGTCAAACCTTAATCTACTCCAATAATCTTAACCCTCAAATATTTCTTATATTTATAGTCGTATGTGCCCGAAGTTTTATATATTATGAAACTTTTATTAAAAACTGCATTTTAAAAAGGCAAAAGATTATATTCGATTTAAACAAAATTATTTTTAAATTTTATAACTTGTAAAACAAGAAGACCTTGTTTCACTTTGTGCCTCAACTTAAACTTTTACAATGTACTTTTCCGATCCACTTCATTGATTAACGTGATCCACTTAGGAAAACATTAAATACAATAGAACATGATCAGGTGATACTAGGAGTACTCAAGGAACTACCGGAACCAAACCAAACCGATATAACCGTTTGGTTTGGTGCAGTTCTAGATGTCGAACGGTTTAGTTTTGTTTGGCTTTAACAAGAAAAATAAATGGTGGTTTGGTTCATGGCTACCGTGCTGAAATAGAACCATGAGAACCAAACTGAACCGTTACATGCATACAAACACACATACATATATAGTTTATATGCTTATACATATATATCTTGATAGCTTTATAAGTTTATATATATATATATATATATATGAGTTTTGTAGCCTCATATACATATTAAATTTGAACCATAAATCCAGTAATAAGATGACATAATACTCAGTCTTTCACCAAACCATACATTGGTAGAATCGTGGTTCAGAACCAAGCTGGACCAGAATCGCCGGTTAGGTTCTGACCATGACATGGTTGGTTCGGTTCTCAAAATACCAAGAACCACAAGTAACAATGCGGATTAAAGTTGAGAGAAGAACCGAACCGAACCGAATCTTGAACAGCCCTAGATGATACAATATATAGAAACATTAGGTTATGGTCTCATGCAACTTCTTCTGGTGTTGTAGTGAAGCGGGGAACTTTGTTGCTGTACAATATACTTTGCTAGAGCCAACTGATTGATTAACATTATCCACTATGGAAACATAACTCTCCTTGGAAAGAATTCGTTCGGGAAAGTACAAAAAAAACAAAAGCCAACATTTTGTGCGTCATGTTAGTAGCATCTGTTACTAGACCGATTTTGGTAATCTGTGACGATGCCTAGAACTGCCCAACAGCCACTGCAAAATCGTTAAGGATTAGATACTTACCCAATTCCATTTTCGTTTAGTAAGGCCCCAACTTAGGGTTTATTACCTTCTCCCTTCCATCAACCCTCCTGCAACACATTACACACCTTGTGCTCTCTCCAAGACCGAACCCTTTTAACAGCCCCACCGGCTCCCTTTTATAAACCAAGGTGCATGGCACAAATAAGACAACTCCCTAAGACACTCCCACTTAGCCTCACTTGACTCCCTTGGACACAATTCAACCTAAGACCTTATTTGACCAAGGCATTCACTCACTTAGCCTCCCTTGGGCAAGCACCCCCACCTCAAGGCCATATAGACGAAGTCTCTTGGCCAACTCACCAATACTCCCTACCAGCAAGACTCAACCCCCACACTTATTCAAGATCCTACTTGACCTCGGTAAGCCTCCCTAGTGACACTCACCGTCCACGGTGTCCAAACGGCTCGGTTATTAGAAGACCCTACCAACATGTAGAACCTCTCCAGGGTGCTAGCTAGACATTCCTAGTGTTAAAACTGTCTTCCGCACACATCCTGCGCGCCACACACTCCTTCATAGCACTGGTGTCTCCATCTCCACGCGCTCCGCGAGCCAAGCGCTCCGGTTGCCATAACACCATCTTCAATCTAAGTCGACATGGAGATCAGTTGTAACTCTGGATCTTGAACTAGACAGCCCCACTTAATCCAAATTTGGGTGTGGCAATTTATCCTTTTATTTGTTTTTGTCTATTCATTTTTCGCAACAGATTTGGTTTTGATGGCCTTTATTTTATTTTAGTTGGTTTTTGATGTAGGAGATCAGATCCTAGGCTTTTAGACAGAAAACAAGATTTCTACGTAATTCAGGATATTAGCTGAGGACAATACAACAACAACAATAACTAAGCCTTTTCCCATACTAGACGGGGTCGGCTACATGGATTCTTTGTTTCCACAGATCCCTATCTTGTGTCATGTTAGCAGTTAACTCCCAATAAGCTAGATCGTTCTTTATTGTTTCTTTCCAACACTTTTGTGGTCGTCCTCTACCTCTTTTAATACTTTCCAAATTTAGTTTTTCTAACCTTCTTACAAGTTCTTCTTTTGATCTTCTTTCTATATGTCCAAACCATCTTAAACGATGTTCTCTCATTTTATCCTCTATTGGTGCCACTCCTACTTTGTTTCTAATAACCTCATTATGTATAGGGTCTTTTCTTGTATGACCACTCATCCATCTCAACATCTTCATTTCTGTCACAGACATCTTTTGTACATGTTGATGATTAACTGCCCAACACACAGAACCATAAAACATGGCAGGCCTAATTGCTTCTCTATAATATTTACCTTTTAATTTTAATGGTATCTTCTTATCACAAAGAATAGTTGATGCTCCTCTCCATTTTAACCAACCAGCATTAATTCTATGCGTAACATCTCCATCAATTCTTTCATCACTCTGAAAAATTAACCCTAGGTATTTAAAACTTTCCTTCTAAGGAATGCAATATGTGCCTATTTTAATTTCTCTGTCTTCTGAAGTAACCAAATGATCAAACTTACATTCCATATATTCTGTCTTTGTTCTACTAAGTCGAAGGCCTTTGCTTTCTAATATTTCTCTCCATAGTTCCAATTTTCTATTAACTTTTTCCTTAGACTCCTCCACTAATACAATGTCATCCGCAAATAACATACACCAAGGTACTTCATCTTGAATATGTTTTGTTAACTCATCCATCACCATTATAAATAAGTATGGGTTTAAAGTTGATCCTTGATGTAACCCAATATTAACTTCAAAGAAGTCTGTTGTTCCTTCATGAGTCCTCACACATGTTTTTGCACCATCATACATGTCTCTTATAAGGACAATGCTGAGATGAATTAATGCTGAATCTTTTCTTCACCGTCAGTTTTCCAAATTACCATCTGGATCTTTTTGGTAAGATGTTATTTCTCCTACCAATTCGAAATATGTTCTCACAAGAACACAGACAGACACGTGTGTACAAATATATACGTATATATTATAGAAAGAGAGATTGATAAGGACAATAAACTGTATCGGGAAATTGTTCCATCACCTTGCTATCTCTTCTTGCTCCAAGTAAACAAGATCCATATTTCTATAAGGAGCTACAAGGATTTCTTCTTGCTATCTCTTCTCTGAAACATCAACATGGCGGACGTGCGAACGATGTCATGGATTTCTTTGCCAATGCGTTGGACTAGCTGCTCCCTTAGAGCCGAATCCACGTTCAAGTCATTAAGTATCCGAGAAACCAAGAAGATGACATCGGCTCTTCTTTCGAATACGTTTAGACCTCCCTATGTTGGCAGAATTGCAGACATGATGGAGTCGAAATGAACGCTTCCTCGTGGATATGTACTCCTCATGCCGCTTCTTTCAAATCCCTGTGTAAAAATTGCTCTATGAATTTCGTAGCCAATATATACAGACATCTCCATCTTGATTGGCTGAACAGAGAGACCCCGAAACTGGCTGGTGATCGCGTCTCGCTATTTCCTCTCTTCTCCTTTTGTCGCTTCGAATGCTCGGAAGTAAGAAATATGAAAGCTTCTCTCTTCGAAGTCTATATATTTATAGATGTTTTTTTCCGTTGTTATGGAAACTATATTCCAATCAAGTGGATCCGTTGGATATGGATCCTGCCCAATCACACAATATCTCCATCAAAACGACATGCCGTCGTCTTATGTTGAAAACTAAACGGTTTGCTATGAGATGCCATTAAGAGTGTGGGTGGTCTGGTCTGGTCTGGTTCAGGTTCAAACCTCAAACTTAAACCAAACAATTGATCCTTAGAGAAAATATAATGATGATACAGTTGTTAACAATTGATTCCTAGAGAAAGCTAAAAATGGAGGTGAAATGACTTAGTATCTGATTATAATGATGATGACCTACGAGCGGCAGTTGAGCTGGAGGCATCCTAATCCGTAAAGAAAAAGCCAATTAAGTTATTGTGTGAGCAGTTGACATGGATAAAGATTGTTATCAATATAATTTCCCCATTATATTGGATTAACGAAAAAGTTTTGGCATGCAAGCGTAAAAGAAAACGCCATCACAGACAATAATGATGAAAAATCTCAACTGAAGATCTGTCTAGCCCACGTACCGTTTCATGAACAAAGACTGAATAGTAGGCAGAGTTCGTATTTCTATCTTATATCCTTCTTTGGAGAAGAAGGTGCTAAAAAGAAAAGGAACCGAGTAAACTTCTTCCATCACAATCATTGCAGTCATGGGATGGACTTTCGGGGCAAAATCATATCTTTCAATCTCATCATATCTCATAGTTACTTTTATTACGAGTGGATGAAAGAATATTCTTGGTTTTCAAGGAAATTATATATTGTTTTTTATACGGGTATTCTGGTGGCTTCCTTCCAGTTCTTGCTTTCCGTCGATGTCTCAGTGTTCCTTGATCTTCTTGCTCAGGTACGTAACAGTGGAAACAGGTATGTATTATCATGTTTTTGAGGTTTCCTCGTAATAGAGTTTGCTTGGGAGGAAGGCTATGTGTTTCTCAGTATTTCAGTGTATATTGATCTCTTACGTTCTCTCTATTTATAGAGCAACGCCTGTTCCATCATCCTCCCAGATTTTTCACTGGGCTTTCCTATCATTGAGCCCCTTATCCACATGGTTACAGATATGTTTGGAAACTGTCTAGCGGTTTTGGCTCTTGATGGCCGTTACAACCACTCTTTCCCGCATCGCGTTCACAGATAATGACTGGATAGCCAATCCAGCAGTTTTTGTGTTGGGGTTGCTAAAAATGGTAATTTCCTTACATCTCCCACTTGGCCATTCGAGTCAAGTGAACTGACATACTGGCATTCCTCCCACTTTTTTGGAGTTTTCCTAGTAATGTCATTTCATGATTGCTACTACAATCACTACCCGTTGTGTGATTATTTACCTACACAACAATCAAACATATCTCAAACCCATGTTTGCAACATGTTTTGAGAAAAACTCCTTTGTTATGCCTTTAGTTAAGGGATCTACCAACATATCATGAGTTGGCATGTTTGAGATGGATATTTCTTTCTAGTAACCATATCATGAACATAGTGGTATTTAACCATTATATGCTTGCTCTTGGAGTTGTCAGCTCCACTCTTGATAAGGGTAATTGTTGTGTTGTTGTCACAGTAAATGACAACTAGCTCATCGGTTATCTCTAGTTTCAAATCTCATATGAAGCGGTTTATCCAGATGGCACTCGTTGCAACCGTACAACAAGCTACATACTCAGCTTCCTGTGTATATAATGTTACACAGCCCTGTTTCTTACATGCCCAAGAAACAACACCTCCAAATAATAATATTTGCTCTGAGGTTGATTTGTTGTCATATTTGCTCCCAACAAAGTTATCATCTAAGTATTCTACCACTTTTAGTTCATATGCTTGAAAACACAGTTTAAAGTCTTTCGTTCCTTTTAGATATCTTAAAATCCTTTTTACAGTTATCCAATGCTGCCATGTAGGATTACTTTAATATCTACTCATAAGACCAATAACAAAGTTGATACAGATCTTGTACACAACATAGCATACATCAACCTACCCACAGCTTATGTATAAAGAACATTACGCTTATCGTCTCTTTCACCGGAACAATCAGCCTTACTTAGTTTGACTCTTTTTGCAACGTGTGTAATAGCAGACTTGCATTCACCCATTTTAAACTTCTTGAGGATATAGTTAATATATCTCTCCTAACTTAAGGATAAGAGTTTAGATTCTCTATCTCGAAAGATCTTAATATCAAAGTCTTTACAGAATTTCAGAAATTCTGTAAAGGTATATTCACCACCTCTATCTAATCTTAAGACTTTGATTTAATGTCCCAATTAATTTTCAACTTTTTGTTTATATTCTTTACAAGCTTCAAGTGCCTCAAATTTATGTATTAAGAGATATAAATATGTATATCTCGAGTAATCATCGATAAAGGTTATAAAATAAACATTTTCACGATGTGGCCTTACTCCCATGTTTCCCCACAATCACTTTGTCAAGAACAAACCTTACCTCAAAACTTTCTTTACTAAGGCATGGGCTGAAACTAGATTGTAGCTTATAGATGACATAATAAATACATCAGTCAATACAACCGATATGCCTTGTACAAAAATTTTAAAAGACTCAATACCCAAAATATCCGAGAAAGTATTATTTCTTATATACACTCGATGTTCTCCTGGTTTGTACTTCTTTAGATCCATTGCTCCTTCCTTTGTCTTCGAGATATGTTTGGTCACTCTAGAGTCAATCCATCAACTAGTCACTGGGCGGTTCATGTAAAGACATTTCGATATCACGTAGATTATGTCCTACTTCTCTGATTATCCGTGTTGTAGGTTGTTTTCTCTACTCTTATAGTGTCTCACCTATTTACAGCTGAAACACTTTACTCGAGAAGCGGTTTCCAGTATTTTCTTAAAAGATTAAATTCTTTTTTTATTATTTTTGTCAAACTTTTGGTTTGGTTTATTTCTCATTTGGATGGGTTTGGAGCTAGAGCCTATCTCATATTGTACTACTAGCAATTTTTTCTTTTTATTTTTACTCATATGTTCGGGCTCAATTTGTAGTTTTAGAGACAATTTAGAAAGGTTGATTTCTGACCCTAGTCTGAGAGCAGTGGTGACCATGTTCCATGATGGGAGAAGACTGTTCAATATTATGGATATCTGCATCGGTTCTAGGATGACTGATTTTACCACAACTAGATACCTGGCCATTACCAACATATAGTTTACATGTTCTACTACATTATCCCCTTCTTTCATTTTAAAGGAATTATATTTTTTCAGTAGCAATTCGACATGTAGCTTGACAGTTGTATCATATTTAGCTATTATAGAATCGAACAACTCTTTGGCGGTCTCGAATTCCTCGAAGACCCTAATCAAGTCATCCTCTATATACGTCAACGTGACGGTTCTTGTTATTATGTCATCTTTAAGAAATGTTTTATACATTTTTATCTATTGTTCAGTTGCGTCTAGTGGTGGTGGACGCAAAGTTTTTTTTAGGATATACTCTACACCTTTAAGTGTTAGAACGAGTGATATCCTTCTCTTCCATGTTTAGAACTTTAGATCGTTTAATTTTTAGTCTTTGTCAGTTCCGACACACATATTCTAGACTTCATTTTTATGTATTTGGTAATTATAACAATTGAACGGTTTAAAAACAAAACATTTAACAAGAAACAAAATACACATAACATCAATATGGTAGGAACAATGCAGAATATCACAAAAATGAGCTAAAAATAATTCATTTTTAATATAAAAGAAAACTAGGATAAATTCTTAATTTTTCCAAAAAAAAATTGCCTTTGATAATTTCCCAAAATATCATAGGTAAAACAATAATTTTATCTATCTATCCGGTTTTGTAATTTTCTAAAAAGACCAAGGACAGAACAGTAAAATCAGTTTTGGGTTCGGAATGAGGGTAAATTCATAATATTTCCCCTCAATCTGAATTTGTAATTTTCTCAAAAAGATAGGGACAAATCTGTGTTTTGACATAGTGACAGTATTGTAATAAACTTAACTAGGAAGGGCAGTAACGTAAATTGATATCTCAGTTTTTCGTAATTTTTATAAATTGCTAGGGTAAAATGAACTTTTCTCCAAGATAAAGGCAAAACAGTCTTTTTACCCAAAAATAACTAAATATTTCGGTAATTTTGTCCAATGGTAGCTTGTAATTTCCAAAAACTGCCGATTTCTGCAAGTAGTTTTCTGAAATCGCTTGGCGCTTTTTCAGACGCGTTAAAAATGCGGAGAAGAGAGAGAGCGGGAGAATGATAGAGAGAGGAGGAGAACGGTGGTTGCCCGCTCCACCTCCTGGCCTACGACCACTCTCGGCCTTCAACCACCTGTTCTACTGCGGTAATCCTTTAGCCTCCTGGCTGAGGGCTCCTACAGTGAACCGCAACCTTTTGCCACTGCCTATTGTCTTGCAACTGACCTCTAGCCTCCTGACCAAGGTTCTGCCTATTGCTTTGTTACTTTTATCGGCATGTTCTTGTCTTGCAGTCGACTTCTAGCCTCTTGGTCGAGGTTTTGTCAGTTGCTTTTTTTCTTTTTTCGGCCTGTTCTGTGTCCTGTCTTGACTCGGATATGTTTCTCTACCTTGTCTCGACTCAGGCGAGGTCTCTCTGCCCTGTCTCGACTCAGGCAAGCCTTGTCTCAATTCAGGAAAGCCTTATCTCAACTCAGGCGAGCCCTGTCTCGAGAGTTAAAAAAAGTTTTTCTCTTTTTCCTCCTTTATATATATATTTTTTTCTTCTAGCACATATCTGTTTAGATGGTCAAAACGAGGCTCTAATACAAGATGTGGGTATTTTGCTAACTCCTTACCGATTCTTGCTTTTCGTCAACGTCCCAGTGTCCCCTGATCTTCTTGCTGAGGTACGCAGTAACGGAAACATGTATGGAACAAGTATGTATTATGGTGTTTTTGAGGTTTCCTCGCAGTAGGGTTTGCTTGGGAGGAAGGCTATGTGTTTCTCTGTATTTCATTTTAGTGGTTTCATTTTTATGTTCTTTTTTTAATCAAATAGAAACCTACATGATTTTATTTTGGATTTTTTTTATCTAAGTTTTTGGTTTACACTTTGCTTTTTGCTTTTCATTAAAATCAATAATTTCATTCTTTTTGCCCATTAAATTCAACTTAGGGTTGCTTTCAATTGACATGATTCATTTCTAACTTATGTACTTTTCTTTTATTGTTATATCTATAATGAGATCATCCAAAGTCATATTTTTCTTCTTATGTTAGAGATCTAGACATAGGACTTAGGAAACTTCTCAATAATACACATATTGATGAACTTTTGAGGAAGTTTCAAATTCTCTTTCTAAATACCATGACACAAAAATAGAAATTCTTACTCAGTCATAGGTTTTCCCTTGATCATATGATATTTTAGAATTCGTTAAAATATTAGCAGGCCTGAAAATACTTTTTTGATTGAGATCATTCTCACAAACTTGCCTTAGAGAAATCAATAGCTGCTATCAAAGCACGTACCAGGGTTGTTGCCTTTGTCCCAGAATAAAATGATGACACCCAAAAAATGCAAGAGTGAACACGAAGGGGAGAGCAATCTCACTCGTTATGCATGTGTGCACATGTGTGGTCATTCATTCCCTAGTCAAGCTCTTTAAAACATATAACACTAAAAAAAGCGAGCGAGAACTCAGAGGAGAGAGACACACATGTCTGCACGTGTGTGATCATCCATTCCCTAGTCAAGCTCTTTAGAACATATGTTTGTAGCTACCAGACATATAAAAAGACATGTGAGATTCTTTTTCCAACCAATATGAATACACTATACCCCTCCTACACCCATGAATTTAAATTTTTTGACTTTCAACTTCATTAAACATTTATCCACTAGGCATTTAGGGGTACTCATAAGTGAATGAATGTTACATTACCTTAATTCGGCTGAACAACGCTTAATTCATTTATTGAGTCCAACACGTACGAGTACAAGGCATCTCAGTTACCTCAACCATAGCCTTCAACTCATCCAAGCATATCATTCAATCATCACCTTGACTGCACCCTTCATACTCAATGTTCACCTTTCTCAAGTGGTCAACTGCTATGATGCAAGGGCTGGCCTTAACTATCGGTGTTCATGAAATTGCTCCATTATCCTTCTGGCATCTTCTTCCTCAAGGTAAATAGGATCGGTATTTGCAGAAGGATCTAGGAGGTGTTCCGTGTGCCTAACCAATCACAACTGCTATTCTCACCAAGAGAGGACCGTGTTGAACGATTAACGAGGGTTGTTGTGCGAGTGTCGTAGAGATAAACGAGGGTTGTTGTGCGAGTGTCGTAGATATCTTTGGCAATGTCCGCATATCTGCACCTGTAGACTGAATCCATATTCATGTTATTAAGGATCCCAGAGTTCAAGAAGATGAAATAGCCCCCTCTCAAATCCCTTGAAACTCGAGTTTAGGGCAACGACGGATCAGCCGAGTCATTGAGCCAATCGACTCGGCCACATAGAAATATGAACTACTACTGCTTTTAGCCTCTGTAAATTCTACTCTAAGAATTTTGAAACCGACATAATTTGTGGGCATCTCCATCTTCATCTCAGTGTTTCTTCTTCCGTGGCTTTAGAGTGCTTAGAAGTAGGAAATACGAAGAGTTGTTCACATGGAATTATTATATATGGTGGAACGTTGTTGCAATAGGGTAAGATACGAGTGAAGGCATAAAAAGGAAACTAGACACTTCTGTTTGGACTTCCTTTCCTAAATTTGATCATCGTCGAAAGTTTATAAATTTGTTTTTTTAATCAATTTGGTAGCGCAACATTTACACGGGATCCAAATCCTGTTTCTGCTAAGATTCTTCTTTGCTTACTAGATCTGACCAATTGGATCCGTTTGGATATGGGTCCAACACAATGGCATCATATCTCCATATGTGGAGGTCACCTGATGCACCAGAAAATGCCAGTTGTTCATAGGGATCACTTGACAGCCTGGTGTTTACCATTGCACGATCTGGTTTATGAGAACATTTAGAATTTGACATTTGCCTTTCACAAAAGAACATTTAGCATTTGACATTTGCCTTTCACATTAAGGTCATCAGTCAAATGAAAATGGCATATGAAAACGTAAAAATCAACACTAAATGACCTCAGTTCCCGCTTTTTGAAAGGAATGCCCACATCTGGATTGCTCGCGAAGGATTACTCACTGCAACGTTAACTACTGATCAGATGTAACGTATGATTATAGATCAAGCTTTGAACGCAGTTTGGGTTTATGTCCTTAAGCATTTAGGATAGGTTAACTTTCATAGTTAGTTAATTATGTATCTTGGGGGTTAATTAGGACTGAGAGAAAAAGGTTTTCTTATAGAAAAACAAAAACCTGAAGTCAAGAGTAAGACATGAAACAAATGATCTTGGTTGGTTCGACTTGGTCTTAATCAAACCTGCTTCCGATCACATCTATGGTTTTTACTCAAACCAGACCTCTTGCTATTCGGTTTTCAGAGTTAATCATATGCTTAAGTACATTGTGTTTAACAATTTTAGGTGTATGTCTTCTATGGTTTGAATCATGTTTAAACCTCATACGTTAATCCATAGGTTGTGGTCGTAAATTAATGGACCTAGATGTTTTCTTTATATACTAGTGCATGCTCATGTAAGTTGACTAATATTTGTTTCTAGATTATCTTGGTGAGGCTACATTTTCATTACAAACCTTTATTGTGCATGCTCGTGTAAGTTTCCTAAATCTGTGACATATAAGAGTTGGCGATTAAAATAAATTAACAGGAAGGCTTTTTGTTTATCTCTATAATCTTAATCTTAATCATAGATAATCATGGAAACAAAACTATGAATAGCTTTGAGAGGCTTCATCCTCTTATCTACGTGCAATTGAAGGGTCGTGTCATTGGCGATACAACATTCCAGCTAGAAATCAACTGTTGTGCTTGAGCTTTCATGTTGCGTCCAAAGATTAAAAGATCGAATCATTAGGTAAGCATCCTAAGTCCATTTTCTTCTACCCCTTAGCTTATCACGTCTCCACTTATGATGATCTTACTTTTCACATCAATTTTATGAGATCTTCCAAGATGGCACGAATATGCGATTCACCAATACAGGTTACGATCTTCAATATTTTCATACACATCTGAAATAAAAAATATTAAAACTACGAGGTTGTATCATTGATCCATCTCTTAGCATGATCCGAGCACACCCCAACATCAAAGAATTGTTGTTAGATGATGTTGATGTGTCAATGGAACGATCATTGCATTTTTCCTGATGCGAGACTCTCTCAACAGCGTAGTTCTCATTAATAGTGAGAATGGTTAGAATGATATGATGAATAAGAGAATTGTTAAGAACATGCTGAAGAAGTTGACGATTGTTGATTGTCCAACAATGCTATTCGAGGGTTATGAGATTGATGCTCCAAACTTGCAGAGGTTTAAATTCAATGGGAGAGTGTGAACTTCTCTTTAAAGAGTGCGATGCAGAGTTTGAAAAAGGCAGCCATAATGGTAAATAAAGAGAAGGAGATAAACGATATCTTTTTGATAACCTAAAACGAGATTTATCAGGTCATGAAACTCTCTCTAGGATTTTGTACAAACTATGGCCCCTCGATCTTTTCGGATACCAAAGTCTTGCAGGCTCATGTTCCTTTAAAGTCATTTTCTTTGTTGAAGGAGCTTGTAGTCATTGCAAATGAAGCGACTGACAGTAGTTTCATATTTATTATTAATTTTCTGAGACGAAACTCACCACTATTAGGGATATATTCCGAAATTACAGAGTTTATGCTATTGATGATGCACAAAGAAGAAAAATGGGTTCAGTTTCTTTTGATGGAGTACATGTAGCCGCAAACGAGGATGCATATGGTTTTGGTTCCTTAAGTCAATTATATAATTGAATTATGTATAAGAAAAATTTATTAGTTAATTGCAATTAAACTCAATTCTTCACATATCTATAAAGAAAGCTGATTTGCTTTTGAAGTTATATTGCTTCCGATCATCTGACCTACGAGTCCATAGGAGTTTCTTCTTGTTGTTGTTGTTTTTGTCTAGTATGACCTAATCAATGCATTCAAATAAGAAAATAAGATATTGGTTCACTCTGATTTGAGTCGAGTCATAAAAGTAGACGACTAAGACATCTGTTTGGACTTCCTTCCTAAATTTAATGATCATCGAAAGTTTATAAATTTGTTCTTTGAATCAAGTTTCTGGTAGGATTCTTCTTTGCTTACTGGATCCGACCTTTGGATATGGGTCCAACCCATTGGCATCACACCTCCATATGTGGAGGTTATTTGGAAATGCCAACTGTTCGCAGAGATCACCTGCTGCATGAAAAACAAGATCATATCTTTAGTGCTGCAATGAGTTGTCCTTCACTAGCTATGATGGTTAAAAACACATGTATGGAGATATTTTGGGTGTTCATGTGGGCATTCCTTTTAACCTAACCAAGATCATGTATGAAGATATTTTGCAATGAGTTATTTTTACATTTTAATCTGCCATTTTTACATTTTCATATGGAGACATTTTGCAATGTTTTGTTGTGAAAGGCAAATGTCAAACGCCGAATATTCTCATAAACCAGATCGTGCAACGATAAACACCATGTTGTCAGGTGAGCTCTACGAATAGTTGGCATTTCCAGGTGATCTCCACGTATGAATATACGATGCTAATGGGTTGGACCCATATCCAAAGGTCGGATCCAGTAAGCAAAGAAGAATCCTAGCAGAAATTGGATTCGGATTTCCTATAATTTTTTGCATTACCAACTTGATCCAAATAACAAATTTATAAACTTTTGACAATCATTAAAGTTAGAGAAGGAAGTCCAACTACAACTCATAGATGTCTACTTTCCTTTTATGACTCAGACTCATATCCTATCTTATTTTAGCAACATCCCACCATTTATATTCATAATATTCAGCATGAACTATTCTTCATATTTCGTGCTGTAAAGTAGGGATGTTCATAGGGGGAGGATCTTAGGCTCCCCATAGAGAGCTGCCCCGAACAGGATGGATTTAGGAAGTATAAACGGGGGTTTGAGATGGGGACGGAGAGAACAAAGAGATTCACGATGGGGATCAGGACGGGGACAGGGATAGGAGATCCCCAACGTAAGTATGAAGAATAGTTCACTCAAGCTCAGGCTTGACCAGCTCAGCCAATCTCGAGCCGGCCCTATCGAGCTGCTTTCATAGGAAAAAATCAGCAGCAGCAGTTGAACTAAATTCTTTATCACCAGCTTTCCATTTACATGTTTAAAGAACTAGCCTCAAGGGTATTGCTTGAAACACAGTAAGGTGTACATAGATTATAAAATCGGCCGAGAAGAAACGTTTGGACTATGATCAAGTGAAACAACGTTTTGAACCAAACCACACCATCAGTTCCAAATATTTGGGCTGGCTCCAAACCATATCTCATTGTGCAGTTTCCTCTTTGCTTACTAGATCCGACCAATTGGATCCGTTTGGATATGGGTCCAAGCAATTGGCATCATATCCCCATCAAGTGGACATGGGATTGTATACTTTTTCAACATTTTATGTGCATATGTGAAGGTCTCATGATGCCACCTATTTAGATCATATCTCCAAAAAGTGGAGGTGGGATTATATACTTTTTTTATTTTTTTAATTGCATATATGGAGGAAACCTGATGCTACCTGAAAATGCCAAGTGTTCCTGTAGATCACCTAACGGCCTGGTGTTTATGGCTTCAAGTCCTCCAACCCTTAGGAATGTGTGTATGATAACGTACATCTAGCACTTAATATATGCCTTTCAAAACAGAACATTGAGGTCATCAGTCAAAAGAAAATGTAAAAATTAACACCTAAACAATCTCAGTTTCCGCTTTTTAAAAGGAATGCCCACATCTGGATTGCCAAGGAATTTCTTATACAAAAACGAAAAACTGCACACACACACACACACACACACACACACACACACACATATATATATATATATATATATATATATATATATACACACACACATAGAGAGAGAGAGAAAGAAAGAGTCCAACTGATATTTGCAGTAAAAGTTGGACTGATAAGGCAGGGAGCTGTGTTGAAATTAACCTTCCTAGTCCGAACAGGATTGACGATTTTTACGTAAGCATGAAAAAGTTCCCTAAATTTGTGACATACAAGAGTTGCCGGTTAAAATAAATAGGAAGTCTTCAGTATTTATCTCTATCTTACTAACCCTAATCCTAAATAATCATGGAAACAAAACTATAAATAGGTTTGAGAGGCTTCTAGGTGTGGTTGAAGGGTTGTTTCATTGGCGTTCCAGTAAGAAATCGACTCTTATTAGTGAGCTTTCGTGTTGCATCCAAAGAACAAAATATCGTGTCATCAGGTAAGAATCCTAAGTCCCTTTTATTTTAGGATTGTTCGATTTTAAGGGAATCATCCCTTTCTACATAAACTTATTCTAACGTATTGTAAATTAAGAAGCCAAGATCGATCGTATCTTGAAGGGAAGAACAAGAAAGACATAATTTTGGTATCTGCTTTTGATAACGAAAAGATGAGTTTCTGTATAGTGATATATTTTGTTTCACTACGCTTGATTGCATGCATACATTAGGTTAGTGGAGATTCCTTCATTGATTGAATTGGTTGCTATGAGCACTCGAGTTGTGCCTTCACTGGGTCTGCTCATCTTAGACACAGGTCCAAACCTCGTGCCCTGACTCGTAAAGTTCAATTACATTGCAGGAAGCCAAGGTGTTCCCATAAAGAAAAGCGAAAGTGGGTTTTGAAGTCCGTTATTTCATCAATTTGTGCCCTCGCACAGGGTTTAAGGGTTTGCTACGGTTTAAGTTGGGGTAGTTCGCCAGGTGGGTGATACACAGGAGTATTAACCTTCTCAGGTCTCTCTCTACGATCTTGGTGTTGACTCCTACGACATGCTGAATCTATTTAACATATCAGTTTTAGTTTTCCAAATAACGGTCCGGCACATATTTAAGGCTAGCAGTATGACACCACAAAAACATCATACACTAGAAACGGCTCTAAAGTGCTTGTTCTTTCCAACCCAAAGTAATAAAAAAATTGGGTCATGTTTGCAGCACCACAGAAATCTGAACAGAAAAACGCCAAGTTTGCTATATATATAGATCGATAGATAGATAGATAGGTACAGAGAGAGAGAGAGAGGGAGGGGCGGACCGTAAGCTTTCAAAAGTTATCGACTCCATATATAAAAGAAACCATCTCTACAATTCTTTGATAACATTAGCTGAACTCAAGCTTCAACCGGCAAGTAGGACCCGTACATTGGACGACAATGTCACTTCTACTGCCACTGCAATATGCAAATCAATATGGTAGGTGTTGGTGGAAGATACCGAAGGGCTACATGCATAAACATATAATATGCAAGGCCTATTAGCATGCCCATATCAATCAAAAGGGTAGATCCACAGAAAGCCATAAGTGAAAAATGAAACAACACCAAAAACTAAATATAAACCACTTATTTGATCAGGTCGTCTCGAAGGACTTACCTTAGAGAAATAAGTGACTCACTATCAAGACACATGCAATGTAGATGCCTTTCTCATAAGAAATGATCATACGAAGGAGAGCATGTACCTCAACTCAAGTTATCTTCAACATTGCTTTATTTGTCCATCAATAAGAGAAATTAAAAGCGGACCTCTGTTCGAACATAGAGGGGAAGATGGACCATCGGCTACCTACTGATAATGCCAATATAGTTAAAGAGAACAAAAGAAAAGTGAACATATAAATGTTACCAAGAAAATCTTACCCTTTTAAGGCATCTCTAGGTCAATGTAGTATGGTCGGCCACAACATGTTTGGTGCTCGGTTCAGCTGACACTGAGCTAGTGAATTGGTCGATAAGGGCCTCTTATTCTTGATCAAACATGGCATAGATAGTCAAAACACTCTTCATATTCAAAGGTGGTTCTTGGGTTGGCCGTGAAACCATTAAAAGGAAAACTCTGACCATTCGGAGGCTGGATGGTCATCACATTAATTGTCAAATTTGATGTTTTTATGTTGTCTGCTAGTGTCTCAACCGTACTCACAAAAGAACTGGTGCCTCCACCATCCTCTAGAGTCAAAACGTATATATTTATTCAATGTATTGTTGGTAATAATTCTGGAGAAGGACAAGTCTGCAAGGTACTCTCTCTTCTTCATTTCAAATGCTAGCCACAAATCGAGATATACCTCTTCGATCTTGACGTATGCTTTGACCTCCAAAGAGCCATCAATTATTAGTTGTTAAGGCTCTCTACAAACCTTCAACAGATATCCAATTTATATTCTTGATTGGACCATCTTGTGCAATAATGAGCTCAATCAATAATATCATTCGACAACTTTTGTAAGAAGCTTTCAATTTATGGGATAGTATGGATATAGTATGTTTTGAATTTCTTGTATCTTGGTGCCCAAACTTTATATGCTCTTGGCTTTCTAGTAATCAATTGCATGTCCAAAAATTTTTGAGTGGGGTATCCACAACCTAATAATGTTGTTCTCCCTTCTATCCACTTCAATAACAAATTAATGTATTATTTCTTGGACTTTTGGATGTTCCAACACAATCAGTTTTAGTTTCCATTCAAGATAATGTCTCCAATACTTCTAGATGTATGGGCTACCACTGGTTTACTGCTCAATGGCATATACAAAACTTCTTTGGTAGATTGAAGTCTTGTTGTCTCAAGGTTATTGATTTTGTTGGATCCAAAGATAATAAAGTTGATCCTTTGACTAACAGTCTAGTATTAGCTCTAGTTCATAAATCTAAGTTGTAGATGTGATTGAATCCCATGAATTATTCATAAGTAGTAGCAACCCTACCTAATTAAGTGAAAATCATGCAAAGTAGGTTCAATATGGTAATAACAAGCTATATTGGATGAATATAATGATACTTAATACTAAAGTTATACTTTAAATGTTTGTGTGTCTCTTATAAACCAAAAGTATCATGAATGCAAGTTAGTAAGAGATTTTTCTCTAAATGATATCAAGTCTTTGGTTAGGATGCTAGCAATACGTCACTTGACATACCCAAATAAGTGATTGATATTATGAGATTATAATAGGGGAATTGGGTTGTTCCCTAAAGTCAATCATGATAAAATATATGGATGCATGGCTATTATTACATCAACCCTAAAGATCATTGTCATAGCCTTTATTATGTTGTTATCAATAGATACCTTTGTACCTAACATTCAGGTTTCAAATATAAGTTTACCTAGTTCTTATAAGGGTAATATTTGATAACTTAAGTAATGATTCAAACCGAAATGTACTATTATTGAAAGCATAATATGATGGTAGATTTGGTAGAACCTTTCATACTCTAGTCTTTGTAGGGATTGTTGGACTTAATGTCTAATTAATGGTGGTTTGGCTAATTAATCTCATGTAATATTAATTGTATTTAGTTCACGTTAAATATCTCCAAATACTTTTTTGATGTATCTTTGATCAAGGTAAAATTCCAAAAGTATGAATGTCACATGTGAGTGAGATTTATGCATGTAAATATCATTACCATTCTTTAGTATCATATTGATGGTTAGAAGAATCTCACATATCCTTTTATATAAATGGTAGCTCATGAACCTTAGTTCTAAAATTTTTTGATGATTGTTTTATCTTTAGAAAAAGGCATTGATACTCGTACATGCTTAATAGTAGAGGACTGATTTTTCTAAGGTAAGCTCCAAGAGGGTGACTCAGTGATGATGAAAGTTGACGTCTAATATATCATTAAGTGCTCAAAAGAAAAAATATGAAGAGTCCCTATCCCTAAATTCTTATATAATTATAGGAAAGTTGACGTCTGCGACTCATATTTGATCCTAATCCGGTGATGATGGGGAATATATTGATGTGTTTTCTTGGTCATGTTAATATCCTGACAGTTGTATGGAAACTATATCATGTTTCTTGCTATGCTTTCTTTATCCAATTAATTGGATAAATATGAAATATGTTATGTGAAATATCTCCATTGAGAGGACAAGTGGTCTTACAACCTTTTTCAAATGTTTTATGTGAAATATGTTTTAACAAACAAATATGTAAAACCAAAACCGACTTTGCTCCTTCATTACGCAAATACGCTTCCTCAATGCAAATCCTGAGATCCCGTGGGGTCCATGTTGAAAGCTAAACGGTTGAGCGCAAGAAGCCATAAGGAGCGTTTGTACCCTTCCTCAATGCAAATCCTGAGATCCCGTGGGGTCCATGTTGGGAGCCAAATGGTTGAGCGCAAGAAGCCGTAAGGAGCATTTGTACTTCATGGTCCAGTTTGGTTTGGTTGTAGCCTAGAACTTAAATCGAACCAATATAGTCCCTTCTCAATTTTTGGAGGACCGGATCAATCCATCCCATAAGTTCCAGTTTGATTCAGCTCCCAATCATGCTTCTACACATATTTCTATATCATGTTGATATGTGACAATTGTGTTGCATAGCAAATAATCAATATAATCCAACCCCATGCTGAGATCTGCGTTTGATTATGATAGGAATTGAAATTGAAGTTCTAAATCCATAGTCCTATGTCCCAAAATCAAACACCCCCTAGGGAACAAGGTGGGTATAAAAAATGGTTCATAATTTGATCTAGGAGATTGCCTTATGCATGCCAAATATATATAGAGAAAGAGAGAGATAAGGATGGTAAGCTTTAAAAAAATAAGAAATCCATACTGGGGATGAATGTCTCTGCTCGAGCCGAGCCACTTCAATATGCAATCAGTATGAAATATATGAGCACAGGTCATCTTAGTTTCCTCAACCCCGGCCTTCAATTCATCAAAGCATATAATACAATCCTCGCCTTGACTACATTCTCCATGCTCAATGTTCACCTTCATGAAGTGGTCAACCACTAATCTCAACACAGGAGCTAGCCTTAACTCCCAGTCATGAAATTACACCATCAACCTTGTGGTATCTTCTTCTTCAAAGTAAATAGGATTAATATCTGTTGAACAAGCTACATCTAGCATAGAAGGTACTATCTCTGCTCGGCCATTCATGGTTGTTATTCTCATTATGATAGGATTGTGTTGTAGTGACTGGAGAAGCGACATTTATGTTTGGTCCAACTTCCCGGTTAAAGCCTGACCTCGGTTGATCTCAGTCGATAGTTTTGAAAGCTTATTGTTCTTTCTCTGGTTGATACTGTGTGTGTGAGAGAGAGAGAGAGGCAGTAAAAGTAACTTTCTAAGAAATCTTATGTATATCTGTGTACAAACAGGCAGTAAAAGTCACTTTCTAAGAAATCATGGCACTATACCATTTGCGGACTTCACAAGAAAAGGCTTAGTTAAGCGACATTGTTCTAAGAGGCTAAGGTAAACTGGTATGTAAGTAATTTGACCTTGGCGAGGTTTAAGGACCAAGGGTCGCTTGGATTTCCTGGAACCGAGAACCCATCGAAAGGCAGAAGAAACTTCTTACGAGTGCCATTTAGATAGAGGTGGAACACAAGAAACTTCTTACGAGGTTAACCACCCAAGGTATAGTCTCGCCCAAGCTAGATTACGTTTGCTGAAGATTAAAGGTCACCAACAAGAAGAAGTGGAGGGCGAGAACGTATGCTATCGGTCGGCACATGCAGAGAGACTTGCACTAAAACAAGATTCTTTCTCTGGTTGATACTGTGGACATTGGCTTCAAAAGCCCCAACCGAAATTAATCTTTGTAATTTAGTTTTCTTTTTCAAAAACAGTAAGGGATTCATTTTGGCATCTCAATGAAATCTATGCAGCCTTGTTCCGGTCCCACCTTAGAAAAAAAACAACTTCCTTAAATTTCATGTATTCATCACTTTTTTCCTTATATATTTCACAGATCAATCTAATTTATGCATAAATTGGACTCGTTTGATTTATTCCTTAATTTTTCTTAATTTTATGACGTTCATTTTGTTACTAGTATTTTTCTTTTCCTCTGGTAAATTACGTTGTGCATAATATATTTATGTTTTATATAATTAAATGCTTGAAAGAAACCCTTTTAACTGTTTTATCTAGCTTTGCTTGCACTGATATATTAGTCATACCGAAGCTAAGATTTCCTTTCATAATCTTTTGCAACTTCTAGTACCCTATAGTATTTAAAGTTCTACACAACGTCATCATAAAGAACAGTTATTCTAGCTACTCAAGAATTCTCCTACATGCAACAGGCAGAACATTCTTCTTTCTTCTCTTCGAGATGTCCAATGAGTAATTATTATTATTACAAACAAGCTTCTTTTTGTACCAATACGCCTTCCTTAGATTTACCTAACACATCTTTTCTCACTTTCTTAATATACAGTTATATTATTTCACATATCAGAATGTGTACCTACATAATTTTAAGCATGTCCTTAAAGAACTTTATGTTTAAATATATTTTATTTCTCACGTTTGATGGTTTCATAATGTATTATGCATAGATCTATGTGCTATGCTCTTTTTTATCTAATTTTTTTATATGTAAATCCATAACTCGAAGTTGATGTTGGATAGTTAAGCTTTCTCCTAGGATTACCTTTTAATCTTTACAACACAAGCTATCTTTTTTCCTACAAACAAAATAATCAATTTATGCTTGCAACAAGTCACTCTTATAAGTATTAAATCTTCATTTCCTTTCTGAAAAATTATATTGGCTATAAAGAGATTGAAAACCATAACAAAATTAAAAATCTTTCTAACTTCCTCCTTTATATCTCCAAAATCATAGTTTGCATGAATACCTTGATATCGTAATGCATCTTTATCAACATGTCCATTTAAGTCTCCTCTCAAACAAATCATCTATCTTTATAAAATTCTTTGAATTACCTTATATAACTCCTCTCAAAAAGTCTTCTTTATACTATCTTTTAACCCTACTTGGGGTGCATAAATACAAACTATATTCAAAACCTCTACTCCTAACACTAATTTCACCATCATAATTCGGTCACTGTATCATTGTATGTCTACTACACTATCTTTAATTTTTTATTTATAATAATATCAACTCCATTTTGAGCATTTTTCTTTCTTGAGTACCATAATTTAAAACCTATATTCTTAATTTTCTTTTCTTTTTCTCCAACTCACTTTGTCTTTTGTAAATATATAATGTGAATCTTTCTTCGAATCATACTATCTACCACCTTCATTAACTTGTCCGTCAGGGTTCCAATATTCTAAGTAACAATACAAATCTTATTATGTAGGACTAGTTTCCTTACCTCCCACATCCATATATGTTGAAAATATGAAAACCCTCTCTGTAGTTTGTGTACTATATATACATGTAACAAAAAACTATACATATATATTTCTAGTATGTATATATATGTGTATGGGTCATGTCAACATTTTGGAGGCTCATATAAAATGTGGTCTGGCCCACATTTTCCTCAACTCATTTTGACATCTCTAATGTGGTAAACTTATTTATGTGAAATATATTTTAACACATAACTATACACAAGAGACGGTTAAATGGCAAGGGAGAAAAGTATTATGACATGCAGTTGATTTGAGCATAAAAAATGATTCGTACCAAAACAGTAGGTCCTGACCCAACAATATTTTTATGTTAGCATGAGTTGTCATATGGTTACAAGATCAATGGATTTTTTAAGGAGTTGAGTTTATACCGTTGTTAACAATTGATCCCTAGAGGAAGCTTAAAATGGAGGTGAAATGCTCCATGTATCCAATTATAATGATGCCGACCTATGAGAGGCAGTTGAGTTGGAGGCAAATTTCCGAGGAACATCTTAATCTGCAAAGACAAAGCCAATTAAGTTATTGTGTGAGCAGTTGATGTGGATAAAGATTGTTATCAATATAATTTCTCCATCATATTGGATTAACGAAAAAGTTTTGGCATGCAAGCATAAAAGAAAAGATCATCACAGATAATAACGGTGAAAAATCTCAATTGAAGATCTCTCCATTATATTAAGTAAAACAGAGCACACGTACCGTCTCATGAACAAAGACTTTAAATAGTAAGCAGACCTCATATTTCTGTCTTTGGAGCAGAAATTGCTTAAAAGTAAAGGAACCGAATAAGCTTCTTCCATCACAATCATTGCAGTCTTATTTCTTACCTACAGTTCTTTTATTACGAGTGGATGAACAATATTTTTGGTCACATAGTGACATGGGATGCAGTTTCAGGACACCTGAGAGTGTGTTTGATACAAGGTTTCAAGAAAATTATATATTGATTTTTAGTGCTTGCGGTTCTATGTTCTTTTATGCATCAAATACCTTCTTTTCTGCATCAAACGGGGAACCCATTGTCAGAATGAAATTGTGATTCAATAAAAAAATTTGGCAACACGAAAGAGCTGGGGACCCAAAGGCTTCACATGAAAATTCTACCTCCATTCTCGTGTTGCTACTCATCTCATATGAAAACTCGAGCATCAATTTGGTTCGTGAATCAAATGAAAAACCGCAATTACAAGCTTGTGTCGTTTTGGCCTGTAGTTCTAGTATTGGGGACCTCGCACCACGAATCAATCACACTTATTGTCCATGGGCCAGTCAATTTTGCCTCGGGGAGGCCCATTTAGGACACAAAACAGGAGAAGAGCATGTGACCCGCTACTCAAAATTGCCACCCGTGTAGCTCATATGCAATTAAAAGGGTCTACATAGTTCAGGAATTCGGATTTGATCCTAACATATCGAACAATAAACCCGAATCCGAATTTGGTTCCTAACCGGATCCGGCTGAACGTATTTGGGTTCTAAGGCTCAGATGAGAATCCAACCCAACGATGCCCCCTTCCTCTTCCCAGCCGCAGGCCGGAAAGAAAATTCGTTCCGTCGTTTGAAAAGTTGTGTCTTTTCCGCTTAGAGTGCTTTGATTGAACTGTTTGTTGCCATGAGAATCCTGCGGAAGTCTTTCGTTCCAAAAGGACCCGGTAGTGTAAAGGTAAAAGTGTTTGCTTTTCACGGTATGTATGATTTTACCTTCTAATGATCTCTTTGCGAAACTCTTGTTTTCATGGCTGTGATTTTAGCTTGTTCCGGAAGAAGCTGATGATTTGTGGTATATTTATAACGTTGTGTCGGTGGGAGACAGAGTCTTGTCCGATACGGTTAGGTATACATTTTCTAGAGTAATTTTTGAATCTTTCTCTTTTTACTTTTCTTGTTCTAGTTTTTCAAAAATTTAGTCTTGATGTGTTTCAGAGAGTATTTATTCAACCGTGCTTGTTTGAATAAATTAGAAAAGTTCAACGGGAAGTTGTTTCTGGAGGGAGGGATTCTAAGGGCAACACGGAGCGTGTGAAGCTCAAACTGCAGATTCAAGTGGAGGTATTAAATCTTTTTATCTGTTATTCTTTTAATCTTTTTATGTGAATTAATACGTCTCTACCTATTTAAAACCAGCTACCAAGATTCGTGTTCTGTTAATATTGTCTGTTTTTGATGATTTTCTTGTGTTTCTTTGAGCTATATTGTAGAAAATTGAAATTTAGAGGTTCTTTTGTTTTGTTTAATTTGGAGTTGATTGTCATTTTGGTGTTTCCCTTTTAGGATATTGATTATGAAAATGTGTCTGTCATCAATTGATATGCCTCACCCTTAGCCATTTAAAAGTTAAAACAAGCTGCCGGGATGCATGTTTTGTTTCATATTGTGTGTTCTCGATAGTTTTTTTGATTCTTTGAGCTACATTATAGTAAAAATGAGATTTGGAATCTCTCTTTTGTGTTTAATTCGTAGTTAATTGGTAGGGATTGTGAATTTGGTGTTTCCTTTTCAGGATATTGATTATGACAGTGTGACTATCGATTGATATGGCTTGACGCTTACCCGTTTAAAACAAGTTACCAAGATGCATGTTTTGTTGATATTAGTGTGTTATAGTTTTCATGTGATTCTTTGAGCTATATTACAGAAAAATGAGATTTAGAAGCTCTTTTTTGTGGTTAATTTGTAGTTGATTTGTGGGGTTTGTGGCTTTACTGATTACCTTTTAGGATATTGATTATGACAATATGGACTTGGTCAATTGATATGCCTTAAAGACAAGCTACCAAGATGCATGTTTTGTTGATACTGCGTGTGGATGTTTTTCATGCGATTCTTTGAGCTATATTGTAGAGAAAATGAGATTTAGAAGTTCTTTTATGGATTTAATTTTGAATTTATTGGTGGGAGTTGGGACTTTGGTGCTTTCCCTGTAGGATATTGATTATGACAATGTGGCCGCAGTCTTGCGATTGCGTGGGAAGAATGTTCTCGAGAATGAGCATGTTAAGGTGGGTCATCTGAAATTGATTCTTGTACTTTTAGGGCTATTTGTTCCCAATATACTAACAATGCTATTTGGTGTACGGTTGTAGATCGGGGCCTTTCATACTCTAGAAATCGAGCAGCATCGACCCCTTGTTTTGGAGAAGGCATGTACTCTTGAACTATTTGGTTCTTCTTCGCCATTGATGCTTACCGGAAGCCCCTCTTGTGTTTACATTACACATATTTTCTAGTTAGCTTAAAGTTGAGATTAAAAGAGGAAGAGGACGACTACAAAAGTGTTGGAAATAAACTATAAAGAATGATCTATTTTATATTGAGTTAGCCGCTAGCATGGCACATGATAGGGCTATGTGGAAAAAAAAAAATCATGTAGTCGACCTCATCTAGTATGGGAAAGGGCTTAGCTACTGTTGTAGCTAGTGTTATCCATATGGCACTGATACGGTGTGATATGTATCGTACCACGATGCGATACACGATATTGTATGGGAAAGGGCTATGTGGAAAAAAAAAATCATGAAGTCGACCTCATCTAGTATGGGAAAGGGCTTAGCTACTGTTGTAGCTAGTGTTATCCATATAGCACTGATATGGTGCGATATGTATCGTACCACGATGCGATACACGATATTGTATTGTATAACATATATCATGCTGTATCGTGCGATACAACCCATATCGTACGATACAGGCATACACCTAGGGTTGATCAGAATCCCGCATTTTTATAGGGTTTTTGGCTTTCGTTTGCATCTTCTAGTGTCTCCAAGATGACTTTTGGCTCATCATGGGGTCTCCAACATTACCATGACTCCTGCAATGATAACACCAACAATCTGGTTGTTGTGGTATATGTTTTTTCGCTTTTTCTCTTTGTATTTGGTATTTTCTTGTACTATTTATTTTTTCTAAATGATAATATATGAACTTATGAAGAGCGTGAATATTCTTTTGTTGTATTTGTAAAGTGGGAGATACCCTATTTGAGTGTTTTGGTGGTTTATGAGGTGAAGATTAGGGATTTATGAAGTTTTTTATTTTCAAGTTTATTAAGATTGAAGTGTTAAATTAAGATGGTAGGAAGGGGTGTTAGGGACTTTCAATCTCGGTGTGATGATTCAACATGACAGTGGGGTACTATAATTGAGGAAAACAAATTAAAAATCAGATTTTTTTTTGTGAGAAGGTGATTAGTGGTGGAATTTCTTGTTTGAAACATCAACTAGTAGCAACTAGGAAATAGGTTTCTCCTTGCACGGGCAAAGTTAGGAAAGTCTCAAAAGCGACAACAAAAGGAAGATATAGAGATGTTTGAGGAAGATGAAGATCTTGGACTTGGTAACATCCCTTCTAATGTTAGGTTCAATGTTGATCGATGCATATTGTATCGTGTATCATTTTGGTCCACGATACAATACGTACTCGTATCATTATTTAATATTAAAAAATTAGAAAAAATATAAAAAATCATGTAAATTAAAAACAATTCATATAATGTATAAATGGAGTACATATTCATCAATCACCATTTAATTTTCAATGTATAAAGCTTTTAACTTTAATAAGTACATCTTTAGCAAAAAAATTACAACTTTAATAATTGAAAAAAGAACTACATTTACATATTGTAATAAGATCAACTAAATAATCTTCATCTTCTCCTCCTTGTTCAAGATAATCACCACCTTAACTTCAAAACTAAAATCATCATTTCCTTGATGTTGTTGTCCTCCTTTCAAATAAATCCATTGAATGTCTTCTACAGTTAGGAGTGTATTTGCTTCACTATCTTCCATAATCCACTCCTCTAAGATATCAAAATTGTCCATACAAATTGGTTCTTCTTCTTATTTAACTTTAATAATTTCTTGCAAGAAAGACAAGTAAATAACATTAATAATTAAATAAAATGAAACACTGAATTGAATACTTAATTAGTAATTAATCCTTTATTACCTTTATCGGAACCACATGTTGCAAGAGATGAAAACTAGGTCATTGAGCCGCTTATGTTCCAACAAGTAAAATCATCATTTCCTTGATGTTGTTGCCCTCCTTTCAAATAAATCCGTTGAATGTCTTCTTTAGTTAGGAGTGTATTTGCTTCACTATCTTTCATAATCCACTCCTCTAAGATATCAAGATTGTCCATACTTATTGGATCAAATTGGTTTTCTCCTTATTTAACTTTAATAATTGCCTGCAAGAAAGACAAGTAAATAACATTAATAATTAAATAAAATGAAACACTTAATTAAATACTTAATTAGTAATTAATCCTTTATTACCTTTATCGGAACCACATGTTGCAAGAGATGAAAACTAGGTCATTGAGCCACTTATGTTCCAACCTATTGTGCTTTTTTGTGTGGATATATTCGAATACTCTAATTCCTTTTACAATCAGTTGTACTGTAGGTTGACTCAATAAATTCGATTAATTCCTTTCTAACTTGAATATTATATACAATATATAATATTATATATCCTAGTTGTGTCGTTGCACCCAAAAATTTTGAAATTTATCGTATCCCGCACCCGTATGACATAGGATTTAGGTAGTAAGCTACTGCATGAATAGGCTGATATAACTGTTTATTCATCTATTATCGATAATATTCCACACGAACACATAATCAGTCTTTCTTTCATTAAAGTTGCTTCTAATAGCTTCTTTAGCCCTATTCATGTCTTCGTAAAGATAACCCATAGATGGCTTATCCTCGTTGTTAGCCAATCTCAAAACTTTTACTAATGGACATGTGGTCCTTAATAGTCTAACACAGGAGTTCTAAAATATACTCCTAAAGACCCTCTAAAATCTCATTCAATTTTCTATTTCTTCTATTATGAGACAAGTCTGCAAACTGCTGTCACTCATATGAGGAAAACATTATCTTCAAGACTTGATTTTGTTTCATAATACTTTGTACTAATAAGAAATTAGTTGCAAACCGAGTAGCAATTTTACGAAGAAGTTTTGCACCATTTGCATATCTCCTCATCATACATAATACAAAAGCATGGTTATAGATGAATTTTGTGATATCTTGACAACACTCAGTTGTTGCTTTCACCTCATCCATCTCTCCAATATCCTCCAATATGAGATCTAAACAATGAGCTGTACATGATATTTAATAAAAAGTCTTATAGGTATCAACTAACTCCTTTACAGTTGTTTTATAGTTAGTTGCATTATCAGTAATTAAATTAACTATATTCTTAAGCCCAACCTCCAATATCACCCTATCAAATTCATGCCTTAGAATTTCTGCAGTATGTCTAGAGATCTCATATTGGAGTCTCAAAAACATAAGTCTTTTTGTTTAGAAAGTACATAGAAATACATTTGCAATAATGAAGAAATATTACAGAAAAGATGAAAGGTGCAGTCGGCTGTCTAGATGCTGCCGCTGTCCAGTTCACTTTCTTTCTGTCTCTTTCTAAAAATTGTTTTTGGCTGATAGTGTTTCACCCCTTTAAATATCAGCATTATAATGTTTAATTTATTTAATTGCCATTAATGAGGTTTATTTAAAGCTACCTTTAAAAACATACTTAAGATATATAAAACAGAAATTTAAAGCAAACAAACTGGATCAGTTCTGCAGGTGGTGTGCAATCATCTTCTGCTGTAATTGATTCTTTCATGAGTTCCAACACTCCCCCTCAAGTTAGGTGAAAGATAGATGTTACACCCAACTTACTACATAGCCTTTAGTAATAGATTTCTGTTAAGAGTTTTAGTTAACAGATGTTACACCCAACTTCACATGTTCCAACCAAAATTCTTTCATATGTACACTATCTCGTATAAAGTGACAATCTATTTCAATATGTTTTGTTATCTCGTGGTATACTAGATTTGAAGCTATTTGTATTGCTGTTTTACTATCACAAAATATAGGAATAGAGTTCTCTGCACATAGGCCAATTTCCATTAGTAGAGACCGCAACCACTTTCCTTCATACATTCCTTATGCAATAGCTCTATATGTAACTCAGCTTTTAATGGAACGACTGATTTTGACTCAGCTTTTAACAAAGTATGATGTGAAAAATGCATTCTTCTCAAATACTTTGTTACTTTCATATGTTAATGAAAATTGGATAACACATGGTCCCCCTACAAGAATGCATTTTTCACATCACTAACCTCCCATGTTTGGTTTTTCTCAAGTGTTTGAAGTTCAGATTTCATGGCTTATGTAACTCAGCTTTTAACACAAAATTATAATAGTTTGATGATAATTGATCATAATAAATGAATCAAGAAATCGGATACTTACCACACAAATTTTTTTCTTTTCGAAGGGCTATAGGAACATCCAAGTTCTCACCGCTTGCTTCTTCTAAGATTTCATTTGAATTTGAGGAGGTTTATTCCCCTTGGTTCTTAGTGTCTATTGCATTGGGCATAACTATATTTCTCTTCCCTTTTGTGTACACGCATCTTATTTTCTTCTGGCGGTTGATCATTTTCTACAAGAGAACTATCTTCATCTAGTCCCTCACTTGTAATGTTCCTTGGAAGAAGGAGGTAGTTTCAAAGAATGTTACATCCATGGAGATATACTTTCTATGAGAATTAGGATCATAACAAACATATCTTTTCTTTTCACAAGAATATCCAATAAAAACACATTTAACTGCCCTTAGATCAAGCTTATCTCTAAATTGGTTATGAATATGGACATAATAAACACAACCAAATACTCTAAAATAAGATGGAATGGGTTAGCTTCAGGCTTAATCAATTTAAATGGAGATTTTCCAGCAAGAACCACAATAAGAATTCTATTCATGATATATATATATATAGCTGTAAGTACTGTTTCTAGCTAAAAATATTTTGGAACATTGTATTCAATGAGTAAAGTTCGAGCAATTTTCAAAATATGTCGGTTTTTTCATTCAGCAACTCCATTTTGTTGTGGGGTATAGACACAAGATGTCTGACTTAGTATACCATGAGTTTGAAGATATAACTCCAACTGAGAATTACAGAATTCACCACCATTATGAGATCTTAGGGTCTTAATGGTATAACCAAACTAAGTCTTAATGAGGCTGTGAACCATAGGAAAGATTGAAGATACTTCTGATTTATATTTCATGAGATAAACAAAAATAAGTCTTGAATAGTCTTCTTCGGTTAGGAGTGCATTTTCTTCGTTATCTTCCATAATTCAGTCTTCTAGTATATCAAAATTATCCAAACTTATTGGATCAAATTGGCTTTCTTCTTTATTTACCTTTTTTAATTGCCTATAAGAAAGAAAGAAAAGTAATTAGTAAAAACATTAACAATTGAAGTCAAACAATATATTGAATTGAATCTTTAAGTACTAACTAATACAAGATTAACTTTGGCGAAGCCGCATGTTACAACAGATGAAAACTAAGTCATTAACCCACTTATGTTCCAACCTGTTATGCTTTTTTGTAAACACTCCAATTCCTTTCACAACCCGTTGCACTACAGGTTTGACTCAGAACTCTTACTGCAAAATCTCTAAGGTTTGGGCAATCACTTCCAAACCTATTCCACCAAACATCTGTAGAAAAAAGCAAACATTAGAGACTTAATTCATAATAATATAAGATTTAAGAAACTTAAATACGAAGATAAACAATTTACCTAGGCGCATATTAGTGCAGTTGTGAATTGTTACGGACAAACCCATTAAGTGAAGAGCATTATCATAGATCTCCATCTCTCGATGTATAACATCTACTCTACTCTCATAAGGGACTAATCTATCTATACAATCAATGATGCATCGATTAAGCTCACCATCCTTTTTGAAGCTTGCTGAGTACTTCAATGTTGGGTTTAGGTAATATGTTGTTGCATGAATAGGCTGATGCAATTGTTTGCTCCATCTATTATCTATAATTTTCCGCACTGGTACATAATCTCTCTTTCTTGCATTAAAATTATTTCTAATGACTTCTTTTGCCCTATCCATGGCTTCGTAAAGGTAGCCCATAGATGGTTTCTCCTCGCTATCAATCAATCTCAAAACCTTCACTAAAGAACATGTAATCCTCAAAGTCTAACACATGCATTCCAAAATGTACTCCTGAAGATTGTCTCTGAAATCTCATTCAACATTCTGTTTCTTCTATTTTGAGGCAACTCTGCAAATTGTTGTCACTCATATGAGGAGAACATTCTATTTAAGGCTTGCTTCTGTCTCACAATACTATGTATAGATAAGAAATTAGTTGCAAATCGAGTTGCAGTTGTACGAATAAGCTCTGCACCATCCGTATATCTCCTCATCATACACAATACAAAGGCATGGTTATTCGAAGAAGAAATAGATGGTCTCTCCTTGCTATGAATCAATCTCAAAACATTCACTAAAGGACATGTAATCCTTAACAATCTAACACATGTGTTCCAAAATGTACTCCTGAAGACTATCTTTGAAATCTCATTAACTTTCTATTTCTTCTATTTTGAAGCAACTCTGCAAATTGTTACCACTCATCTGAGGAGAATATTCTCTTCAAGTCTTGCTTATGTCTCACAATATTCTATACATATAAGAAATTAGTTGCAAACCGACTTGCAGCTGTACGAAGAAACTGTGCACCATCTGTATATCTCCTCATTATACACAATACAAAGGCATGGTTGTAGATAAATTTGGTGATATCTTGGCAACATTCAGTTGCTGCCTTTATCTCATCCATCTCACCAATATCCTCAAGGATGAGATCTAAACAATGGGTTGCTCATGATGTCCAACAGAAAGTCCCATTGCTTTATAGTTAGTTGCATTATCTATAATCAATTGGACTATATTCTCTAGCCCAATGTATTGTACGATACGAGCCGTATCGTATGCTATGGTGTGATACAGACAACACTGAGATTGAGAGAATGTAACTGAATAATTCATATCTCTAACAATTTTGGAATGTATATCACTAAATTAAGCTTGAGATTGTTTCCCTGAATTACTCATTTTCTCTCTATAAGAATTAAAGAACCATTTGCCACTTTCACGCACTTAGGTGTTGAAGTCACTTCATACTGTATGAAATTAGACTTATTTCCTACCATATGATCGGTAGCCCCTGAGTCTATTACCCAATAATTAGAAGATGCAGAATTTTTAAGAAAAGAGTTACCACTGATATTATACGAAGTAGGAAGACTTAATTCAGTCTTTGAAGAAGAGGTTGAAGGTTGATCACGCAGTCATGTTTCTATTTCTGCAATTTGTTTCTTCAATTATGCTATTTCATCAATGAGACTTATTTCAGTTCTCTTTTCAGATGTAGCTGTCACATGACTGCCATAATCTTTTTATTATTGGTTTTCCAATAATTTTCCAGCAATGTTCCCGTGTATGTCTCCTTTTTCCACGATGAGTATATTATAGTTTGTTCTTATCATCATAATTATGATTTTTGCCTCTTCCTCAACCTCTAACTGAATCTCTTCCTCTCTGATAATTAATCTGTCATCTACCAGCAAATGCATATTTCTCGACTTGTATATGTTCTCTTTCTTCTAATTTTTTTTATCTTCCTCCCTTAATAAGAGAGAATATATTGTTCCAAGTGAGGGAAGTTCTAACTTGCTTAGGATATTCAGTTTGATTGATTCATATTCAAGTGAGATTCCCGAGAGTAAATTAAGCATTTTTCGAATTTCACCATATGTTGTTCTCTCTTTTACACAACACTTATTTTTCATATTGTATCTTTGTTCATTCCAAAGTTCCTGCACTTCTCTCTAGTACTCACTTATCGATCTGGTTCCTTGGCGGCATTTCCTTATTCTTTCAATGATCTCATATTCCGTTGCTATATTTCTTTGTCGGGAATAAGCTTCTTCGACTGCAAACCAAATTTATGCGATTGATTCCATATAAATAAAAGTTTTGCTAATGGAAGGATTCTTAGATTGAATGAGTCATGAACTTACCAAAGTATATCTTTGGACCACTTCTCAAAATCTGCATTATCTTCTTCAGGTGGTGGCTGATTTTGTTTGATAATAGAAACTTTCACTCGAGAGCGTAAGACAAGTTCAATAGATCTAGCCCATTCTCTATAATTTCTTCAATCCAGTCGTATATTTGTAATTTGAAATGGTTCCAACTTTTGATTATTACCATACGGTAGTCGATCTGTGGTTTTTCTTCTTCACATCGGTGCTTGCGTTTTCTTCTTTTCACATGCTATTTTTTCTGTTTTAGGTTCTCCTAGAAGACATTGTATATTTCCTTTTTCTTAATTGTTTGAATTTGTCACAAGTTTTGTGTAATTTCTATCAGCGTTGCTGCTTAAGGAGATTCTAACTCAGGTAACGAACGTTGTGTGAAAGTTCACTCTGTTTCCTGCACCGAAGGAAGACAACACACTGCTAGAAAAAAAAAACTATTTTCGACGATGCAGTCTTGGTCAACTATGGCAAGATTCTGAGTTTGGGTCAAAGTGGAATACCTGTTGCATGCCAATGTCTACCTTGCCTTGATAAGCCAACACCAAACCTTGCTCTAAGTCTCTCTCTTAGGTTACGTTGCATGCTGCATTCAAATCAACGGCAGATTGATGTTCATTCTTGTGATTTAACACGTTGTTGCTTTAACAGATTCAACACATTGTTGCTTCAACATGTCTCGCTCTGATACCATGTTTAAAAAATACATACAAATACATCGACAATAATGGAGAAATATTATAGAAAAGATGGAAGGTGCAGTCGACTGTCTAGATGCTGCCGCCGCCCTGTTCATTTCTTCCTGTCTCTCTCTAAAAACTGTTTTTGGCTGATATGGGTTCACCTCTTTAAATATCAACATTACAAAGTTTAATTTACTTAATTGCCATTAATAAGGCTTATTTAAAGCTACCTTTAAAATCGTACTTAAGATATATAAAACAGAAATTTAAAACAAACAAAGTGGATCAGTTCTGCAGGTGGTGTGCAATAATGTTATGTTGTAGTTGATTCTTTCATGAGTTCCAACACCTTTAAGATAATAGACAAAAAAGTTTAACAAAGTCATTCATTGCATGCCATGATAATGCATTTTGTCTCCTTCCATGACTCTCTCAAAGTTAAACAATATTCTTGCACTTAAGGGTAATCTTATGTAATAGTTTCCCTCTCAACTTTTGATAAGATGTATCTTATACCCTGGACCAATATTAGCAATGGCATCTTCGATTGCTTGAAAATGAAAAGAATTTGCTGTATTAAATGGAATGCATTTATCATAAAATCATCTCCCACTGCAAGATCTGCCTACTCATGCAATTGCTTTGAAGCCATAACAATACGAATTTTAGATTGAGCACCAAATGTAGTACTAGGAGGAAGAAAAAACTATTCTACAATGAGATCTTCCTCTTCTACTACTTACAACCTCATGAACAATCCTCTCCGACATGGTTGATGGTCGCGAACTACTCCTACCAATGTTTGTCTTAGCATCAAAAGGAATGCTATCATCACTACCACCAAGTCCAACATCCTCTTCCTCAAACATCCTTGTATCTTCTTTTTCTTCTCTCTTCTTAATTATACTTTCAATCATCTGTCATCCTTGTATCTTCTTTTTCTTCTCTCTTCTTAATTATACTTTCAATCATCTGTTGACACTGTCATTTAATTGCTTCTGACACTCTTTTAGGAGTAATCACTTTTCAGTCCCTGTTAGGTGATGTTTTAAACGAGAAATTTTCCCACTAATTACTTTCTAAAAAATCACATTTTATTTTTAATATATTTTCTTCAATTGCAGTACCTCACTACCATGTCGGATCATCAGACCGAGATTGAGAGTCCTTAACACCCCTTCCTGCCATCTTAATTTAACACTTCAAGCTTAATACACCTAAAAATAAAAGCACTTTGTAAATCCTCAATTTTCACTTCATAAACCACCAAAACACTCAAATAGTGTCTCCCACTTCCTAAATACAATGACACACACTTCATATATTGTCATTCAAAAAAGAAATAATAAATAACAAAAAAATACCAAATATGTAATTCATTTTTTCAATTATAAAAGTTATAATTTTGTTAAGGATATACTGATTAAATGCTTTATACATTGAAAATTGAATGGTGATTAATAAATATTTATTGAACTTATGAATTATATGAATTGTTTTCAATTATCATGTTTTTTCTTGAATTTTATGATTTTTTAAAATTTTAAAATTTTTTTAGTATTAAAAAATGACACGGTGCGATATGATACAATACACGATATGGGCTATATGGATAACACTGGGTCTGGGTATGATAATAACATGATTTCCTATAACATCAGGACCTGCTTGGATTGGACCTTTTTTTGAGGCCCTTGCAGTCCTAAAGCAAACTCTTGACCATATCATGAGTCTTCATTCATAGGATGGAATGTGAGGAAATGTCAAAGACAAAAGCCAGCTGGAGTGAGACGAAATGTGCAAATGAAGGTTCAAGAGATTGTTTTGTAAGCATGGGTATTTCTTTTCCTGTCAAAGAAATAGTTCTCTAATTATGAAAAAATGTTTTCTAAGCTGCTATTATTTGAGGCAGAGATTTGAAGTCAAGGATCATGCAAGAAGGGGCGTTTTGAATTCTAAAGGCAACACATACAATAAAATTTGTGATCTTTCAGGAATAGTTCATATGTTCAAAAGAAAGTTGGATATGCTGTACATTTTGAATTCTGGATGTCGTGTTAATAGGTCTCTTCGATCTCGGATGATGCTAATATTTGATAAGGTCCTTGATCTGTCCTCTTAAAAATATTCGTGCAAAGCTTGTAGCAGCTGATAAATGCTGTGTGGGAGCTGTTGAACAAAATCGAAATAGAGCATGCAATATCGAATCAAGAATCAGCCAAGGTAGAAAACGGTGGAGAAGGCATGCAGTCTATAGCTGCCGCAACACTCTCTCTCCCCTCTTTCTTATTTCTGCTAATAAGGTTTAAGCACTATTAGTTTATTATATACAAGACTAAACATTACTAAATTATCTCTAATAAGTGACTTGAATATAAAGCTACCTTTAAATTTAACTACAAACAAACAAACAAACCAAACTATTCTAAAAAAGATAAAATTCTGCATATTTCCTTCTAACAGGAGTGTCATGTTTATATGACTTGTATCTCGAAACTCATTTAACATAATTCTCATTTTTATTTAGGTTTAACATCGGCTTGTGTTACCATTCACTCCCAAAAACTTTCTTTCTTTTACTTAAATTGGTTTGGTTCTTTATTTGTATAGACACATGTATGCCATTCTTCCATGTTTTTGCTGTGATGACAATCTATTGTCTGTAGCTGTATGATTGCCCTTTTTTTTAGTTTAACTGTAAGCATGGGCAGCCATGTTTGTTTTGATTTGTATTTTTCTCTTTTTATGTCACTGCGTTTTCTGTTTTGCAGTGCTTAAGTTTTTCATTTGTCATTTTAGGATGTGTGGGATTCAATGGCTCTTGATGTATTGCACCAAGCTTGTGGTATGGCCTCTTTATATTCCGGCTAAATTGTCGTATTGGACTTTGATAATGTTGTCTTCCTGGTAAATTGTTGATAGCATTGTTACAAGTGCTTCATGGTTCTGCTTGTATTAGTCTCCACCTTGTTACTTTGGACATGCCAAACTCCTCTCTATGAACCAGGGCCTGGATTACCCTCGGGGTTGCTGACCTTGTTTCTCACCCATCTTGTTCATCTTAACTTTAATAAGCACACCTTTATGAATTTAATTTGCTTTGTGTTTTACCTTGTCCTATTATTTTCAGTAACTATTTATCTAACAAGATCTCTCTGGGTTCTTTTGAAAATATTAGAAGTTCTAAGATCTTTTGAAAATTTCCTTCGCCGATGAAGTAATGAAAATAAATTTGTGGCTTTGGTTGAGTTGCATATGACTTGGTACAAGCATCATCACATCATCATGTATCAGTTGTGTGCTGCTGTCTCAAAGTATACTTGAAGACAAATGGTTTCCCTCTTAATTGCGTTATTTAGGTGCTAAACCACCTTGTTCAAGATCGTTTTGTAATTCTTTCACTTGTGTATCATTTGACCCCAATAATGGACTGCCTGCTTTTTTTTCTTGCACTGAGCACCAGATCCAGCAGCAAGGGCTGACTTGGCAGTGGTTTTGATGGAAGAAGGTTTGGCTCACATACTGTTAGTCGGGAAAAGGTAGGTAAATGCTGTGGTTGAAAGTTCTGTTACATAGTCGTTGCCCTTGAGACCTGTTAACCACATAATGCCAGCTTCTGAAAAATTTCATTTTGTTGGATATGAATTAGTTACTCTTCAAAGGGTGATCATGATTGATCAGTTACATGAAGCGACAAAACAGTCTTTTTGTGAACTTAACGCTCATGAATGGATGGAGTTTTTGTTCTAAACAACGATTTTATTGATAGAATGAAGAATACTTACAAGATTTCAGCGACTGGAGAGCCTTCCAATCTGCACATACACAAAAGTCGGCACTCTGCGCCTCTTTTCTGGCTGCAGCCTCTAATGACTAAACCTGAACCCTAATTACAATTTATACTCTAATTTTAACTTGAATGACTAAAGTGCCTATACTATTAATTAAGAAATACAAGTAGTACATAACATGGGCTAAGAGCTACACGGGTCCAATATTGGGACCCGACTTTATTCTCCAACACTCCCTCTCAAGTTGGGTGAAAGATGTTGATGACACCCAATTAAGTTATGTGCTCATGATTGCTTTGGTAAGAAAATTGAGATACTCTGGTTTGAATTCTTGATTGGCTTGTCTTTTTCCTTATGAAGTGACAGTCAATCTCTATATGCTTTGTTCTTTCGTGATAAAGTGGATTGGATGTCATTTGAATCGCTGCACTGCTGTCATAATATAAGGGTATAGGATTTATAGATCTAAATCCCAACTCAAGAATTAATGAAGATATCCACTTTCCTTCACACATAGCATGAACTACAACTCTGTATTCTGCTTTTTCAGTGGATGTAGCAACTATCGTTTGTTTTTTGTTATTCGAAGATATAAGATTACTACCAAGTAGTGTCATATAACCCGTAGTAGACTTGCGATCATCTCTAGGACCAGCCCAGTCTGCATCGGAATAAATTTCAATACTGAATTTGCATGATTTTGAATAGAGAAGGTCAATTTCAGGTGTCGATTTGAGATATCTTAGAATTTGGTATATAATTTGCTCACAATTCCAATAATATAAGTAATATTTGTGTTAGATAAATAGATTCAATATAAGTTTATATATTTTATGGGTCGTTATGGGTCTAGTGTAGATTCGGTTCCCGTAGTAGTAGATAAGTTTGATTAGGGGTAATTTTGTCATTCAAGTTAGATTTAGTATAAATATCTTGTTAAGGTTAAAACATTAGATTTGAGAAGGCAGCATAGAGGTAGCCGAGAGTCTTCTTTTGTAGGGCAAATTGGAGGAATACCTCCAATCTGCCATATACTATAAGTTGCTTTTATGTTTCAATCAATAAGATTATTATTTTTCTTAATATGGTATCAGAGCCTATAGGGGTGGAAAATCAGTGTTTTCGTGCGTGGAATTAATTTGGCTTATTGCCGAAGAGAAGGCAGGAGGCACCTCTTCTTATCGTGTGAAAAAAAAGAAAGGTGACAGACGCACCATTTCAAGAGTTGCAGAATCACGATTTCAGTCTGGAACTTCTTGGACTGATTCATATCTTGCTATTATTACTTTATCTATGTTCAGCCATTCTCGTGGGCGTCTATTGCATCAAGTTTATTAAATTTGAATCTTGGCAAAGGGATTTAAGAAATCAAATTTGTTGTTGCAGTCTGGCTAGGGCGGCATATTGGATAAGAAATCAGATTTGTTGTTGCAGTCTGGTTTGGGCGGCAGATTGGATCAGTTGGTTCAGAAGCATATTCAAGAAATAGAATTAGGGAAGATTGTCAGTTTGTTAACTTCTAGTGAAATCGTGGCCGCTGCATTCACCTCCTAGTGCTATCACAGCTAGTCCTAATTCATGTTGATTTAGGGGAGATCTACAAATTAGCTTATTCATTCAAGTTTAAAGGAGAAGACCTAATTCTTATTCATTCTGATTCGACGAATTACACGAATCAGATTTTTAAAGGCAAACTCGATAACGTTTCTTATACTTCTTCATTAATGGCAGACAAAGGGAAAGGGATCGAAAGTTCCTTTCATACAGGTGAACAATCTTTTTTGTTGGAAAAAACAGAAAATTTTCACATTACAACTACTAAACTAGATGACAGAAATTACTTGGAATGGACTAGGTCCTTGGAAGTGGCTATTGTAGCAAGGGGGAGATGGGGACACCTAATTGGTCAAATACCAATCCCAGAAACTCATGATACACTCTATCCTACCTGGAGAAGAGAAGATGGTTTAATATCATCTTGGTTGCTACAGTCAATAATTCCATCAATTGCAAAAACTTTTATGTTTCTAGAATCTGCTCATGAAATTTGGTTGCAGTTTCAGAAGGCTATTCCAAAAAGAAAAATGTTGCAAAGAAATACGAGATACTGGAAAGGATCAGAAAATGTAAACAAGGCACACAGACTATCAATGAGTACTATGCGGATTTACGAGGACTTTGGGATGAACTACTTTACTTTACTAATATAAAGTGCTCCTCTTGTTACACTGAAAGAAATGCTGAAATTGAAAAGAAGAAAGTATTTGACTTGCTGTGGGGCGTAAACTCAAAGTTTGAATCAATAAAACTTAATATCTTGGGCAGAGAAGATCTTTTGTCACTTGACACAGTTTATTCCTTATTAATCAGAGAAGAAGATCGTAGAAATCTTGAGAAAGACAATACTTCAATAGCTGATCAACATGCATTTCAAACAAGGAAAGACAATACTTATTATCGTGGAAGAGGTGGACAACAAAATAGAGGTCGTGGTCGTGGTAGATTTAATTCTGATGATAAGGATAAACTTATATGTTCTCATTGTGGGAAATCGAGACATTCCAGAGAAAATTGCTGGGAATTAAATGGGAGACCTGATTATTACAGAAATCGAAACTATTCAGCTAATTCTGCAGAAAATTCTACTCCTAGTATAGATGGTATTCAAGAGATCATTAAAAGAGTAGAAGGGCTAGAGATAAAATTATCATAACATTCCCAACCGTCTTTATCTCAGGCTAGAGTAGTCCAAGCAACTCATACTGTGAAGGGTAATAATTCATCTTCTTCTAATTCGAAAACTTGGGTTATTGATTAAAGACAAGCTGATCACATAGTGATTGCTCAAAGCTATTTTCCTATATAGTCCCTCTTTTTACCAAAGGAATAAAAAAATTAGAATTGTTGATGGAACTCTCTCTTGTAGCTGGGTAGATTGGATCATCCCTCTCTCACCCAATAGCTCTCAATACTAAATGTTCTTCTAATGTTCCTACAATTTGTCTTGTAACCTTTGTCCATTAGTAAGTTAACTCTTGACATGAATTGTCGTAGTTATTTTTGATTCACCTCCCAGTTGTAAATTTGAGGTGTTGACATCAGGAGGATGATTGGCTACAATGTAAGGAAGTTGATGGTCTCTACATCTTTAAAGATAGTTCCTAATTTAGATGGAGCACTCTCAAAGTTGTTGTTGGTGCATTTACTGGATCTAGGGATCTAGGAAAAATGAAATAATGTTATGTGTACTATAGGATTAGGCCATCCCAATTTTAGTATTTACTTGACACTTGTTCCTTAGAATTTTTTAGAAAAAAAAATCCATCTTTCTCTTTACTTGTGAGACTTGTCAATTGGGAAACTAAACATCCATACTTGTCTATCACACCCAGAGCTTGTATATAAACCATCTCTCCTTTCATACATCATTCATAGTGATGTTTGGGGACCAAGTCGTGTAACTACTACGTGCATGAGCAAGCGATGGTTTTGTAAGTTTTGTTGATGATCACACTAGGCTATCTTGGGTGTATTTAATGAAAAGGAAAATCTAAAGTTGGAAACATTTTAAAACCTTTTTCCAGCTGATGATTTCAAAAACTCGGTTCAGAATTTCAACAAACAATTCAGATTTTTAGAAGCGATAATGGAAGAGTAATACTTCAATAGAGTATCTCGAAACTTTTTTTGTATGAAAGAAATTATTGTGCATCAAAGTTCATGTGTTTGATTGCCCTTCAGCAAAATGGGGTAAGAGTGAAAGAAAAATAAACATTTGTTAGAGGTAGCTAGAGGCACCTTTTATACTTTCATGGTCTATGTTCCTACATATCTTTAGGGAAGCTATTTGCTGTAACTTGCAACCTATTTGATTAATAGGATGCCTAGTTAAAGTCTGCATTAGAGGGTACCCCGTACAGGTATTAGCTAACAATCTTCCGACCTACCCCTCCCTCTCCTGCTTCCGCCCACTAAAAATATGCTTCGGATGTCGACTTGTAACGTACTATAATATAACTCACACCCAATCTTAAGTAAACTTGATCTCATCTCGGGCTCCATCAAATGTGTGTTTGTTGAGATTTTGCTCCTTCTCCAAAAGGGTTATCGGTGTTTTTCTGTTTCTTAGCGTTATCTAGTCTCTGTAGATGTCACGTTCTTCAGTGCAGTTCCCTTTCTTTGATCCTGCGACACGCACTCTTCCACCCATCACCGAGGTCCTTCCTACTTTCCTCCTCTTGTCCACATTGACCTGCTCCATCACCACCTTCTACTCCTATTGGTGCCCCGGTCCCTACCTCACGTACTTTCTGATGTATAAGAGAGGATCAAGGAAAATTGTTTATCCCGAGGACGGGACAGTTCAACATCAAATTACCAAAGAGATTTCCTCTGACTCAGATCCTCAATTACAAGAGATAGAAGACTTAGAAATTTCTATTGCTGTTTGCAAAGGTAAACGTATATGTTCACATTATCCAATTTCTGATTATGTCTTGTATGCTAATACATTTCAGAATTATCATAACTTTATTATGAATACGGAGAAACATAAGATTCCTTCAAAGTTTGAAGAAGCAATCAAGTGTCCGTTATGGAAAGCCGCAATTGATGAAGAACTGAATGCTCTTATCAAGAATAATACATGGACCATCACACAGCTACCTCCTGACAGGAATATTGTAGGATGTAAGTGAGTGTTTACTATTAAATATAAGGCAGATGGAACCATTGAGAGATATAAAGCAAGATTAGTTGCTAAAGGCTACAATCAGTCATATGGCATTGATTATACAGAAATATTTGCACCTGTGGCTAAGCTCACTTCAATAAGAATACTTCTCAGTATGGCGGCGAATTTGGGCTGGAATTTATGGCAACTAGATGTAAAAATTGCCTTCTTATAAGGAGACTTAAATGAAGAAGTCTACATGGAACTACCTCCTGGAATGAATATAAAAACGTATGATAATAGGGTGTGCAAACTAAATAAAGCAATTTATGGGCTAAAGCAATCTCCAAGAGCGTGGTTCGAGAAATTCAGCAAGGCAGTTTGTAGTATGTGGTACAGTAGAAGTCTCAATGATCATACCATTTTCTTCAAGAAAGGAACCAAAATCTCTATTCTGGTTGTTTATGTTGATGACATCATTGTCATTGGAAATGATTTTGAAGAAATATCCAAGCTAAAATCGAATCTTCACAAACTATTTGATCTTAAAGATTTGGGTCGACTACACTATTTTTTGGGTATAGAAGTACTCTATTCCAACCGTGGTATTTTCCTAACTCAACGGAAATATTTGATGGATCTTCTTGAAGAAACACATATACTAGAATATAAGCTAAGTGATACTCCTATGGAAATAAATCAGAAATTGATCAGTGGTGATAGTAAAGTGTTCAAAGATATTCACAAATATCAAAAGTTGGTTGTGAAGCTTATATACTTAACCATTACCTGTCCAGATATCACTTATGCAGTTGGCATTGTTAGCAGATATATGCATTCTCCTACCAAAAATCATATGGATGCTGTGTATAGAATTCTAAGATATCTCAAATCAACTTTTGGTATGGGTTTACTTTATTCCAAATCCTCAAATTAGCAGCTTGTTATTGAACTTTATTCAGATGCAGATTGGGCTGGATTTCACGATGACCGCAAATCAACTACAGGATATGTTACATTACTTGGTGGAAATATTATATCATATTGAAGTAAAAAACAGACTATTGCTAGATCTACAGCTGAAGCAGAATACAAAGCAATAACTTAAGCAATGTGTGAAGGCAAATGTGTGTCTTCTCTAATCAGTGAACTTGGATTCTATTCTAAGCATCCTATACCACTATATTGTGACAGCAGTGCAACAATTCAGATGGCTTTCAATCCCGTATATCATGAAAGAACCAAACATATCTAAATTGCCACTTTATTAGAGAGAAGATAACACTTCAAGAGTTCCAATTGGAGTATGTTAAATCAGTAAATCAGAGGATAGATTTTTTGACTAAAGCCACTACTAGCAAACAGCTCAAAGACACGTTATCTAAGTTGGGTGTTCTCAATATTTTTCACCCAACTTGAGGGGGAGTGTTAGACAAATAGATTCAATATAAGTTTATATATTTTATGGGTCGTGTAATGGGTCGTTATGGGTCTAGTGTAGATTCGGTTATCGTAGTAGTAGATAAGTTTAATTAGGGGTAATTTTGTCATTCAAGTTAGATTTAGTATAAATACCTTGTTAGGGTTAAAGTGTTAGATTTGAGAAGGCAGCGTAGAGGCAGCCGAGTCTTCTTTGTTAGGGCAGATTGGAGGAATGCCTCCAATCTGTCATATATTGTAAGTTGCTTTTATGTTTCAATCAATAAGATTATTATTTTTCTTAATAATTTGGACGTGTAATAGTCAAGTAGATGAGCTTACCAACCAATTTATGGTATTTATGAATATCTTTGAACTCCTCACTATCTCCAAAACATAATTTTTGATTCACTTCTATAGGAGTATCATTCTGTTTGCAATCAATCATATTCGTTTCTTGCAGTATATCCATAGTGTGCTTTCTTTCTGTTAGAAAAATACCTTTTGGAGTATAACACTTTGATTATCAAGAAATACTGAAGTTTGCCCAAGTCTTTCAAGTCGAATAATTTATGAAGATTCTGTTTTAATTTTGATATTTTTTCGATATCATTACTTGTTACAACGATATCATCCACATATACCAAAAGAATAGATAATTTTGTGACTTTCTTAAAGAATAACGTGTGGTCATATATGCTTTTTTTGATATCCCAAGTTGCACACGCCCTCACTGAACTTTTCAAACCATGCTCTTGGGGAATGTTTTAGCTCATAGATAGCTTTGTTCAGTTTGCAAACTTTACCTTCATGTGCTTTAATATTTATTCCAAAAGGTAGCTCCATATATACTTCTTCGCTTATGTCTTCTTGTGAAAATGCATTCTTTACATCTGCCTTGGTCCTCACTTATATACCGCAATATCTTTTGGTTCAACTGTCTTTTCTTTCTTGTCATCTTCCTTATCTTTTGTCTCACTAAGAATTAGAGGAAGAACATGTAGAGACATAACTTCAGAGGTTATTAACTCCCCCTAGAAAGCATAATAGGGAGTTGATTATGAGAAAGTAACATCCATGAATACATAGATTTTCCGATAAAAAGGATCATAGCACTTATAACCTTTTTTGGAATTCAAATAACTAAGAAAAATGCATTTGATGGCTCTAGGATCAAGTTTATGTGGGCCTGGTGTTGACATGAACAAAACAGGTATAGCCGAATATGCAAGGAGTGATATGATTTTTTTTTATTCCTTCCTAAGACACTTTATGGGACTTTCACCCTTGAATGCTGAACTGGGCATCCTATTTATTAGATAGACAACAGTAAGGACAACTTCTCCCAATAGGTTTTTGGTACATTATTTTGAATAAGAAGTGTACGAGCTACTTCTAGGATATGTCGGTTTTTTCTTTCAGAAATTTCATTTTGCTTAAATGTATGTGAACATGAGGTTTGATGAAGGATGCCATGTGTGTAGATATTCTTTCAACTGCCTACTTACATATTCCCCTTCTATTATTTGAGCGAAGAATTTTTATAGAAGAGTTAAGCTGAGTGAGGATAAACTTGTGGACAATAGGAAAGATTGTGGAAACCTCAGCTTTTGATTTTATTAGATAAACAATAGCAAGGCACATATAATAATCAATAAAATTGGCAAAATATTTTTGACTAAAGAGAGATGTAACAGGAGATATCTGAATGAAGAAGTTAAAATGACTGGGATCTTCTAGACTCACTAGAAGTGTAAGGTACACATTGGTGTTTTGTAAGTTGACACACTTCGAAATCAAGATGGAATTTATGGGACTCAATCCGAAGGCTAGGTAATACATGGTTAAGTTTTGACATAGGCAGATGACCTTAATGAAAGTGTCATAGCCAAATCTCCTCGCCTCTAGAAATCGTGGAAGAAGTTTCATATGAAGCAGCATGTTAAAATTATCTTGTAGCATGTATAATCCTCTTTATAGGCTACTATGACTAAAAATTTTTCCCGTCTTCGTATCCTGAAAAACACAACCAGTAGGATGAAATGTTACACAATAATTTAGAGTACAAGTCAAGGAGCTCACTGAAAGAAGGTTTATTGGAAAACTAGGAACATGATAAACCGATTTTAGGTGTGTCACTTCACTATCTAATCATATATGAATGAGATCTATTAGCCAACATGATAGGTTATTGTCTTGGAAGGAGTCGGTAATCAGAAAATATGATGTCTCTCCTACCATGTGATTGGTAGCATCATAATCAATTATTCAAGCTTTAGATTGAAAGGAATAAGATGTGTTACTCTTCATAGTATGTGTAGCATGAGCTAGCATAGCTTGACAAGTAGAAGCTTGTTGACTATCACATTCGGGTTTTCGAGCCTTCGATCCTCTTTATTAGTTCATGAATACCATCTGAACCAGCCGCTGTACTTTCAAAAATATGGGCAGAATTGTTGTGTGGTCTAAGATAATTAGGTATGCCATGTAATTCCTAACATTGTTCCTTTGAGTGTCTTGGTTTTTCCTATTGAGAGCACACTATTTTGTCTTTTTTTTCGGAATAGAAATGACCACGACCCCTTCCATGAGTTTGATGTCTACCTCTTCAATGATAATATAGATTTCTGCCCTAGGTGGAAGTGCATGTAGTTCGGTGAGAGGTGTGTTGTCCTTGTTGAGATTTTGGCGATCTTTTCGAACTAATAGAGTATACTTTCCCAAGCGAAGGAAGCTCTTCACAGCCTAGGATCTTGATCTTTATGGCTTCGTATTCGGGGTTTACACCTCATAAGTCCAATACTTTCTTCTTTTTTTATTTTACATTCCTTTCACTATAACAGGCTGAACATTTAATGTTTGTATAGAACTCAAGTTCATTCCACAGACCACGAAGTTCAGCGTAATAATCGCTAATCGAACATGTGCCTGTTTACATTTCCTGATTTTCTCCAATATTTCGTATTTGTTTACCATATTTTTCTTCTTCTGGAATACGCTTTAAAAACTGCATGTCATATGTTAGTGGTTGATTTAAGATACATGAATATTTTCGTAATGAATGTTAGCATGGATTAGAGAAGCTACGAAGAAATTAAAGCGTCTTCCCTCTTCGAGTTAGGGTATTATGGGTCATGGGTGGCTGGACATGGACTTGACCAATTAGGTGAGCCCATCTCTCCCTGGCCATCACGGCCAACTATACTTATCATGATCACTCAAATTTTTTTTTTTCATCCAATCTCGTTGTAGTAATCTCAAAGGTTTTTATCTTTTCATTCTTGGGAATTTTTAGAACCATAAAGGAACTGTCAATACCTTTGCATTTTCCAGCTATGTAAATGATAACGTTTGGCTTTAAGCAGAGGAGCAATATGGTCAGGATTGACACTCAACCTTCACAGTTGTATCCTGGTGATTTGTGGCAGAACTGCTCTCTCGAAATGCGTGATTTGATGCTTTATAGGCTCTGATACCATGTTCTAAACAACAATTTTATTAATAGAATGAAGAGTACTTACAGGATTTCAGCAGATTGGAGAAGAACCTTTGAATCTGTACATGCACAAAAGTTAGCACTCTGCTCCCCCTTTTTTTTGGCTGTAGCTTTTAATGACTAAACCTGAACCCTAATTACAATTTATACTCTAATTCTAACTTGAATGACTAAAGTGCTCATACTATTAATTAAGAAATACAAGTAGTACAGAACATGGGCTAGGAGCTACACAGGTCTAATATTGGGACCTGACTTCATTCTCTAACAGTTTTTACTTGAGCTGCTTCATTGACTTGAGGCTAGAATTCTGTTCTGGTTTGAATCCAGAGGACACATATATTAATTCCATGTGTAAAACATAAATTTATCTGCTTTAAGGGTTTTCTTGGCTGCCTTCTTGCTGTTTGTGTTGGTGTTTGAATCTTTTAGCGAGAGCGCTTTCTCTGCAGAAAATTCTTTTGCTACTCTCTGGTTTGGGATCTACCTACTTGCTGCTGCAGAACCGTTGTTGAAAGATTAATTCCTTGCTTTGCCCTTGAACGTAGAGTTGAATTTTTAGTAAGAGGGCTGGACTGAGTGTCTTCTCCAAACCAGTGTAAGTAGTGACATGTGTTGCCTATTGCTTTCCTTCTGGCTAAGACACAGCCACGTAGGTACAAATCGGCCATATCGTATCCATGTCTTGATTTTTTTTTTAACTTCAAAAATCATTAAGAACTAGAAAACATCAGAAAAAAGGAATAAAAGGAAAATATCTAAAACTCTAACACTAAGTATATGATAAGAAATCCTAATTCTTTGATGAAAGGTGACAATCTTAGAACAAAGGCATGTAGGATTAACAGTTATGTAATACATCAAAGTCAAACAACTATGCAAGACAACAATTCTCATGAGTAGACAATTAACAAAAAAATAATTAGTATTAGTTCTTGACATAAGCATATGATCAAGAGATAACAATCTAATGGAATAAGTGCATGATCAAAAGATAACAATTGTTATAAACTTATAATTAAGAACTAATTGGAATTAACAAACATATAGCTACGCAAAACAAGATATGATAAAAGAATTGAAGTAAACTTTGTAAAGTTTATCAAACACAAATAAAACAAGTGTCAACTAGTTACTGTAGTACTTAGTTACATGATACCAACTAAATGATTTATATAACTTCACGATTAACATGCTAATTTATAACCCAATTATTGAACAATATAATCTGGAATTCTGGATCAACTAAGCAGTCTAATCATCTTCTTCGTTCCCCCATCATCTCCATCATCATTAGGGAGATTATCACTAGCATTCTCATAATCTTCATCGTTCCACTCTTCACCTCCTTCTAAGTTGATTCCCTAAACATCTTCCTATGTGAGGAGGGCATCCTTTGTAACGAAGCAAGCCTTGAATCACTGGTGACTACCACAATCCACCAATACTCAATTGAAAAATGCAATCCACATCAAACAAATCACCAAACACATGGTATACACGGGAGAGTGAGAACAAATGAAAAAAATATATTTAGTTTCAAGCGCTAAGGCATATAACCAATGTTATTCGTATCGTACGATATGGTGCAATACGTATCGTATTAAGGGCCACCACGATATGATACACCTAACTATATCGTGATTTAAAGGTTATCGCACCGTATCGTGCGATACGGGCGATACGCCCAGGGACCCTTAACCGAAACCCACGTTTTTGTGGGTTTCCTCTCTCTCTTCAGACCTCCCCAAGCTCCCTAAGAACCGTTATTCGCCTCCTTGGTATTCAAGACTCCAAAAACGTGCTCTACGGTGTTCGTGCAAGTCTCCTATCTCGGATTTAGGTATATTTTTAGTGTTTTTTTTCATTTTTTCATTTTTATTTGTTGTTTTCTTTGTTTATTTGTATTTTTCTTTTTTTGAATGACAAAATATGAAGTTATTAAGTGTGTAGGTATGCTTTTTATTGCATTCATGAAGTGGGAGGCACTCTATTTGAGTGTTATTTGACGATTGGAGATTTACGAAGTACTTTTATTTTCAGGTTTTTTATTGAATTAAAGTACTTAATTGAGATGACAGGAAGGGGCGTTAGAAACTCCCATTCTCGTTCTGATAATCCGGCATGGCAGTGGGGTACACCAGTTGAGGGTTCTAGATTAAAGATGAGATGTTTATTTTGTGAGAGGATGGTTATTGGTAGAATTTCAAGGTTGAAACACCACCTAGGAGGGACTAGGAAAGAAGTTTGCTAGAAGGTATTAAATGGTAATATCTGCAAATGATTGAGAGTATACAGGAAAGGAGACAACAAAATGATGATTTGGAGATATTTGAAGAAGGTAATGATGCTACTGGATTTGGATTCACTGATAGTTTGCTTTCAGATGCTAAAACAGAGATTGGTAGTAGCAGTTCACGAGCATCTAACAGGGGAAAGAGGGTTGCTGAAGACTTTGGAGGTGGTAGAAGAGGAAGTTCAGGAAGAGCTTCTTGTAGCATACATTCATTTTTTCTTTCTACTACTACACTTGGTACTCAACCTGGAATTCGTACTGCTATGGCTTCAGAACAGTTGCATGATCAGGCAGACCTTGCAGTGGGCATATTATTTACTAATTGTTTATCTTTGTTTGTTGTAACCTTATAGGCAATTAAAAAAAGTAAATATACAAGAAAGCCAATTTAATCCAATAAGTTTGGATAATTTTGATATATTAGAAGATTGGATTATAGAAGACAATGAATAAAATACCTTCCTAACTGAAGAAGACATTGCATGGATTAATTTGGAAGGAGCGCAACAATAATATCAAGGAGATGAAGAATTTGATTTCCATGTAGAAGGTGCTGATGCTGATGATGATGAGGATCTTTAGCAATGTGAAGATGAAGATTATTTAGTTGATGATCCTTATTATAATTTGTAAAATGTAAATGTACTTCATTTTTTTTATTTAAAATATGTAAATTTGGATGCAATTGTTCAATGTTGAATGCTCAATCTGTACTAAACTTTGCATTATATGAATTTAGAGCAATTATCAATTTTTTTTATTTTTTTCGGATTTTTACTAATTTTTATTGATTTTTAATTATTTTTTAATTATTTTAATATTAAAGTATGATAAGGGTGATATAATACGATACGCCTGTATCATGGGCCCAGCGATACGCGATACGATACGCGTCAGACAACACTGCATACAACCAAGAGTTGATATGCTATCCTTTTTATAGGACTCTTAAACATATAAAGAGTGGTAAATCGGTAGGACCAGACAATATTCCTATAAAAGTTTGGAAAATCATAGGAGAAAGAGAAATCTCTTTGCTCAAAGACTATTTAATGAAATATAGAAAAACCAAAAGATACTTGGAATGGAGAGCGAGTACACTTATGCCCATATATAAGAACAAGGGAGACATTCAGAATTGTACGAATTATCGGGGTATCAAGTTAATAAGCCATACTATGAAATTATGTGAAAGAATTATCGAACGTAGGTTAAGACAAGTATAAAGTGCAATAGAGAACCAATTTGGATTCATGCGAGACAGATCTACTATTGAAGTGATTCACCTTTTGAGACGTCTTATGGAACATTTTAGAGCAAAAAAGAAAAACCTTCACATAATATTTATTGGTCTAGAAAAAACTTTTGATAGTGTACCGAGGGAGGTTCTTTGGAGAACCTTGGAAAAAAGAGGTATCCCATTGACATAGATAAACCTTATAAGAGACATGTATGATGGTGCAAAAACATGTGTGAGGACTCATGAAGGAATGGCAGATTTCTTTGAAGTTAATATTGGGTTACATCAAGGATCAACTTTAAGTTCATACTTATTTATAATAGTGATTGAGGAATTAACAAAACATATTTAAGATGAAGTACCTTGGTGTATGTTATTTACAGAGGTATTAATGTTAGTAGAGGAATTTAAAGAAAAAGTTAATAGAAAATTGGAACTATGGAGAGAAACATTAGAAAGTAAAAGCTTCCAACTTATTTGAACAAAGAGAGAATATATGAAATGTAAGTTTGATCATTTGATTACTTTAGAGGACATAAAAGTTAAAATTGACACATATTACATCCCCCAAAAGAAAAGTTTTAAATACCTAGGACCAATTTTTTAGAGTGATAGAAGAATTAATGGAGATGGTATGGTTGGTTAAAATGAAGAAGAGCAGCAGGTATTCTTTGTGACAAGAAGATACCATTAAAGTTAAAAGGTAAATATTATAGAGCAATAATTAGACCTGTCATCTTTTATGGTTCAAAGTGTTGGGCAATTAACATGTACAAAAGATACATGTGACAGAAATGAATATGTTGAGATGGATGAGTAGTCATACAAGGAAAGACCATATACATAATGAGGTTATTAGAAACAAATTAGGAGTGACACCAATAGAGGATAAAATGAGAGAATATCGTTTAAGATGGTTTGGACATATACAAAGAAGATCAAAAGAAGCATATGTAAGAAGGTATGAAAAACTAAATTTTGAAAGTATTAAAAGAGGTGGAGGAACTCCGCCCATGTAAGGGATCACCCTTGCATTGCCGGTCCCAAGCCCGGATAAAGGAGGAGGGTTGTGTTAGGCTTCCGACAGCCAGCGTAAAACTTCGTCGGATTTCTACAACATGGATTACAAAAATTATGAGCATTGCTTTGGGGCGTCCCCGCCTAGCGACGTGCTGCAGAGCCCGAATGCAGTAAGAAGTAAGCAAGGGCCACTACATTTTCGCCCGAATGTAGTGAATCAATTGCAGAGAGGGTTCCCACATCATGGACGGGTGTGGGTAAAGAAGTTAGTCCCGCTACATTGCCGCCCAAATGTAGTGAAAAATTTTCAGAGAGGGTCTCCGCATTTTGATTATGGACGGATGCAGGGGGTAAGGAAGCTAGTCCTAGATAATAAGATTCGTATTGGTTCTTGGAATATCGGAACATTATCGGGTAAGCTAATGGAGGTGGTAGATACTATGATTCGGAGAAAGATTCATATTCTATGTTTACAAGAGACAAAATGGGTTGGAGAAAAAGCAAAGGAGATAGAGGATACAGGTTTTAAATTATGGTACTCGGGTAAAGAAAAGGCCCGAAACGGAGTTGGTATTATCATAAATAAAGATTTAAAGGAGAGTGTAGTAGACATACAACGATATGGTGACCGAATCATGACATTGAAATTAGTGTTAGGAGTAGAGGTTTTGAATATAGTTTGTGCTTACGCACCCCAAGTAGGACTAGAAGATAGTATAAAGACAGTTTTTTGGGAAGAGTTAGATAAGGCGTTTCAAAAGATTCCACAAAGGGAGATGATTTGTTTAGGAGGAGATTTAAATGGACATGTCGGTAAAGAGGCATTAGGATATCAAGGGATTCATGGAAACTTTGGTTATGGGGATATAAACGAGGAAGGTAGGGAGATTTTAAATTTTGCTATGTCATTTGATCTCTTTATAGTCAATACAATCTTCAAAAAACGAGATGAACATTTAATTACTTATAAGAGTGGCTTATCACAAACACAAATTGATTACTTTATTTGTAGAAAAAAAGATAGAGCGTGTTGTAAAGATTGTAAGGTAATTCCAGGAGAAAGCTTAACCACCCAACATCGACTTTTAGTTATGGATTTACAAATAAAAAAATGGACAAAGAAGAAAAGAGTGCATCGAGCTATTCGGACTAAATGGTGGAACCTCAAAAGCGAGAAAGAAGATATATTTAAACAGAAAGTCCTTCAAGGAGATGTTTGGAATTATGTTGGCACACCCTCTGATATGTGGAACAATATGGCTATACATATTAGGAAAGTGGCAAAAGATGTGTTAGGGGTATCTAAGGGAGGTGTACCGGCACAAAAAGAAGCTTGGTGGTGGAGTGAAGTAGTACAAAATAAAATCAAGGCAAAGAGGGCATGTTACAAATTACATTATGCTAAGAAAACTAGTGAAACTTTAGAAGCTTATAAGAAAGCAAAGAAGGAAGCAAAAAAGGCCGTTAGTGAAGCAAAAGCTAAGATTTGGGAGGACTTATATAAAAAACTCAACTCAAAAGAGGGTGAAAGAGATATTTTTAGGATAGCTAGGGCTAGAGATAAGAAAACTAAAGATCTTAATTATGTTAGATGCATAAAAGACGAGGATGAAAAAATTCTAGTGGCAAATGATGATATAAGAAATAGATGGAAAAATTATTTTTATAATCTTTTTAATGAAAATAAGGATGTTAGTATTAGTTTAGGAGATTTAGCCAAGTCAGAAAAGTATATAAACCACAATTTCTACCGACGTATTCAAAAGAATGAAGTCAAAGAGGCTCTTAAACATATGAAGAGTGGTAAATCGGTAGGACCAGATAATATTCCTATAGAAGTTTGGAAAATACTAGGAGAAATAGGAATCACTTGGCTCACAAGACTATTTAATGAAATATAGAAAAACCAAAAGATGCCCGAGGAATGGAGAGCAAGTACACTTATACCCGTATATAAGAACAAGGGAGACATTTAAAATTGTTCGAATTATCGAGGTATCAAGTTAATAAGTCATACTATGAAATTATGGGAAAGAATTATCGAACGTAGGTTAAGACAAGTATCAAATACAACAGAGAACCAATTTGGATTTATGCCAGGTAGATCTACTATTGAAGCGATCCACCTTTTGAGACGTCTTATGGAACATTTTAGAGCAAAAAAGAAAGATCTTCACATGATATTTATTGATCTAGAAAAAGCTTATGATAGGGTACCGAGGGAGGTTCTTTGGAGAACTTTGGAAAAAAGAGGTATCCTGTTGACATATATTAACCTTATAAGAGACATGTATGATGGTGCAAAAACATGTGTGAGGACTCATGAAGGAACGACAGACTTCTTTGAAGTTAATATTGGGTTACATCAAGGATCAACTTTAAGTCCATACTTATTTATAATGGTGATGGATGAGTTAACAAAACATATTCAAGATGAAGTACCTTGGTGTATGTTATTTGCAGATGACATTGTATTAGTGGAGGAGTCTAAGGAAAAAGTTAATAGAAAATTGGAACTATGGAGAGAAACATTAGAAAACAAAGGCCTCCGACTTAGTAGAACAAAGACAGAATATATGGAATGTAAGTTTGATCATTTGGCTACTTCAGAGGACATAGAAATTAAAATTGGCACACATTGCATTCCCCAAAAGGAAAGTTTTAAATACCTAGGGTCAATTTTTCAAAGTGATGGAAGAGTTGATGGAGATGTTACACATAGAATTAATGCTGGTTGGTTAAAATGGAGAGGAGCATCAGGTATTCTTTGTGATAAGAAGATACCATTAAAATTAAAAGGTAAATATTATAGAGAAGCAGTTAGGCCTGCCATGTTTTATGGTTCTGAGTGTTGGGCAGTTAATCATCAACATGTACAAAAGATGTCTGTGACAGAAATGAAGATGTTGAGATGGATGAGTGGTCATACAAGAAAAGACCGTATACATAATGAGGTTATTAGAAACAAATTAGGAGTAGCACCAATAGAGGATAAAATGAGAGAACATCGTTTAAGATGGTTTGGACATATAGAAAGAAGATCAAAAGAAGAACCTGTAAGAAGGTTAGAAAAACTAAATTTGGAAAGTATTAAAAGAGGTAGAGGACGACCACAAAAGTGTTGGAAAGAAACAATAAAGAATGATCTAGCTTATTGGGAGTTAACTGCTAACATGGCACACAATAGAGATCTGTGGAAACAAAGAATCCATGTAGCCGACCCCGTCTAGTATGGGAAAAGGCTTAGTTGTTGTTGTTGTTGTATTAAAAGAGGTGGAGGATAACCACAAAAGTGTTGGAAAGAAACAATAAAGAATGATCTAGCTTATGTTGAGTTAAAAGCTAACATGAAACACGATAGGTCTATGTGGAAACAAAGAATCCATGTAGCCGACCCCGTCTAGTATGGGAAAAGGCTTAGTTGTTTTTGTTGTTTTGTTGTTTATGATAAGTTACTCTTATAAGTAGTTAAATGTTCATCTCGTTTTTCAAAAATTCTATTGACTATAAAGAGATCAAAAGTCGTAGCAAAATTTAAAATTTGCCTATCTTCCTCATTTATATCCTCAAAACCATAGTTTCCATGAATACCCTGATATCCTAATACATCTTTACCAACATGTTCATTTAAGTTTCCTCTGAAACAAATCAACTCCTTTTGCGAAATTCTTTGAATTACCTTATCTAACTCCTCAACTCAGCCCATGTAAAGGATCACCCTTGCATTGCCGGTCTCAAGCCCGGATAAAGGAGGAGGGTTGTGTTTGGCTTCCGATAGCCAACGTAAAACTTCGTCGGATTTTTATAACATAGATTACAAAAATTATGAGGATTGCTTTGGGGCGTCCTCGCCTAGCGACGTGCTGCAGAGCCCGAATGCAGTAATAAGTAAGCAAGGGCCACTACATTTTTGCCCGAATGTAGTGAATCAATTGCAGAAAGGGTTCCCACATGACGGGTGTGGGTAAAGAAGTTAGTCTCGCTACATTGCCGCCCGAATGTAGTGAATAATTTTCAGAGAGGGTCTCCGCATTTTGAATATGGACGGATGCGGGGGGTAAGGAAGCTAGTCCTAGATAATAAGATTCGTATTGATTCTTAGAATATCGAAACATTATCCGGTAAGCTAATGGAGGTAGTAGATACTATGATTTGGAGAAAGATTCTTATTCTATGTTTACAAGAGACAAAATGGGTTGGAGAAAAAGAGGATACTGGTTTTAAATTATGGTACTCAGGTAAAGAAAAGGCTCGAAACGGAGTTGGTATTATCATAAATAAAGATTTAAAGGATAGTGTAGTAGACATACAACGATATGGTGACCGAATCATGACGTTGAAATTAGTGTTAGGAGCAGTGGTTTTGAATATAGTTTGTGCTTACGCACCCCAAGTAGGATTAGAAGATAGTATACAGACAGTTTTTTGAGAAGAGTTATATTAGGTGTTTCAAAAGATTCCACAAAGGAAGATGATTTGTTTAGGAGGAGATTTAAAAAACGAGGAAGGTAGGGAGATTTTAAATTTTGCTATGTCATTTGATCTCTTTATAGTCAATACAATCTTCAAAAAACGAGATGAACATTTAATTACTTATAAGAGTGGCTTATCACAAACACAAATTGATTACTTTATTTATAGAAAAAAAGTTAGAGCGTGTTGTAAAGATTGTAAGGTAACTCCAGGAGAAAGCTTAACCACCCAACATCGACTTTTAGTTATGGATTTACAAAAAAAAATGGACAAAGAAGAAAAGAGTGCATCGAGCTATTCGGACTAAATGGTGGAACCTCAAAAGCGAGAAAGAAGATATATTTAAACAGAAAGTCCTTCAAGGAGATGTTTGGAATGATGTTGGCACACCCTGTGATATGTGGAACAATATGGCTATACATATTAGGAAAGTGGCGAAAGATGTGTTAGAGGTATCTAAGGGAGGTGTACTGGCACAAAAAGAAGCTTGGTGGTGGAGTGAAGTAGTACAAAATAAAATCAAGGTAAAGAGGGCATGTTACAAATTACATTATGATAAGAAAACTAGTGAAACTTTAGAAGCTTATAAGAAAGCAAAGAAGGAAGCGAAAAAGGCCGTGAGTGAAGCAAAAGCTAAAATTTGAGAGGATTTATATAAAAAACTCAATCAAAAGAGGGTGAAAGAGATATTTTAAGGATAGCTAGGGCTAGAGATAAGAAAACTAAAGATCTTAATTTTGTTAGATGCATCAAAGACGAGGATGAAAAAATTTCAGTGGCAAATGATGATATAAGAAATAGATGGAAAAACTATTTTGATAAGCTTTTTAATGAAAATAAAGATGTTAGTATTAGCTTAGGAGAGTTAGCCAAATCAAAAAAGTATATAAACCATAATTTCTACCGACTATTCAAAAGAATGAAGTCGAAGAGGATCTTAAACGAAGGGTGGTAAATCAGTAGGACCAGACAATATTCCTATAGAAGATTTGAAAATACTAGGAGAAATAGGAATCACTTGGGTAATAAGACTATTTAATGAAATATGGAGAAACCAAAAGATGCTCGAGAAATGGAGAGTAAGTACACTTATACCTATATATAAGAACAAGGGAGACATTTAGAAATAAGTCACACAGACACTTCTAAGGGGTGGAGTGTCGACCCCGACACTGGTGCGACACCGACATCGTGTCGGTGCGGCATGTCCAAAAAAAAAAATTTGCAAATTTTTTTTTTGTAACTCACGGATAAATGGGTCTGGATAATGAAGATTGATTTGTGTATTATGATGAAATTAGTAGTTTTTTACCATTTATATGTTTTGCTTTAATATAAAGTTGTGTACTTACTATTATAGCTTTATACAATATAAAACTGCCTGAATGATTTTGGGTGCGAACAATTGGACTCTATAATGTATGCCTTTGTACAGAATAATCTCTGTCACCAAACACATTTAAAGACCAGGAACATTGTCAGATCAATAGAACAGAAGAGTATGACATCACTAGTGGATCCTAGCACAAATACTAGTATATGTTGTATCCTACAAAAGATCTTGAAACTCTTTGAATCCATTACTTGGATATTTTGCAGCTCGTAAAATCATTGTAAGTTTCAGATCATTATAAGGGAACTTGCTAATTGATACCTATTGCACCCAAAATTAGCAAATACTAGTTGTATTATGATTGATTTATGTAGCTTGAATATTATATATAATATATAATATTATATACCCTAGCCGTGTCGCCGCACCCAAAATTTTTGAAATTTGCCGTATCCCGCACCCGCACCTATGTGACATAGATTTAGAATTGTGTGAATTATCGAGGTATCAAGTTAATGAGCCATACTATGAAATTGTGAGAAAGAAATTATCGAACGTAGGTTAAGAGAAGTATCAAGTACAACAGAGAACCAATTTGGATTCATGTCAGGTAGATCTACTGTTGAAGCGATTTACCTTTTGAAACGTCTTATGGAACATTTTAGAGCAAAAAAGAAAGACCTTCACATGATATTTATTGATCTAGAAAAAGCTTATGATAAGGTACTGAGGGAGGTTCTTTGGAGGACTTTGTTAAAAGAGGTATCCCATTGACATACATTAACCTTATAAGAGACATGTACAATGGTGCAAAAACATGTGTGAGGACTCATGAAGGAATGACAGACTTCTTTGAAGTTAATATTGGGTTACATCAAGGATCAACTTTAAGTCCATACTTATTTATAATGGTGATTGATGAGTTAACGAAACATATTCAAGATGAAGTACTTTGGTGTATGTTATTTGCAGATGACATTGTATTAGTGGAGGAGTCTGAGGAAAAAGTTAATAGAAAATTGGAACTATGGAGAGAAGCATTAGAAAGCAAAGGCCTCCGACTTAGTAGAACAAAGACAGAATATATGGAATGTAAGTTTGATCATTTGGTTACCTCAGAGGACATAGAAATTAAAATTGGCACACATTGCATCTCCCAAAAGGAAAGTTTTAAATACCTATGGTCACTTTTTCAGAGTGATGGAAGAATTGATGGAGATGTTATGCATAGAATTAATGTTGGTTGGTTAAAATGGAGAGGAGCATCAGGTATTCTTTGTGATAAGAAGATACCATTAAAATTAAAAGGTAAATATTATAGAGAAGCAATTAGGCCTGCCATGTTTTATGATTTTGAGTGTTGGGCAGTTAATCATCAACATGTACAAAAGATGTCTGTGACAGAAATGAAGATGTTGAGATGGATGAGTGGTCATACAAGAAAAGATCGTATACATAATGAGGTTATTAGAAACAAATTAGGAGTGGCACCAATAGAGGATAAAATGAGAGAACATCGTTTAAGATGGTTTGGACATATAGAAAGAAGATCAAAAGAAGAACCTGTAAGAAGGTTAGAAAAACTAAATTTAGAAAGTATTAAAAGAGGTAGAGGACGACCACAAAAGTGTTGGAAAGAAACAATAAAGAATGATCTAGCTTATTGGGAGTTAACTGCTAACATGGCACACGATAGGGATCTGTGGAAACAAAGAATCCATGCAGCTGACCCCGTCTAGTATGGGAAAAGGCTTAGTTGTTGTTGTTGTTGTACCTTATCTAACTCCTCCCAAAAAGCCTTCTTTATAGTATCTTCTAATCCTACTTGGGGTGCATAAGCACAAACTATATTCAAAGCTTCTATTCCTAATACTAATTTCACCATATCGTCATTTGTCTACTACACTATACTTTAAATCTTTATTTATAATAATACCAACTCCATTTCGAGCCTTTTCCTTTCCCGAGTACCATTATTTAAAACTTATATTCTTAATCTCCTTTGCTTTTTCTCCAATCCACTATATTTAAAGCCTTCACTCGTAACACTAATATCACCATTATAATTCGATCACCATATCGTCGGAGGTCTACTACACAATCCTTTAAATTTTTATTTATAATAATACCATCATTCTGAGCCTTTTTCTTTCCCGAGTACCATAATTTAAAACATGAATTCTTAATCTCCTTTGCTTTTTCTGCAACCCACTTGTCTATTTTAAATATAAAATGTGAATATTTCTCTAAATCATAATATCTACCACCTCCATTAATTTATTGATCAGTGTTCTGATATTCTAAGTATCAATACAAATCTTATTATCTAGGATTTGCCTCCTTACCCCCGCATCCGTCCATTGTGAAAATACGAAGACCCTACCACCTCCATTGATACGAATCATGTTGAAGTATATTAAGATGCAGATTGAGTTGAATCTCTTGATGACAAAAAATCTACTATTGTATATATTACATCACTTGGGGGCAATATAGTATGATGAAAGTAAAAACAATTATGTTGTTGCCTGAACCAGTGCTGAAGCCGAGTATGATGCAGTTGCTCAAGTGATATGTGAAGGGTTGTGGTTAATATCTCTTCTACGTGAGTCGAGAGTGGAGGCGCTATATCCTATTCGCTTATATTGTGACAGCAGTACAACTATATAAATTGCATCAAATCCTATATATCATGGGATGACTAAACATATTGAAATTGACTCTCATTTTATAAGAGAGAAAGTAATAAGTCAATAGTTTAAATTGGTGTATGTTAAGTCAGTAGACCAAAGGGCAGATTTTCTTACTAAAGCAAGTTGGGTGTAATGAACATATTCCACTCAACTTGAGGGGAGCGTTAAGAAGTGTATCGGATCCTTGGATATTGGATCTATTCATAGTTTTTAGTCCAGTTATTAAATATGTCTAAGTAAGAGTATATTAGTCTTTTAAGTTATAAAGATAATATAGGTATCAATTTAAGCTTAGGGTTAGAGAGAGAAGAGCTGACTCTTGTCCTCTTGGTTGAGAGGTGTTATCCAACCAAAATTTTGTACTCTACAAATTGTTTATCAATAAATTTTTCAACAATATATGTGTGCATATATACTTATTGTGGCAGTCTTGCAAAGCAGTATACGATAAATGGTTGTTGGTGCGTGGTACTATTTTGATCTACAGTGAAAAACATAAATACCTGGAACGAGAGGCTTCCACAGTGTTAATTTTATTATCTTAATCATAGGATACGGTTTTTCTGCTGCTCTGTCAGCACAGCCACCACCATCTTGCTTACGTTGACCAGGATTTTACTCGGATCCTCGGTCTCAAAAGTCCTGTTGTGGGAGTTATTACTTACTACTGTGAATGTAATAGTGGCATCATATATAGTAATCCTGGTTTTACAAAATCTGTTAACGCTCTTTGTTCATCATGTGCCCATCCTTTATAGAACCAATCAAGTTCACGATCTTCTTAAGCATGTATTCATTCTAGCGCTAATGAAGGACATCGCTTTGACAGCATAACCACGACATGTTCTAGGATAGAAGTATCAATCCCTCGCAAACATGGCCCTGCTATTGCTGGTTATGAAAAGGTACATCTTTATCCCTGTTATCCTGTTCCTGTCTTGCTTAAGTAATGCCGAGTCTTCACAATATTGAATTATATCTGACCAGTTATAATTTACTTGCACTTGAAGATGAGTACTGAACTTTTTCAATTTTCTTGGCAGGCACTGAATAAGTTCTTTGAGCATGTTTTACAGGTTAGCTCATACTAGTGAGGATGGTTTTTATTGCACTTTACTGATTAAGTAGCATTGATGATTAAGGATGCTACTATTGCTGTAATAAATTTTTCTCTTTTGTAGGCAGTCTTAAAGAATATTGATTTCAAAGTTGTTCGCTGTGTTGTTATTGCAAGTCCTGGATTCACAAAGGTGACTGCTGAACCCCATGTACACATGTTCGGTATTGTGTACTGAAGTTGCTAGTAGTTTAACTGTCTAAGTTTTCCCATAGTCACTCAACGTTAGATCAGGACCTAGGGTTTCATGGAAGGTCATGTCTGCTTGGTAACTTAGATGACTATGTAGGTGAGCTAGATAAGCAACCGAGGCAACATTTTAACATTATGATGTTGATGATTATTGGAGATAACAATGAGCATTGTTATGGTTGTCATTGTGATCATGATGAGAGTAAGAAAATAATTTCATTCTCCTACTCCTAGGTGTGCCTAGACAAGACAATTTACCAGGTGAGGCAGAAGTCCTATGCACCGCCTGATGCTTTCAACTCAACAGACTAGATATACCTGTGGATATCATGTAGTAGCTTGAAGTGTTCCATTTGCCATATCCACTTGGGTAATCAAGTTTTGCTGGAGAAAATGTTCGTAAGAGCAGATAGACATGGTCTACTTAATATGATACTGAACTTTACTATGATATGTACGTCTGCACTATTCTCTCATTAGAAAAGCTTAATTTTGCATCTTTACTTGCTATGATGCCAAAATTTTCTCTTCTGTTTTTATGTAACCTGAAGTTGGAATATCTGGTGTACCAGGATCAATTTCACAATTTCATGCTCTTAGAAGCTCAAAGACGAGAGATTAGACCAATAATTGAGAACAAGGCAAACATTCTTCTAGTGCATTCAACTTCTGGCTACAAGTATGCGCTTGTGAACACATTGAGTTTTTTCTACTGCTTGTATAGGCTTGTGTTTCTGGATTAAGCTATACCTTGAGCATCAATATCTAATGTTCATTGAAACACCATATATCCCATGCAAGTACTGTTTACACCTAAAACAAAATTTGCTCCATATTCAACACAATTTAATAAGTCTACCATGTCACCTTGATTGTTTAATCCAACCTATATCTTTTCGAATATCCTGAATCTGCATCTCACTTCTACAAGATTATATCAATTGATCATGATGCTTGGTATCCATGGGGTTTCAAGCATTTAACTGTAACGGCACATGACTAATCTCCAGCAGCGTTCATGTGCAATTGATGGAATACTAATAAGTGAATGTCGGACCACATTCTTAGTGATGAGTACTAGTGTGTCCAGTTGAGTGTTTTTCTTCATGCACACATTTATATGCATCATGAAGTTGGTTTGTTGCACGTAAGAAAAAGATGATCATCTGATGCCTATCATCCCTTTGGTAAATCAAACTTCTTTACTATCATTATTTGACCAACTCATTATTCATCGTTTTTGTTTTGTTTCTACTTTTCCATTAGACCTAAATATTTAAGGGTCTCTTGCTTCCTTTGTTGTTATATTAATAGGCATAGTTTAAGAGAAGTTCTGGATGCTCCAACCGTCATGTCAATGATCAAGGATACAAAAGCCGCCCAGGAGGTAGTGGAGAGATCTTGCCTACTGTTCTATTTCCCTTTTGTTTTTTGGCTCACTTGTTCATGACATCATTCAGCTTGTATCATTTCCCTGTTTCCTTCTCTAGGTTCGAGCGCTCAAGGATTTTTTTGATATGCTCTCAAATGTAAGTTCTGAACCTTCGATGCTTGTTTCAATACTCTTCATTGGAATTAAGGGATGTGATGTTCAGCATAATGTCCTAAGCAACAAATTTTTTCTCAAGTCCTATTTGATCTGTTTTTTCCCCATTAGAGTTGAATTTATATGTAACGTTTCTCATCTGTTTACATATGCTTCTCAAAGTATTGAAGTTAGACCTGATATGTACCTTATGCACTTCTTTTTTCAGGGTTGTTTATATCAAACTGCATTATTGAAAACAATTTTTCATTGGTGTTAGCTTTGAGTAGTTTCTAATTTCCTCAGGATGCCTTAATCCGCAGGTGTATTTGTTACTTTGAGAGTGTAGATCTGTTTAGGTTTCATAAAAGCAGTTTGGAGGTGAATTGCTCACACCTTAACTTAGTTGCTAGTCCAACCTAATTTACAATATCATATCAATTACTTCATGTAATTTTGCTTGGTTAACATGGGACACTTGTTGGCCTACTATGCTTTATTTACTTTTATGCTCATATATTATGTGCCAATATGCTAGTTCAAAAACACTCTTTCATAATAATGTCCATGATAGCTAAAATATGGTTTCTGAATACTTGTTGCTTGGGGACAAACCTTGAACATTCTCTAAGTTATTCTTTCAGGATCTACACCAATAAAAGATGAAAATCTTTGCTATGGATTGAAGGAAATGAGGTTAAATTATAGCAGCACTGTAATTTCTAATCTCCAGACCTTCAAAGATCCTTTCACGATTACTAGTAACATCTTTCCACTAAAACATCAACAATACCATTATTTCTTGGTTGGCTTTCCGGTTCACTGAGCTGCAACTACGAAGTGCTTCTTTTTAGTAGTACTTCTTTGTTGTGCTCTTTTCAAGTTCATCTAGTTGTTCAGGTTGACCTCTCGAATAGTTGCATCATTAAATCGTTGACATCAAGGTTCCTTATAAGATGGCCTCTCATAGATTGCACGACCAGCATGACTTATCTTTTGCGCTTAACCATGTCCCTGTTGCGTAAGCGATTGATTTCTTTGATTTTGTGTTCTTTTTTTCGTAGGAACCTGCTCGTGCTTGCTATGGCCCTAAACATGTTGAGATTGCCCATGAGAGAATGGCTATTCAGACACTCCTTATCATTGATGATCTTTTCAGGTAATCGTTGAACGTGGAATCCATGCTTATTTCTACAGTTCTTTAAATGTTAAACTTTTCCATCCGCCAACTTTGATGTCGTCTTCATTATGTTCAAGTTCTCGTTTTCCCTCGGAATATAGATTTGGTGGACTTGAAATTTCTAATGCTGGGTCATTTGGTCCTTTGTGGTCTGAGACTCCTTGAAGAAGAGACTATGTAATATAATTGAGTTGTGCCTTTTTTCCTGGCTAATAAAATAGGAATTAAGACCCCCCTCTTGTTATTATGACCTTAATCAAAAGTAGTGGTTTCATTTTAAAGTTGACCAGTTGGCTAGGCTTTCGACAACCAGCTTAAAACTTCGTCGGATTTTTATAACATGGATTACAAAAATTATAAGCATTGCTTTGGGGCGTCCCCGCCTAACGACGCGCTGCTGAGTCCGAATGCAGTGATAAGTAAGCAAGGGCCACTATATTTTCACCTGAATGTAGTGAATCAATTGTAGATAGGGTTCCCACATCATGGACGGGTGTGGGTAAAGAAGTTAGTCCCGTTACATTGCCGCCCGAATGTAGATAATAATTTATAGAGAGGATCTCTACATTTTCAATATAGACGCATGCGGGGGGTAAGAAAGCTAGTACTAGATAATAAGATTAGTATTGGTTCTTGGAATATCAAAACATTATCCGGTAAGCTAATGGAGGTAGTAGATACTATGATTCGGAGAAAGATTCATATTCTATGTTTACAAGAGACAAAATGGGTTGGAGAAAAAGAGGATACATGTTTTAAATTATGGTACTCATGTAAAGAAAAGGCTCGAAATGGAGTTAGTATTATCATAAATAAAGATTTAAAGGATAGTGTAGGAGACATACAACGATATGGTGACCGAATCATGACGTTGAAATTAGTGTTAAGAGAAGAGGTTTTGAATATAGTTTGTGCTTACGCAACCCAAGTAAGACTAGAAGATAGTATAAAGACAACTTTTTGGTATGAGTTAGATAAGGTGATTCAAAAGATTCCACAAAGGGAGATACTTTGTGTAGGAGGAGACTTAAATGGACATGCTGGTAAAGAGGCATTAGGATATCAAGGTATTCATGAAAACTTTGGTTTTGGGGATATAAATGAGGAAGGTAGGGAGATTTTAAATTTTGCTATGGCATTTAATCTCTTTATAGTCAATACAATCTTCAAAAAACGAGATGAACATTTAATTACTTATAAGAGTGGCTTATCACAAACACAAATTGATTACTTTATTTATAGAAAAAAAGATAGAGCGTGTTATAAAGATTGCAAGGCAATTCCAGGAGAAAGCTTAAACACCCAACATCGACTTTTAGTTATGGATTTACAAATAAAAAAATAGACAAAAAAAAAAAGAGTGCATCGACCTATTCAGACTAAATGGTGGAACCTCAAATGCGAGAAAGAAGATATATTTAAACAGAAAGTCCTTCAAGGAGATGTTTGGAATTATGTTGGTACTGTTAAAGAATGTTAAAGAGTAATGTTAGGAGTCATTTAAGTGTATTTCATGTGTCATTTAAGTGTATTTCACGAGTTATGTCTATTTAGTATTAATTAGTAGTAATTAGGGATAGTTTAAGAATTCAAGTTAGAAGGAGTATAAGTAGCAGTCATTAGGGTTAAGTCAATTGTATCATGGTGGCTGGACGGCAACAGTGGAGCAACCGAAACCTGCACCAATCTGCCAAGTTTTGTAAGTTTATTATTTTTAATGGATGTGATTATTTTCTAATATGGTATCAGAGCCTATAGGGCTGAAAAAGGGGCGTTTTTGTGCGTGAGATTAAGCTACTCTATTGCTGAAGAGAAGGCAGAAGGCTGTGACTGATTTGTATCAAGAGTTAAAGAGAGTACAAGCCGAATTTATCAAAGATATCAACAACTTGGTGGAGAAAAAACAACGTGCAAACCTAGATGGTGTTGAAATCGATGTTGCCCATGATTATCTGTGTTATATACATTTGATTTTAGAGAATAGTTGCTACTTGGTTCTCAAAATAAGAGCCATTTTGTGAAGATATTGGAGCAGACATGTTGAAATAAGAATTTCAAGTTTTGCAAATTGTGCACAAACGAGTGACTCTAATCCAGACCTTATTGGGCGTCAACTGCAAATATTTTTAGCCTTCTGTCCAGATTCAATCGCAGTTGAAATCTGATTTGAGAGGCTGATTGAATTCAAATACATTTTACTGTGCAATTGTTCTTTCTCTCGGTATAGAAGAATTGGTTATTATCTGCACACTTAATTTCTATTCAAATTGCGATAATTTTTTTTAAAGGAGGAGATCTAATTCTAGTCCATTCATATTCTTGAAGGTAGGCTAGATAAACTTTATCATACTTTATGATCAATGGCTGGCAAAGGGAAAGGGATTGACAACTCTTTTCATACCGGTGAACAGTCTTTTTCATTGGAAAAAACAGAAAATTTTCAGATTACAACTACCAAACTAGATGGCAGAAATTACTTATAATGGGCTAGGTCAGTGGAACTGGCTATTATAGCTAGGGGGAGATGGGCACACCTAATGGGTCAAATACCAATCCCAGAGACTCATGATGCACAATGCCTTAATATCATCGTGGTTACTTTAGTCTATGATTTCATCAATAGCAAAAACATTTGTGCTCCTTGAATCTGCTTATGAAATCTGGAGTGCAGTATCTGAAGCTAATTCTAGAAAAAAGAATATGGCAAAAGAGTACGAATTATTGGAAAGAATCAGAAATTGTAAACAAGGAACTCGCTTTATAAGTGAATACTATGCAGATCTCAGAGGTCTTTGGGATGAACTTCTATATTATACTAATATCAAGTGTTCTTCATGTTACACTGAAAGAAATATAGAGATTGAGAAGAAAAAAGTATTCGACTTACTATGGGGTGTAAATTCAGAATTTGAGTCTATAAAACTCAATGTCTTGGGAAGAGATGAGCTACCTTCATTGGGGACAGTGTATTCATTATTAATCAGGGCAGAGGATCAAAGAAATCTTGAGAAGAATAACATACCTGTTACAGACCAACATGCACTCCAAACAAGAGGAGAAAATTCACATTATCGTGGAAGAGGAGGATATCAAGGTCGTGGACGAGGACGTGGTAGATCCCATCCTGATGAAAAAGAAAAACTCATTTGTTCTCATTGTGAAAAATCAAGACACTCCAAAGAATACTGTTGAGAATTATATGGCAAACCAGACTATTATAAAAACATAAATCACTCTTCTCGTGCGGTTGAGAATACTACTTCTAATACTGATGGAATGCAAGAGCTTATTAAGAGAATAGAAGGACTAGAGACAAGACTATCTTAACAGTCTCAACCATCTTCCTCTCAAGCTTCAGTAGCTCAGGTGACTCACACTGTGAAGGGTAACTCCTCTTATTTTAATTCAAAGACTTGGATTATTGATTCAGCTGCTACAGATCATATGGTAGGAGAATCATCATGTTTTTCAGAGTACAGACTTCTTCCAAAACAAGAGTCTATTAAGTTAGCAGATGACTCTTACTTGTATATGGTTGGACAGGGAAGTGTACCCACATGTTTTGCTGATTTAACATCAGTCTATCATGTTCCCAGTTTTCCAATAAATCTACTTTCAATCAGTTCTTTGACTCGCTCCATAAAATGCATTATAACTTTTACTCCTACTGGTTGTGTGTTTCAGGATCTGAAGACGGGGAAAATCTTTGGTCATGGTAGACTACAGAGGGGCTTATACATCTTGGAAGATCATTTTCAGTATGAAACTTCTTATAAAGCTTCAGCAGCAACAATTCAGGATTAAGAGATTCGACTTTGGCATTATCGTCTTGGTCATTTACCAGTGTAAAAACTTTTCTATGTTCTACCTCATCTTAGAGTCAATAAACATCAGTTTGAATGTGAAGTCTGTCAACTTAGAAAACACCAAAGAGTCACTTATCCATTGAGTGACTCTAGACGGTCCCAACCTTTTGAGCTTCTTCATTCAGATATTTAGGTTCCCAGTCCTGTTACTTCGTTGTTTGGTCAGAGATACTTTATTTCCTTTATTGATAATTGTACTCGTCTTACTATTATTTATTTAATGAAGTCAAAATCAGAAGTTTCGTCTATTTTTCCAATTGTATATAAGTTCATTCTCACCCAATTCAATACTCCAGTGAAAATTCTGCGTTCAGACAATTGGTGGGAGTACATTAGCAAGCAATTAGCAAAATATTTGCACACAAATGGTATAATTTATCAGACTTCTTGTTCATATACTCCTCAATAAAATGGAATCGCTGAAAGGAAAAATCGTCATATTTTTAGAGGTGGCCATGACTCTTTTACTTCAGAATAATGTTCCTAAATTCTATTGGGGAGAAGCCGTTCTTATCGCAGTTCATCTGATCAATAGAATGCCAAGCACTCCTTGAGGGTGAAAGTTCAATGAAGTGTCTCAATAAGGAATCAAAACTATTACATATAGTTCCCCGTATCTTTGGTTGTACATGTTTTGTACATGTCCATTTACCTAATCGTGACAAACTAGATCCTAAGTTCGTAAAGTGCATTTTTGTTGGATCTTCTAATTCCAAAAAGGGCTATAAATGCTATGATCCTCTAGCTAAGAAGTTGTATGTTTCCATGGATGTTACCTTTATTTAATCTATTCCCTATTATACTTCTCAAGGGGAGTTAACTACATCTCCGCAAATTTTTCTTTATGTTCTACCATTAGTCCTTGTGATATCAAAGATGATACAGATGATTATAGAAATGAGGTCAATAAGCAAGAGGAGATCATAACGTACAAGAGAGGATCCAGAAATATTATCTACTCTGAAGAAGAACTAACCCCGGGTACAAGAACCAAAGATATTTCCCCTTATTCAGATCCTCAAGTGGAAGTGACAGAAGACCTAGAAATTCTTATTGCTATTCGCAAAGGTAAGCGTACATGTGCACGTTATCTGATTTCTAATTATGTCTCATACGCTAATACCTCTCAGAATTATCAGAACTTTGTTATGAATGTTGAGAAACATAAAATTTCTTCGAAGTTTGAAGAAGCAATCAAGTGTCCTTTATGGAAAGCTGCAATTGAAGAAGAACTGAATACTGCTAAAGGATACAGTCAGTCATATGGTATTGATTATACAGAAACTTTTGTACCTGTGGCTAAACTCACTTCAATAAGAATACTTCTCAGTATGCAGCAAATTTGGGATGGGATCTATGGCAACTAGATGTTAAAAATGCTTTCTTGCAAGGAGACTTAAATGAAGAGGTCTACATGGAACTGCCTCCAGGAATGAATATAAAATTGTCTGCTAATAGAGTGTGCAAACTCAATAAAGCAATTTATGGGCTGAAGCAGTCTCCAAGAGCTTGGTTTGACAAATTCAGCAAGGCAGTTTGCAGTCTGGGATACGAGGAGTCTCAATGATCATACAATTTTCTTCAAGAAAGGAACCAAAATATCTATTCTTGCTGTTTATGTTGATGACATAATTGTCACAGGAGATGACTTTGAAGAAATATCCAAGTTAAAAATAAATCTTCACAGATTATTTGATCTCAAAGATTTGGGTCGACTTCACTATTTTTTGGGGATAGAAGTTCTCTATTCCAACCAAGGTATCTTTCAAACTCATCAGAAATATTTTATGGATCTTCTCGAACAAACACATGCTAGAATGTAAACTTAGTGACATTCCTATGGAGGTAAATCAGAAATTATTCAGTAGTGATAGTGAAGAGTTTAGAGACATTCACAAATATCAGAAGTTCCCCTATCAAGAATTATATGGATGCAGTGTATAGAATTCTGCGATACCTCAAATCAACATCAGGAATGGGTTTACTTTATTCAAAATCATCTAATTTGCATTTATTCTGATGCAGACTGGGCTGGTTCATGTGATGACCGAAAATCAACTATAGGTTATGTTATACTTCTTGGTGGTAATATTGTATCTTGGAAGAGTAAAAAACAGACAATGGTTGCCAGATCTACAGCTGAAGCAGAATACAGAGCTATAGCGCAAGCCATGTGTGAAGGAAAATGGGTATCTTCATTGATCAGGGAACTGGGATTTCCTTCTAAACATTCTATACCACTATATTGTGACAGTAGTGCTGCAATTCAGATGACTTCCAATCCTGTGTATCATGAAAGAACCAAGCATATAGAAATTGATTGTCACCTAATTGAGAATTCAAGCTCAAGTATGATCAATCTATCAAACAGAGGGCTGACTTCTTAACTAAAGCTACTACCAACAGACAATTAAAGGCGACATTATTCAAGTTGGGTGTTATAAATATCCTTCACCCAACTTGAGGGAGAGTGTTAAAGAATGTTAAAGAGTAATGTTAGGAGTCATTTAAGTGTATTTCATGTGTTATTTAAGTGTATTTCACGAGTTATGTCTATTTAGTATTAATTAGTAGTAATTAGGGATAGTTTAAGAATTCAAGTTAGAAGGAGTATAAGTAGCAGTCATTAGGGTTAAGTCAATTGTATCATGGTGGCTAGACGGCAACAGTGGAGCAACCGAAACCTGCACTTTTGGGGCAGATTGGAGGAACCTCCAATCTGCCAAGTTTTGTAAGTTTATTATTTTTAATGGATGTGATTATTTTCTAATAGGTACACCCTGTGATATGTGGAACAATATGGCTATACATATTAGGAAAGTGGCAAAAGATGTGTTAGGTGTATCAAAGGGACGTGTCCCGGCACAAAAAGAAGCTTGGTGGTGGAGTGAAGTAGTGCAAAATAAAATCAAGGCAAAGAGGGCATGTTACAAATTACATTATGGTAAGAAAACTAGTGAAACTTTAGAGGCTTATAAGAAAACAAAGATGGAAGCGAAAAAGGCCGTGAGTGAAGCAAAAGCTAAAATTTGAGAGGATTTATATAAAAAAAACTAAACTCAAAAGAGGGTGAAAGATATTTTTAGGATGGCTAGGGCTAGAGATAAGAAAACTAAATATCTTAATTATGTTATATGCAAGAACGAGGATGAAAAAATTCTAGTGGCAAATGATGATATAAGAAATAGATGGAAAAACTATTTTGATAAGCTTTTTAATGAAAATAAAGATGGTAGTATTAGCTTAGGAGAGTTAGCCAAATCAAAAAAGTATATAAACCATAATTTCTACCGACGTATTCAAAAGAATGAAGTCGAAGAGAATCTTAAACATATGAAGGGTGGTAAATCAGTAGGACCAGACAATATTCCTATAAAAGTTTTGAAAATACTAGGAGAAATAGGAATCACTTGGCTCATAAGACTATTTAATGAAATATGGAGAAACCAAAAGATGCTCGAGAAATGGAGAGTAAGTAAACTTATACCCGTATATAAGAACAAGGGAGACATTCAAAATTGTGCGAATTATCGAGGTATCAAGTTAATGAGTCATACTATGAAATTATGGGAAAGAATTATCGAACGTAGGTTAAGACAAGTATCAAGTACAACAGAGAACCAATTTGGATTTATGCCAGGTAGATCTACTATTGAAGCGATTCACCTTTTGAGACGTCTTATGGAACATTTTAGAGCAACAAAGAAAGACCTTCACATGATATTTATTGATCTAGAAAAAGCTTATGATAAGGTACTGAGGGAGGTTCTTTGGAGGACTTTGTTAAAAGAGGTATCCCATTGACATACATTAACCTTATAAGAGACATGTACAATGGTGCAAAAACATGTGTGAGGACTCATGAAGGTATGACAGACTTCTTTGAAGTTAATATTGGGTTACATCAAGGATCAACTTTAAGTCCATACTTATTTATAATGGTGATTGATGAGTTAACAAAACATATTGAAGATAAGTACCTTGGTGTATGTTATTTGCATATGGCATTGTGTTAGTGGAGGAGTCTAAGGAAAAAGTTAATAAAAAATTGAAACTATGAAGAGAAACATTAGAAATGAAAGGCCTCCGACTTAGTAGAACAAATACAAAATATGTAAGTTTGATTATTTGGTTACTTCAAAAGATAAAAATTAAAATTGGCACACATTGTATCCCTCAAAAGAAAAGTTTTAAATACCTAGAGTCAATTTTTCAAAGTGATGAAAAAATTTATGGAGATGTTATGCGTAGAATTAATGTTGGTTGGTTAAAATGGAGAGGAGCATCAGGTATTCTTTGTGATAAAAAGATATCATTAAAGTTAAAAGGTAAATATTATAGAGCAACAATTAAGCCTGTCATGTTTTATGGTTCTGAGTGTTGGGCAGTTAATCATCAACATGTACAAAAGATGTATGTGACAGAAATAAAGATGTTGAGATGGATGAGTGGTCATACAGGAAAAGACCTTATACATAATGAGGTTATAAGAAACAAATTAGGAGTGGCACCGATAGAAGATAAAATGAGAGAATATCGTTTTAGATGGTTTGGATATATAGAAAGAAGATCAAAAGAAGAACCTGTAAGAAGGTATACAACAACAACAACTAAGCCTTTTCCCATATTAGACGGGATCGGCTACATGGATTCTTTGTTTTCACATATCCCTATCGTGTGCCATGTTAGCAGTTAACTCACAATAAGCTAGATCATTCTTTAGTGTTTCTTTCCAACACTTTTGTGGTCGTCCTCTAGCTCTTTTAATACTTTCTAAATTTAGTTTTTCATACCTTCTTATAAGTTCTTCTTTTGATATTCTTTCTATATGTCCAAACCATCTTAAACGATATTATCTCATTTTATCCTCTATTGGTGTCACTCTTAATTTGTTTCTAATAACCTCATTATGTATACGGTCTTTTCTTGTATGACCACTCATCCATCTCAACATCTTCATTTATGTCACAGTTATCTTTTGTACATGTTGATGATTAACTGCCCAACACTCAGAACCATAAAACATGGCATGCCTAATTGTTGCTCTAAAATATTTACCTTTTAACTTTAATGGTATCTTCTTATCACAAAGAATACCTGATGCTCCTCTTCATTTTAACCAACCAGCATTAATTTTATGTGTAACATCTCCATCAATTCTTCCATCACTCTGAAAAATTGACCCTAGGTATTTAAAACTTTCCTTTTGGGGGATGCAATATGTGCCAATTTTAATTTCTATGTCCTCTGAGGTAACCAAATGATCAAACTTACATTCCATATATTCTGTCTTTGTTCTACTAAGTCGGAGGCCTTTGCTTTCTAATGTTTCTCTAGTTCTAATTTTCTATTAACTTTTTCCTCCTCCACTAATACAATATCATCTGCAAATAACATACACCAAGGTACTTCATCCTGAATATGTTTTGTTAACTCATCAATCACCATTATAAATAAGTATGGACTTAAAGTTGATCCTTGATGTAACCCAATATTAACTTCAAAGAAATCTGTTATTCCTTCATGAGTCCTCACACATGTTTTTGCACCATCATACATGTCTCTTATAAGGTTAATAACCTTTAATAAGGTATGAAAAACTAAATTTGGAAAGTATTAAAAGAGGTAGAGGACGACCACAAAAGTGTTGGAAAGAAACAATAAAGAATAATCTAGCTTATTATGAGTTAACTGCTAACATGACACACAATAGGGATCTGTGAAAACAAAGAATCTATGTAGCCAACACGAGAAAAGGCTTAGTTGTTGTTGTTGTTGTAGTTGGCTATGTGTACTTCCATTTGATGTGCTGAAGTATCACTTGGTGTCAGCTATGTGCCTAGTCGTGACATAGCTCAAACTGTTTCAGCAATCCATGCGTCACATATCTGAATCTACATGTTCACACATACAGAGGTTCATACTTCATATGTCCTTTCTCATGAATAAATGCTACATATATTTTATATATAAGTTGCATTTGGCAAGATCGTGACTCATGTATGAGGTGGTGAAGCCAGTCTTTACTAGTCTTCATCCTCGCTAGTGAAAAGTTTTATCACTGAAGTTCAGCGATAACCAATGGCAAGTACTAGACTGGATTTCTATCCACCTCTAAGCCGTAATGTTTCAAAATACAGAGGGGCATCGGTCAACTCCCAACACTCCTCTGTCTGTAATGATGTCTAAATATTATCTCAATTTCAGCTATTGAACCTACTACCAGTCGTAACATCTTTGCATTTGTTTCCACAGAAATTCTGATGTCAAGGTAAGGCAAAAGTATGTCAACTTGGTCGACTCCGTTAGGGATTCTGGGGGCACTGCACACGTGTTCTCCTCCTTGCATGTCTCCGGTGAACGTAAGCTCAACATCTTATCCTCTTTCTCTACCTACAAATTGGTTTTCCTGACTGCTGTTTCTGGTGCATGTGCAGAATTAGCACAACTCACTGGAATCGCAGCTATTTTAAGATTTCCTTTACCGGACCTTGATGATATAGAGATGTGAAGCAGATGAGTGTCTCCATTCAGCATTAAAGAAATCCTTTTAAAGCTCACGTATCTTGTCCTTGCATGGCTTTTGAGTTCAGTTGTAGCAACGTTGCAACTAGCATTTTGTTATGCGGATCTTGCACGAGATGTACGATACGATAGATACATACCATAGCTTATCATAATGTCTTTTGTTGAAAATGCTGGGGGTTGCAAGTAGCTAAGCAGAGACTGCTGTATTGTATCAAAAGCTTTCCTTGCTAACTATGTCTCGGTCTGTATTTTTTCGACACCAATCAATACTCGAAATATTTGTTTGTAGTGTCTTAACAATATGGCACTTCCTTCCAAGTTTATCATTGTAACAATGTAGTACCGACATTTTACTCTCTCTCTCTCTCTCTCTCTCTCTCTCTCTCTCTCTCTCTATATATATATATATATATATATATATATATATATATATATATATATATATGGGCATCATATGTGGCTATCAGTCCCTTTATCATTTTCATTATCGAATTACGATGTCATTTCATAGAGAATAATAAGGCGGGCATGTATATGTTCTTCCAATCAGTAGACTTGTTGGTTTCGAGTCCGAGTGGCGTATAGTACAGCTTATGGATCCAAGTACTGTATGTGGTGGACAAGATGAAAGGTCACTTCAGCTTATCGTTGGCGGGCAGATTACCCTTACGTGATCGATCCTAAATAAGAAGTGCATATACCAAATGCAATATAAGACTATGCCGACAAGTGTTGAGGGAAATCAAGAAACTAGAAAGTGATCTTGGAGGAAGCAGGGGTGGGAGTGGAAGAGAAAATAGCACGCAGCAACGTGGAGAAAAATGTACTTGCATGGGGTGATGGTGGGTCGCAGGGATCACAACCATGGAAAAAATGAATCAGGCTTTCACGATTAATCTGGTCTGGCCGGGTGACTAGAGCCAAAGGTCTTTGGGTAAGAGGTAAGTATATGGCAGAGAACAGGACCTGCAATGTTCATGCAATGCCAAGAAAGGGTATTCCAAGCTCTGAAAGTAGACCGATCTGGTTGGCGGAGCAAAAAATGGCAACCCGTGGCATGGAGAAGGATGTGCTTGGGTAGAGAGATGAAAGGTGTGGGGATCATATCCATGGAAAAAATTGATGATGAAGTTGGTTTGGCAATGTGACTAGAATCAAAGCTCTCTGAGTAAAGTGCAAAGAGATAAATATGGCAGAGAACAGGACCTGCAACGTTCATGCACAGAAACTATGGGGATTCCAAGCTCTGAAAGTAGCAAAGAGCTGGCAATTAGTGGCTAATAAGCGGAGACGGGAAATTGGCTATGACAGTCATCTACTTCTAGAGAGACAGATGAGGTGATATGTGAAGAAAAGTACACGCACATCAGGCTCCCTGAACCGGTAATACTTCACCTAGAGCTAATGTGTGTGAGACCTTGTGGAAGAGAATGACAATAAGAATAGGCAGAAGCTGCAATCTCTACGTACTCTCTAAATGATGCTCAAAATTAATGCTATACTGCCCCCACAAGAACAAGACGACTTGAATGAATTGAGGTGAAGTCTATGCCATCGAGGAGAATTCAGTATTTTAGTGCCTATATAAGTCCCTAGCGATATATGGAGGGGCACGAGAGAATGGAAGACGGATGTAAGTTAGGAAGATAAGAATTCGTGAACAGGTGAACATGTTCATGTGGTTGGCAATGCAAAGAATTTTTCAATCGATTGGTATAAGAAGGAAGCAATCTGATTGTGTCAATGACACCTGATATCTCAACCCATCGAATGAAAGCCATACTTAAGCCGATTATAGTCAACATTCACCAATTTCGGGGTAATTTTAGTATTTTTTAAAAATGTGCTCATGCTAAAAATGGTGTGCGAATAGTATTAATCATTTACTATTTGCACATTATTTTTACTATATACTTTTTCAAAAATACCAAAATTACCTTTCATCACTTTCTCTCTCCTGTCCCACCCAATTTTTCTCCAACGACCGACATATCATTCATTTTTAGTCTATATGGTATCATTCATAGCTACACAATGTATACTCTTGGAAATCTTGTTGAAGAAAGAAGAAAAAATCAACAATAAGAAAAACGAAGAGGAAGAACGAAATCAAGTAGGAGAAAAACAATAAGAATTAAGAATAAAAGAAGAGGAAGAAAATCAATATCGTCCGTTGAATGATTCAGGTCCCCTTCTTCATTTTTCTCTTATTTTTGCTCTTCTTTTTACTTTTTTTTTCTTATTTTTCATCTTATTCTTCTTTTTCAATCAGATTCAAAGTACTATGGTATGGTGGATGATTCAATATCATCCATTGAATTAAGTTTCAAACTTTGGATCGCCAGAAAAATAGTGTGAGAGGATGGACGGTGAGGTGGGAACCTGCAGAGAAAGAGAGTTCACACAGTCGAGGGATATCATGGTAATTTTCAAATTTTATCAAGAGAAAAATTAGAATCATAATAAAAAAAGTGTGGATAGTAAAAGAGTGAGTATATCAATTATGTAAATGTAGGCTTATGTTTTGTCATAGAAAAGAAGAAAAAAGGAACTGAAACCGCCTGCGCAGATAAAACTAGCTGCCTCTTAGCCTGAACCATGAAATTGGGTTCCTGAACTACGATCAGCTTCAAGTGAATAGCAAAACCTATTAAGGAAAGATGGTGATGATATGAACATGCCACAGACAGATGAGTCTGCAGAATCATAACTTATATTAAATCAATACTTTGTGTTGCTAGAGGGAGAGAGAGAGCTTTTGATCCATACATGTTAATGGGGGCTGGAAAACAAGTTGGTTTTCGTATCGCCTATTTAAAACCCTTGCTTTCCTTGAGTCTCCATCTCAACCCTCTCGCTCACTAAACGCATGTGCTTCATGTAAGATTATCAATGGAATGGATTTGGGTTTGGACCTGTTTAGCCATGTTTAGAAGTGAAAAAGGATCCAGGATCACTGGATCACCACATGAATTTGGATCGGTGTTCAATATTGTCATCCATATCCAAGTCCTCTATTTTCGAAAAATATACAACCAGGTAAGTTCAGGTCAAATTCTGCAATTAAGTTTGTCGTGTCAACCCAACTTTCATTAACTCGGAGTTTAGCCCGAGGATTCACTGTGTTAAGCCTTTTAATATAGATAAAATACATAAACCAACAACAAGCCCTTCTAGCTCAGTTGGTAAGCGCAAGGCTCATAACCTATAACTCCAAGGTGATCGTCTCTAAATTTTTCCATCACTTTTTCCTTTTGAACCTATAACTCCAACACTCGATCATCTTCCGCCTTCTCAAGATTTGCACGACATTCATCAACAGGCGTTCATCTGAAAGCACATATTTTTTCAAGATCCCACGACATTATGTGTAGCATATAGATCGATGGCATAGTATCATTGACACGACATGTTGATGAGCTCTATGATACGACACTGAATAAACACAACAGTAAAACACCAATAAAATGTCTAAAATAGAATAGTTAAATTCGACAAAGTTTTATCCCTTCTTTAGTCGGCTTTAGGACGAACCATGCATTTCTTACATGAGCACATTTACACAAAGAACCCAATAATATTTAGAAAACCTTTATTGAAATAAAGGTCACTTCTTCAACTAAATCAACATATTGTTGTTCATACACCTTTTTTACCAAACATATACCACTTTTTCAAGAAAACTTACAAATACTCCCTTTTGTTTCTCTCTAATACCACACCCATTTCATGTAACCCTTCACTCTAGCAGCTCCACCACAGAAGTTGTCAGAACCGTAAGTTCTACACTACTCTTAATAGTGTTTCTCTCATACCTTATGTGTTTCTCTCGTATCACAGTAAATCATGATATTTAATCTATTTTCATATATTTTGATATATTTCCAGCCTTATTCAATTCCCACAATTGTAATACAGATATTATTAAAAATCTACTATCAATCACACAAAAATGGATAAAAAATATCAAGTTTTCGTCAAGTTTCACATGAGGTGAATGTCAACAGTAGGGAAAGGGGCATGCCCTAGGTGCATGGGTCCTTACAAAGTGACATGTCTGGGCACGTCACCTCCTTACAAGTTGTTGTGCCCCATATGCGTTTGGCTTCTCTGAAGGATGCTCCTGAGATGCGACTCTATAGTAATGAAAACACAATATATGTATGGCTCTCCTCTAAGAGATTCATAATATGAGTACATCATCCATATTTCTAGATGTACACAAGGTATATTACTCTATATTTTTGTTATGTTAACCGTATTATTCTTAATATATAGGATGTCAAAGAAAAGTGAAAGTGTTCATTGTTGTATAGTAGACCCTAGATATATTACACATGATATACTAAGATTGTTCAAAGTGGACTAAAAGATTCATTTGTTGATTGGTTGGGTGATGATATATGCGACGGCATATTTTTTTATGTAAGGGTGATAAACTTGATTATGTATTTGTGTTTACTATAGATACATATTTTTCAGTCGAGATGATATAGTACAATGGGTAAGAGATGTTGGGAGGAAGCACAACAATGTTTTCATCATTCTCGGATCAAAAAGTAAAGGTGAGAGAAGCAAAATATGGCTTTTGTATAAAAGTAGTGAATACAAAATTAAGAAAAAAGTTTACGTTGAAAGTTGTCATTGGACCAATACAAAAAAGGTAAAATCATTCTTACTTATAAGGGAGAGTGGAAATGATGGTTTATGAAGATTCAATGGTGTTACTGGTACGTATAATCACCCTCTAACCTTGTATTTAGAAGGACATGCATTTGCTGGTAGATTGAAAAATTGTTATTTTTGACGTAAATCTTACAACTTTCAAGAACATCTTATATTTGCAAAAGAAACAAAAAAATATTGTTAACATATATATATATATATGAACGAATATAACCAAAAATATATCATATAAATTTGTCTTGTATGTGCAATTAAACTCCAATACTTTTAGAAGTGCAAGTAACAACTAAATCGACTAAGCATGTACAAACACAATGTTGCTAACAATACCTTATCTAGTATCTTCCTCTACCAAGTGTAGTAATGGTGACTGTAATGAATACAATAGTTGTTGTAGAATAGTTTGATCAATATCTAATTTTATCATCACATTGTAAATGTGCCTTACTATACTAACATTTGTAACAAGGAGACACTTCAATTATGATAAAATATGCTTAAGCTTATAATGACTTTTACTCATCTCTTTTATCGTACTATACTTACTACTATTCAATCTACCTGCAAATACATGTCTTTCAAATACAAGGTTAGAGGGTGATTATACGTACCAGTAACAATATTTAATCTTCATAAACCATCAGTTTCACTCTCTCTTATAAGTAAGAATGATTTCACCTTCTTTGTATTGATCCAACGACAACTTTTAATGTCAACTTTTTTTCTATTTTTGTATTCACTACTTTTTTATACAAAAGCCATATTTTGCTTCTTGCACCTTTACTTTTTGATCGGAGAATGATGATATGATGATAAAAATTAGATAGTAATCAAACTATTCTATTGTATTCATTATATAGTCATCATTACAACACTTGATAAAGGAAGATACTAGATAAGATATTATTAGCAACATTGTGTTTGCACGTACTTAGTCAATTCAGTTGTTACTTGCATTTTTAAAAGTATTAGAGATTAATTGCGCATAGAAGACAAAGAGATATGAGATATTTTTTGTTATATTTGTTCACATTTACATATATATATATATATATATATATATATATATATATATATATATATTAACAAGATCTTTTTGTTTCTTTTTGCAGATATAAGATGTCGTTCTTGAAAGTTGTAAGATTTACATCAAAATAACAATTTTTTTATGGCATTTGCATTTATGGGTATAGAGAAGGAGGATAATTATGTGTGATTGTTGAGGTGCATCAGGGGGTTATATACGATGAACAGATTTCTCTATGGAGTTTATAATGATCTTACACTTATGAATGTAATTGAAATCATATTTTCAAATATAATATATTTTCTGTGTAGGCGGCATATTGCCAAGAACATCAAGAGACATTGTTCGGTTAACAAGAAATAAAGAAATAGTCATCGTATTTGGTAGTAGTTTGAGGAAGATTGTTGACTCTATTAGTTATGATTTTGCAAAGTAGAAAATTTATCTATCATACCTTCTTATGTTAAAGAGCAGTGGATGGGCCCATATAAAGAGAAGATTGTCTTAGCATAGACAAAAAAGTAGTACATTATGATACCCATATAACTAATCACTAAGTGAGTATGTTTCATTTATGTATGTCACTATTTTTTTCAAATCATATATTAATTATAAAAAGTGTTGGTTGACATGGTTGAGGGTGCAGATGCACGATTAAAAGGGTTCATTGACAACTCCACTTAGTGATTCGATATGATATGGACCCAACTTTATTTATTGTTATAGTTTTAGGTCATGGAGCTAAATAAATCTTTTGAGGAATCACAAATTGTTAACGTGCATTATATTCATTGTATACAAGAGATGATAAGAAATTTGGAAAGAAGAGTTTCATGGATTATACTTGATTATCAAAGAGATGAGTCATATGAAAATAGTAAGTATTGATCCTTATTTATGTTGATATCTCCAACTTTCTTTAATTGATGTGTTTTGGAAGAAACTTGATATGAAAGTAGAAAGGTCTTTCACATTTGTGTGCAAAGAGGAAGAACAAAAAAAGATAACTAAGATACATAATATTATCCATCAACTATTGACTCAACCTAATATAAAAAACAAAGAAAATTTATTGACTTTTAGACAAGCATCTGAATTTTCATCATACTATCCTAGAGGAGCTACCTCTTTGGCATCCTAAAGTTAGACCTTGTAACAGATCTACTAAGTGGGAGTTGTATTCATGGGAGTATATAAAGAGAGTGTTACTCAAGAAAATCTCAATAGTAGATGAGGACATAAGCATGACTGAGCACGTGGAGTATGTCCTGGATGTGCTTTTTCTTTTTAAGGTAGTTTTGACTTTATATCCAATGTTGTACAAGATTTCGTGGCTCTATGTATTGATATATCTCATATCATAAAAACTATTAGAAGGTTAAATTTTGAAGAATACCACAACACACAAATACCTTGGTTTATGAGTTCATATGTTGATAGTGGGTAAATGTTCTTGGAGATAGTAATTTCGGATACGATATTATTGAAGAGTTTTTAGGAGAAGGTGAAGCATGCAGCTTAAAGATCATAGATTGTGTTTTAGGAAGGTCACACGTCATCGAGATATATATATTCTATAGTCTTTATAAAGTACAGAGGTGCCAACATTGTTCTCTAATGTATTACATATTGGGAGGATAGTCAATGTCCTTCCGAGCATTAGATGCAATGACTGAGATAGGTTGGATTACAACCATGGTGTGAAACGTTGCATTCATACAACTCTCCAAGATTTAGTTGACACCATTCCACTATTAACGATGGTCAATCATTTGTATATGTGTAGTTTAATTATTTATAACGATGGTCAATCATTCCCCAAGACATCGACAATACATTGAATCAAAAGTAAAAGATGGGTGAATACTTGTAACATACAAAGTCCAAAATAACACATAAATAAGTTGATTAATATATTATCTGATATGTGGTTCATGACGTTGAAGGATAGCTACCGGATATAGAATGGAGGTGTCCATATTGACGCACGGAATCTCCAAATAAAAGTATATGTGTCCATGTAATATACAACCTCATATATGATACAACAAAATGAATTCTATCTCTCAACTTATCTTGGTATTGTACACCTTATATGATACAACAAAAATAATGCATTTTGCTCAAGCGTAATCCCTCTTCAATGAACACGTATCCGGAGTATCTTGAACTATATGTAATTTCACTTCATCATAATACATACCGATCAATTCGGCCATGATACCTGTTGCCTCCATTGTACGTATGAAGGTTATAAGGCAATCACCCATCGAAAGGCATAGAATCTCATTGACATCATGAAGAGTGATAGTCATCTCATCCGACGATATATGGAAGTTGTTAGTATTGGGTTACCATCTCTTAATAAAAACAGTGAGCAACGGTTGATCCAAAGTCTAGAACGACAACCCTCCTTGCTCGAATAACCTAGAATCTTGCCAACTATTTAATACTATTATTTCTCACAAAAATGGTGACTCAACCAATGCATTGTATTTTGTGTGGTATGTCACCAGTTTTAACAATCCCTATATGTTTTCACACAATCTTTGTAACATATCTAACATATTTTACTTATAATTGATAAAATAAATTACCTATTTTCTGACAAATCATATATGCAATGTGCCTTGCAAAGTTGAGATCGAGAGAGACATCATCATCATCCTCTGCGGGGTATTCATCAAGACAAAGCTATGAAGGTCTGACTTAATCATGGTATCCTGAAAAAGGTACAACATAATCCATTTGAAATTGTGGTTGCATCGTTATGATCCAACATGTGATAACTCTATGTACCCCTTTTCATGACATAACCAAAAGGCATTTCGCCTTTTTGATGATGTAACAATACGATGTTCTACTTGTTTGCCTCCATAAGGTACATTATTATCTCTCCCCGTCATTCCTACTATAAAATGCAAAATAGTTCATTCAAAATATAAAAGATAGTATAGTGTACGGTAGATGCGAGTTGTTCACAGTTGTGCATTGAAGACAAATGTGCTCCATAGAGTGGAATATTGTAGCCTAGGCTCACATATGCAAATGATTGACCGTGCCTTGCTGCACGGCTAAAAACAAGGTGGCGCGCTCTATCCGTATCATATCATATGCGATCAGGGTGCTGCTCAATGATACGTGAACCGCGCTCCAACAACGTTTCTTTCTCGGTCACCATGGATTTGAGACACTTCAAAAAACATAAATCCATCAAAAATGAACAAAACCTACCTAAGTTGATTTCAATTGATTCGATCACGATCGTTCAATCCAATCTCCTACAATTACCTACACAATGAAAAACAAAAAACTAAATCGGATGAATGACAACCACGAGATCACACTGGAGCCAAACTTTGAGCGAGATTAAGTATTTGCATGCTCTTGAAAGAACATAAAGAGCCCATCGAACGTGCGAAAGCTATCTCGTGAGGTTGTGTTGTGAAGTTCTCTGTCACAAAGAGAATCGATCAATTTTCATAGAGAAAATTCAAAAAAAAATATTTTTAAAAGAAACTCAAATAATGTAGGTAGTAATTATGGGTGTATGAATAATAATGCGCAGATGTGAAGTTTAGTTTCCCAAAGATTTGGACAAGGATTCACATTTGATTTGCGTGTCGCGTACCTTTACTTCGTGTCGCTGTGTGCAGTTTACAACTAGCTGGTTGTTTGAAGGGCTGAGAGGAGTTGCAGTCACTCGTGGCCTCATTTATTGAGAAGCAACGGAGGGGAGACGGTGGCCGAGAAAGCCGACGGCCACATGGCCACTGTATTCTCGAGCCACGTTGAGGCTTTTGCCAGCGATGACTGTCTTCTGCGAGAACCTTCCATTTCGTCTTCGTTAACCTTTCGGCGTCAGGATGCGGGGAAATCTCAACGGTTCGAAACGCGAAAATCCAACTGTGGATGACTCTTCCTGTAAGTAACTCAACGAAGTCCTCCCATTTCATCCCCTATGTTGTTTTTCCGATGTCAACGACGCCTCTCAAGATCGATGCGATTTGATCTTCTATTGCTTAGAGTGAGTTCATTGGCCTGGAACGAATCTGACTTCGATTATAGTGTTCAGGATACAGTATTCGCAGTTTCGACCGAACTTGTGGGATTTTCGTTGTTTGGATAAGTTTAGATTTGCGAGAGTGAATTGAGATAGCTAAGACAGACTGGTCCTACTAATGGCTTAGTTGCAGTAGAGTTGGATCAGCTTAAACCCATTACGGAAAGGATGTAAATGAGGATGAATCTCCATTCCTTTCTTTCTGCCCTTCATATGCCATTCTGCTGCATTTGACTGGCAGAATTGTTTTGTTCCTGATACTCTTTTGTAGTTAAGGACGGCAAGAACCCTATTTCTTTTCTGAAGAAGTGTATTTCCTCTGGATTCCACATCTAATCACCCGCCATGTGAGAACTGTGGAAATCCAGGGCTCCAAATGTCCAGATTTCTGGAGATTTTCTAATAGATCAGGCAGGGATCTCACTGGATTTCAGCAAGTGACCTTCGGTAATTTGTCACTGTAAATTGATTGTCGTAGTTCCTCCTTTCTGTAATATTCAGCTTCTAGATTGTCCTTGTGATATTGTGTTTTTGACGTGGGGAGATGTTTTGGACTTGATTGTGTCCGTAGATTCTTATGCATCCTGTGCAGCCCCTTGATGCTGTGCAGTGAATTTATGCTTATTTATCAGCCAAAAATACTCAGCATGTGGCTGGTCTAATTTAAGCTGTTGGATATCAACAGGGGATGCAAGTTAGAGCTTCTTGGAAGCAGTGACCGCTTAGCACGATGTTAAGAAGGATATGGCGATGGGGGAAAAAGGTTGTCATAACTGGTGCAGTTGTAACGTCTGCACCATTTATAGTTCCTCCTCTGCTTGTTTTATCTGCCCTGGGTTTCGCTGTTTCTGTTCCTTTCGGTTTCGCATTTGTTGGGTATGCTTGTACAGCAAAGATCCTGAAATTATTGTGGGTTGGGGGTCCTCGTCTCTTGTCTGGCGGCAGCACCAGTTATGCGAAACAGGGTACGAGTCAAAATTTTGAATCTAGTAATCTTCAGCAGAAGAGCCTGGCATACTCACCGAGAGAACTCGAGAGGGGGATTGAAGGAGAAGATGCCTTAAAGGAAGAAGAGATTAAATCTCTGTCTGATGGACTTGAAGAGGCAGAGGAAACGGCAGATGAAAAGGTAGCTGAGGAAGGAAAGGATGAGATGTTAGATGAGGCTGGTGCAGTTGACAATGAGATTGTGGATGACCAAAGAAGACAGGACACGGAAGAGAAATCAGCTCAGGAAGAATGGGGAAGTATGGGGAAGGAGATGGTAGAGGAAGGTAATTTGCTTCCTGGACATTCTCAGTTGCAACTCGACTCAGATAAGACCCATGATGTTGAACTTGCTTCTTCAACTGGCACAGCGGGTTGCTCTGCTCCACCTTCTTCTTCTTTTGAAGACTTGACCAACACAGCCGTGACTCCAGCATCTTCGGCTTATTCCTCAGTTGAGTTAGAGGTTTTTTTGGAAAGGAATAGCATGACCACAGATAGTGCGGACAAGGTAAGGAATCTAGTCAAAAATTTATTGGGATTTTCATTATGCAGCCCAAATTAAACGTGATTCTGGATTTGCTTTTCCTTGCAAATCCTTTGATTTTGTAGATTTGCTTTTTTCTAGATTGTGCTGTTATGGCATGCTGTCATTTGTGTTTTTCAAGCTAGAAATTGCTATGATTTGTTTATTGTTTTAGTTTCCGTGGTGCATTAGAGAATAGTGAAGCATGTCTTCTTTTTCTAGTCATTTTAACCCCACTATACCTTTTTGCGCGTGCGCTCACACACTCACAATGGTTGATCTAAACGTTTCACCTATGGATTAATAACCAAAAGGTCCAAGATTTCCACGTTGAGAACCCCTCGTTCACAGAGTTTCACTTGCTTTCTGGATGCATCAAAAGCAGATGAGTGTTGGTACAATCGGAGCATAGATAAAGTTGGGGTAATGTTGCGAATATGATACTATTGACTGTTAAGATGAGAATGCTATTCACATGTATGCATTTGGTTAACCCAGTTCTTAACCATCTTTGATTATGATTTCCTGTGTTTCCTGCATTTGAATATGAAGTATGAGATAGCTGGGCATGTTGGTCTAATTGGAGTAGCAATCCTTTTGTAATTTTTCTTGTTTGGTGAAACTCCATCTCTGTGTGTGTGCGTGGGTTGAAATCTCTTTTGTGGAAATGTTGGTCTGGAGGGCTTGAGTGACATTTCAAGGGAGAATGCTAACTAGTCATTTGTGAAGGGAATTGGTTGGTGCAGTTCAGATTGCTTATTACAGGTGATATTTCCTTATTGTATGATGTTTGATGCTATGGAAATGGGTCCATAAAAACTCACCTGAGGTGATGAGCAGTTGTAGGCAGGAAACCTCATCCTTCTGGTTTGGGTTGTTTCATAATCCGTAGGTTAGGAATTCAATACAGGGTGAGCAGTTGCAGACTGGCTTTCACAAAGGCAAAAGAACTGGAGATTCTTATTTGTTCTTGTTCTGACCGAAATCCTGCTGATGTCGTGTTGAGTTAGAGTGCATTTTGTGTGATTTATGCTAGGATAAACAACCATCTGTCTCTGATATTCTCTAGCCATTTGATTTTTTTGATGTCTAACTTTTTCAGGATGTGTATGATGAAGAGAAGTTATGGTTGCAGCTTGAGGCCTTGCGGACAATTGTTGGTTACAAAGCAGCATTGCAGACCTCCTTCATGGAGGAGCTCAAGGCGTTGTATGTCTTCACCGGTGTCGAACCTCTATCTTTGTTTGGAGAATCCGCGGATCTGAAAGATGCGAACCATAAGCTTAGGTATCTCAAGTCTGTAGTCGGAGTTAAGTAGAGAGGGCTTGAAACATCCTGAACAGTTGGAACATGTAAGACGCATTTCTTTTTCTGACTTTTTTTTATTATGAATTATTCATCTCTCTCTCTCTCTCTCTCTCTTCACCAACATATGGTGTTGAGGGAATTTTGATTTAAAGGATTTCAGGCAGCTCCCATTTCCTTTCATGTTTAAGAATGATCAGCATCTTACCAAGCTTTTCTCCATTACCTTGGTAGGATTCTGCTGAAGGATGCTCCTAGGCCATCATCAATTCTAGTATTTTTCTTGCCCAAGCACGCGTAGTTTTAGAGTCTTATTGGGGTTTGGGGTAAAAATTTGCCGGTTCTATTCTAGGTGATTCTCGATCTCTACCTTTTACCCTGCGAGTCTTCATGGTGTGAAGACGGCCAGATTTGGCAGCTTAATCCTTCTTCAATGGAATAACCCTTGCCTATTCGTTTTCATAGCACCCCTCTCAAGTTAGTTTCGTGGTCTCCTGCATGATGGTTAAAAGTTATTTTATATTCTAAAGGTTTTGCATTATTAGTACTAAACGCATCGAGTTTACTTGCTAGTTCGTTTGTCACTCAGCACGCCCACTGCTACAGTGGAGATGAAAGTGGGAAAAACATCCTTTCCCGACGAGGGGGGATGACCTGAAAGGCCAAAACCAAGCTACCATACTGCGTCTGTGTTGCCACTGGTAAAGAAAAGATGTTCTCCTGACAAAATGCTGTGCCAGGGCTAGTGCATGTATTCTGGGTTGTAATTATGTGTCAATAGAATGTAGAAGATGAGCACTGGGTTGTAATTATGTGTCAATAGAATGTAGAAGATGAGCACTGGGTTGTAATTATGTGTCAATAGAATGTAGAAGATGAGCAAACGATAGGATTTTTAGTAAATCTTTTAAGGTGAGATAAAACCCTTGCATGACCAGTCTCAAGCTCGGATAAAAGAAGAGGATTACGTTAGGCTTATGATAGGTAGCATAAAATTTTGTTGGACTTATTTATTATGGATTGAATTCTACAAATTATAATAGGGTTATAATAGGGTTATGTGGAAACAAAGAATCTATATAATCAACCCATCTAGTATGGGAAAAAGCTCAGTTGGTTTTGCTTTTAATGTAAGCTACGGTATCAAGCATGGCTTTATACCTTTTATTTCGATCTTCTTGAAGTCTCCATGGTGCAATTTAGATCCACCATTGGATTAGCTATTCTTATGGTTTATGACTTTAACCTTGGGTTATATCCTTTTTGTTGTTCTCTAATTTGACTGAAAGACGTCCCTTATCACCTACGGATGTTTCCAAGGGATATATAATGCTCTCCCCATCTCATGGAAAAGCATCCGGCGGGTGGCTTTATTGTTGTTCCGCCGGACATGGGCTATGATGAAGACCCCGGCTCCTTGATGGTTGTGATGTTCTTCCCCTCCTAGAAGTGGAAATCTTCGTGGAGCTAATAGCCCATGGTTGATGTACGCAGATTCAACCGAGGGCTGGAAAACTTTTCAGGTCTATGCAGTATATAGCCCATGCATTCAACCGTGCTCTATGTTTTTCTGTTAACTTCTCAAATTTTGGGTGTGCCAGATGCGCTGCCTCTGCTGCATATACATCCACCACTGCCCACCATTTCTTAGTAGTATCTCATGGAGGATGGTTGATGAATGTAAGTAATTAGTTAAAACTGGTCATGACCTTCAGGAAGAAGTGGCTAGGAGAAACAAGTTCCTTAAATGATTCCTGGCCTGCCTTCCCCACCCCCACCCCCCACTTTGGTCTGCCTCAAGATCCACAATGGTAAATTGGTTTCACAATTATGGTGGAACTGTCACCATCAGCAAGTAATTTTTTCCTCAATTGCTCCATTCAAAGGTGGCGATTCCAAGAGTCAAAAGGATCAAGCACAAGGACGATCAACGTTTGCATTGAATTCATGGAGTAACAGTTTCGAAGAAATGGTAATACTTCGAGAATAAAGTAGCGCCTTCTCACTGGTGCATATGGCCGAATGCTACCCAGTATGCACGTGGCCCCCGATGATCAGACTCTGAGCATTCATGGTCCTCATCTGCATTATCAGGAGAGAGAGAGAGAGAGAGAGAGAGAGAGAGAGAGAGAGAGAGAGAGAGAGAGCAGTTATTGTACACAATGAACACCAGGAACATCGAAATGCCTACACCTTTTTCAACACAGTGCCACCGACATGTACGGTACTCTTTTATCCTCTCCACAACAATGAAGTTGCACACATAGTAGTCATGAAGTCTACTGGAATATGAATTCCAAGTAAAAGACTAAGACATTAAGTTTTTTTAGCAGAGTTCAAGCCTCAACACCAGTATAATCTAAGATGTTAGATGATAGCAAAGTCATTTAATGAAGCAGTCCGTATGTGTAATTGGATCATCATTTAACCACTTAACTTCGCGCAGCGGAAATCTGAACTCCAATGCAATAAATGGTATGTGCAATTGGATCATCAGTTAACCACATAACTTCGTGCAGTGGAGATCTGAACTCCAATGCAATAAATGCTAAGCAGACAACGAGTACATGACTAAGCGTCCTTAAATAATTCAGGAACTAGTTTCTACAGTGCCAGCTCCAGTAAACTAGCTCATTCGTGAGAAGCAACTAGCTCATTCGTGAGAAGCAAAACCTGGTCTTGATCGACTTAGAGCTTCATCATGCCAGAGTTCCCACTAGAAAAACTCAAATAAGTTCAGTTGCCCTACTAACAGTAACTGCTCAGATGAACCATTGTGAATTCAAAGAATTGTCACTAACTACATGATGCAGGTACACCATACATTTGCAAGGGTTGCAGTCCTGCAGAAGTTATATCCAAGAATTCTACAGGAAGCATAAAGCAAATCCATGCTCACAAGCATGACAGAGTAAAAGATATGTTGATCACTTTATCCTATTTAGCTGCAACTATAATGCATTTCCCAAAAATCCCACCTCATAATTTGCTATTTGAGGCCAAAAAGAAAAAAAACAAAGACTCATTGGGAACCATGACAAATATCTTCAGAAAACAGAATGGAGGTAATCTATCAAACATTTAAAATTATATTGTTAGATAAGTTGTTCAATGTGGTATTAACCCTTTATTTTACTGTACTGAATTTACTTAATTTTTTATTTGGTTTTTGGTGTAACTGCATTTACCTGCAGAGGTTACCACAGAAACACGACTTCTAAGAACTTTCAAGGAAATTGGATGCACTTGGTATTTTTGTTCACTATGCTGGAAATGTAGGTATTATGTCATAGAAAGCAATAACGTTGCGAGCGTTAACCTTTTTGAGGCAGGTATATTTTTATGACTAAAGTATATATCTTCAAATTAAATTATATATCTTCACTAATGAACATCATAATCAATGGATGCAGATCATTGAAGTTCTAGAACATAAATTCTGGATAAATAGGTTGCGGGGTTAGCGACCAGAGCGACTACTTCTTGAGAGAGGCAACCGGACTGACTAATGCTATCAGTTAGACTATCACTGCAGGCAGAAAGGTTCATATTCCAAGCCTCAAACTCAAGCCGATATCTAGTAGCTGGAACGATTTACGACTATCAATAAACCAAGTTGCATCTTATGAAACCAGCAAAAGGTTTTGTATTTCCAGGTTAGAACAAAGCTTCACAGTTGCAATCATAGGAGAGAGAACTTGAAACATGTACAAGAGCTGCTTGAATTTCATCATAATTTAGCAGCAAAATTATTTAAAGTTGATGGATAATTTAACCAAGTGAATAGTTGCATTGGTTATTAACTCAAACACATGTAACAAGTAGCAAAAAGTTGCATAAATATCATATTGCAGATAGCAACGAACGTGAGAATAAATGGAAGACCTTGAAAACATGAATTTGATAGACAAGAATTTATATCGGTTGTGAAAATTCTTTGTAGATGAAAAAAGCTACTTGTATATATAACAAAATAATATTGATGTTATTATTGAAAAGAAAATTGAATTGATGTTTACTGCCAAGGGTTTGATACCCATCTCATCTACATATAATTGATTATAAAGCAGAAGAAAGGATATAATTGATTATAAAGCAGAAGAAAGGATATGGTTCTAAGAATTCTTGAGAGCTGAAAAACAAACTAGCGTACTTGTATATGTTACAAAAAGAAAATTGATATTTCCTGCCAATGTTCTGATTCACATCTCATCCATATATCTGATTACACAAGATGGACAAAGGCTCTGACACTAAGACATTTTAATTTGTCTCCATTCACTGCAACAGGAGCTTTATGACTCAAATCCAAGAATACAACACCAATGAAACAACTCCATACTTGTATATATAACAAAATAATATTGATGTTACTACAACAACAATAACAACTAAGCCTTTTCCCATACTAGATGGGGTCAGCTACATAGATTCTTTATTTTAATAGAGCTTGATCACGTGACATGCTAACAGTTAACTCAATATAAGATAGATCATTCTTTATTGTTTCCTTCCAACACTTTTGTAGTCTTCCTATTCCTCTTTTAACATTTTCATAATCTAGTTTCTCATACCTTCTTACTGGAGCTTCCTTTGTCATCTTTCTGTGTCTAAACTATCTTAAATAATTTTTCCTTATTTTGTCATCTATTAGTGGCACTCCTAATATTGATGTTACTATTGAAAAGAAAATTAAATTGATGTTTACTGTCACTCATCTACATATAATTGATTATAAAAGTAGAAGAAAGTCTTTGGTCATAAGAATTCTTCAGAGATGAAAAACAAATAGTGTACTTATATATGTAACAAAAAGAAATTTGATATTTCCTGCCAATGTTTTGATTCACATCTCATCTACATATCTGATTGTACAAGATGGACAAATGCTCTGGTGAACAATTTGTCTCCGTTCACTACAACAAGAGCTTTATGACTCAAATCCAAGAATACAACACTAATGAAATAACTCCATATTTTACAAAGGTTTTTATTCACAGTACTACACTAATGAAACCCTGATTGCTATAGCTCAGCAACCTAACCGGCTCAAATCACCTTGATATGATCCATTCCATAACATGTTTCTTCTTTCGAATGTTCTTTCCATCCATCAACACCAGACAAATGTTCGGCAAATCCTTCCAAACTTCAACCTTGCACCGAGAAGAATCCTGATTAATCTGCAGGTTACTTCATGCACACCAATGGAGCTCATCATTTCGCTAGACCCGACTCTTTGAGACCGTCTCAGTTGCAACAGAGACGCATAATTAAAACTCACCAGACTGAGAATGGCAGAGTAGCGGATTCATGTTTTCATATCGCAGCTGTGTATTGATCATATTCATACCGGAGCTTTACCATACTACTCTGTAGAAAATTGAGAAACTTGAACTTTTCAGCATACTAAAAGATGAGGAAAGGAAAATACACAAAATTGGATAATTCGATCTCAAGAACAGATCCTAGACATCTAACCTCAACTCTACAAATGAAATGTTCTCTAGAAAAGCTACAACGTAGTGGTAGCCAGAAAACCTGGTATTAAAGATATGAAATCATGGATACCAAACAAGCATGGTGGAACTGGTCATGAATTTTCATTAAAGATGCAAAAGACAGTTTTATCATTGCTGACAATGGAACTGCTTGCTTCTTGAAATGAATGACAAGTTCAGAATGAGGAGACACAAATCACCGCTTACCGACTCCGCATAGCTCTACGTAAACAACCAGAAGGGTTCAACAGACAAGACTAAACATATAAAACCCCAAACTATGAATTGAGAACACTGACGCAAATCAAATCAATGATTCCCTGGATGAAACGGAACCATAAACTGTTTTTTTCCTCATTTTGGAAGGCGAAGACTAGTAATATCATCTGATAATAAACTAAATAATTCAAATAGATAACAAGAGATCGGTACCATCAAAATAAACAGTAAATCAGCTCCTCATTAAATATTGGTTCATGCCCCCATGCAACTCGAAGCATTTCAAAAAATTTCAAAGGCATCAAAAGAACTTGTTACAATTCTACTGAACAATAATTACCTAACATAGAGAAAGAGACCAATCAAATCAATGTCATTGAAGAAAGGAAGAGAAGTAAAACAACGAAATCTATGACAAGAACATCAAGGAAATTCCTGAAAGGAGGGAAATGAGATATGTATACTGTCACGAGACTATCAACAGTCCTCTTCCCTTCATAGAAATCAGGGACACTCAACCTATCTGCAACGTTGCACTCGGGAGGTGTCTCAAAGAGAGATAAAGAGAACTGCTTGTAGATGACACCCACATCAAAATAAATCAAACCAGAGGTAGGGACATCAACCCTTATTCCTTTAACAGGGAACCACAAAAACAACTCTTGAGCAGAGATTCCAGACACTGCACCAATCTGCCCATAGCTCAAACTGCCAGAAATATTCCTATCATAGTGGACTTGATTCTCAAACTTTGCATTGCAGGCTTGATCAAGATGCACTTCAAAGTTTCCTTGGTCATCCACACTGAAATTGCTGACACCCTTAGGCAAGAGTCCAATTGGAAGACCATTCAGTTTCAGAACATCATAAATGGTTTTGGGTTGTTGGTCTTCAAGAGAGTTTGAGAGCTTAGTGGAGAGAATCAGGAGAAGGGCGACAAGAAAAGTGGCTGAGAAAGAAAAGGGGCGCATTTTTACGGTGTTTGTCACAGGTAGATGGCAGGGAAAGAAGGAAAGGTGAGAATTTGATAAGTGAGTGGAGAAAATGAAGAAAGGGAAGATGGGGACTCTGTATGGAGAGAGAGAGAGAGAGAGAGAGAGAGAGAGAGAGAGAGAGAGAGAGTATATAAATAAAATAATAGTGGGGGCAAAGTGGAAAAGAGGAGGAAACGGAGAAAATGGAGAGAGTAGAAACCCAGAGGATTTTGGTCTGAGGGGGAAATGCCAATGGGAGGAGAGTGTTCATGTATTTTTTACACTGCATGATTGAGATGAGGACGAGGGAATAAGCATGTGAAACGGGGGGCTGGTTGATTCATTATGGTTGTCTTTGTCATCGTGCGTGTCCTTTGTGTGTGGAGAGAGAGAGAGAGAGAGAGGCGTTGCTCACGTTCGATTCTTCTTTAGTAACTCCCTTTTCTTTTTACCTTCTTTCCGGCTATACTTTGGTTCAGGTTTGATTCCTCGTCAGCCAGGAAGGACTGCAAGATCCCTGACTTGCTTGCAACGGAATGGGTACTTGAATTCGACCCTGACTGGTCAGGCAGGATAAATCCATTTCCATCTTTCGAATCTTGGACCAGATTCAAGTTTGGAGTTTTGGATCACAAAATCTCCTATTCCTATTAATCTTCACAGTAGCGTACAGATTGACCCTCTGGACTCAGCTTTCTGAATATGATATTTACCCAAATCCAAACTAGAACCCAGATTTGAGAGGAAGGGTAGCAAAGATGAGAGAGAATGTCGCACTTGGGTTGTCGTACAATGCTCTTGCATACCGGTTCTTGTAGTCAACCTTTTCCTCAGTACCGAAGTTTTTTATTCGAATTGAACCTATAGAACCATAGTTTCATGCTAGTGATAGATTTGATCTTTGATGCATAATAGAACTTGGAATTACGAGCACCAAAAATCAAAGTCGAGTGTTACATTGGTACCTTGTATCAAACACATCCTAAATGGTAGTGAGGAGCTCAATTTCCATGAAGACAACATTATATAAATGTTGAAGCCTAACATAAGCCATGGGACCGAGTTCTTATCCTTGAGTTTCATATGGGAGTTGTTTCAACCCTTTGAAAGGTCGCTTCTCCGATATAGAAGTGGTTTCTAGTGTGTAAGTTTTATGGATTCCTATGAATGAAGCACAATATATTTTTGATACATACCATAGTGTTCAGCTTTGTCAACTTTTCTTTCTTTAGGCAACATGAGGTAAGGCAGTCCCCTACCAGATGCCCATGCTGGGCATCGAACTCCTGACCTTTGGTCAGAGACTGCAACCCCCTACCCAGTGTAAGCTGACCTGTAAAAGTGTAACCAATATTAAATTGCTGTAACAATATCTTCCTTACATGTTTGAGATTGTTTACCTTATACTATTAATCATTATAAAATTAAAGGATGTCATTTAATTTTTTTAGCTACAGTTTGAAACCGAACCAAACAAGAACCAATGTTTGGTTTGATTTGGTTACATGATTTATAATGGTTTACTTTGATATTAGAACTGATTATATTGGTCTCATTAGAGCTTAGAACCAAACCAAACAGAACCACAAAGACCTCTGGAGTTGTGAGTTCTTGTTTGATAGGACTCTCTCTCTCTCTCTCAGAAATGAACTGGTGGAACCGAAACTAGAAAAGGTGGTTCTGAATCATATTTTGGTTCCGGTTCTAAAATCCCAACTTTATTGCAGTTTTTCCAAATGAAACTAGAACCAAATTAGAATAGGAACAAGAACCACTGTAGAAGCTGACCCAAAAAACAGATCCAGAACTGAAGGGGGGTTGGGTTTGGTTTGGTTTGGTTTGCCCCTGCTTGGGTAAAGCTTTTCCCACCCTGCAGACAATTATTTTTCCAATGTACATTAGTGGGTCAAACTCTCCAGAGGGCACCGGAAGGTAAAGGCAACCTGGGTAGACCTGGGTCGAAGAGGACCTGAACTGCCTCCAGAACATGCCAGAAATGGAACCAGAACTGGTGAAACCAAAACCAAAACAGAGATTCTGAACCATATTTTGGTTCAGGTTCCAAAATCCCACCTTTATTACATGGCTTTTGCAAATGAAACTGGAACGGATCTGGAATCAGAACAAGAACCATCATGAAACAGAACCCAAACCCGAAACCATAACTAGAGGCGAGTTGGTTCAGTTATGGTTCTAGGACTGAGTGGAACCAGCCAAGTCGGCATGAAGGAACAACTATATGTATTATTTATTATACACTATGTCTACCATTAAAACAACCCAAGTGAGACATACTATATCCATGTACTTCATGCCTCCTATGTTTTTCTTTTTTTGGTTACAAGAGGCAGCCGAAGCCTAACACACACATATGCATCCTTTGGGAGTCGAACTCCCCACCAGCAACAATGGCACTAGCATGCCCTGTCATTGAGCTAACGCTCTGGGTGCTGCCTCCTATGTTTTGAGGAAGAATTTCTTGGGTGCACTCTAAGGCACCGGTGCCCCCTAATTGATTCAATCATGTGGGTTATATTTGACAAAATGAGCCTCATAGATGCGCTTGAAACGGTTAATTTAGTGGGAAAGAGATTTTGGATCAAGTTAATTTGACTTGGAAAGATATTATCAACCATCAAAATTTGATGGTTTGTAGACTTGTGCTAAAACATTTTTTGAATAACAATTATTAACAGAATTATTAACAATTCTTAGACAGAAAGATGCGCTAAAACATTTTTACTAACAATTATTAACAATTTTTTTTGAATAATGAAAACTTGTGTGTGTGCCGCTTCGTCCACACCTGCTCGCACGGGTGCTTCACTCTAAGGCGGAACGCTCCCCTAAGGATGCCTACCCCCTGCTACCACTTAGGATAAATTGTTGAAACTACCATAATGGTCTTAATGGCGGTTTAGGATTGTCAACTGTTTGAATTAGGCCCATATACGACCCAGATCGTAACATATATGACCCATTTTCTGCGTCAATGCATTATTTTTGGATTTTTCACATACTGCGGTAACTTACGGATCCGTCATCAGATCCAGATCCAAAAGGTTCCGATGGATTAATGGAAAACCGAAAACTCCGATCATTTATTCAGTACTTCCCAGGGAGCACAAATTGTCATTTTGATCCTTCTTGCTGGATTCACTTTACCAAGTGGAGTATTCCTATCCAAACCCAGATCCATTAGCACCATTCAAGTTCTTATTCAGATCGGGACCCAGTCCAATCCTACCTCTAAAAGGGTCATATTTAGTACTGTGGCATGCTTGAGGTGATGAAACAGTCCTAATAAATCTTTTGCTCTCTACAAACAATTTGAATTGCCCCCTGTCCCTGTCGACAATGGTGCATGCAGTCACAGTTGAAGAAAGCACCTTGATAGGCAATAGCGGATCTACATTGAAAGTATAGCCCACGGTAAACCATAAAAATAAAAGCATATCCATGGTTTATACCATGGGCTATTTCATATAAATCGCACGAAAGAATTTCCACCAGTGGCAACTTGCAACTGGCGTCACCTGACTTATATTTTGTGTCTCATTTTTTGCATTTATATACTTTATCTTGTTTCTTGACAGCCTTCATGTTATCCTTTATTAATTTGTATATCTTTTTTTTTCCTAGATGAATACCCTTTTCCTGCTAAATTTATATGGTCTTATCTAAACATGGTCGGTTTTGAACTGGCCCGACAGTTCCAACAGGAACCAAACCGGGTTAGGAACTGGAATTTCCAGAACCATACTCGAAACTACATCCGGAACCGAGGAAGACCCGGTTTGGTTCCTATTGTAGCTGCAGAATCAGAACGGCTTTTACTTTTCTTTTAATAAAATTCAAAAAAAATCAATTCTAAACATTTTAAGACTTAAACTTAAACCAAAACCGGCCTCTTTCAGGCAAACCAGAACCAGCAGTTTGAAACCACAGGTTATCATGTCTAGTCTTATAAACAACAATAATTTTAGTCGTATCATTTAAAGAAAGAAAAGCAACTAAATCATGTCACTTAAATAGTGAGCACTAGAAGTGTCACCCTTCACGAGCATTTGTGCCTACAAACTGGACCCTCCTTGGAGTGTGCTCACCTGGCGCTCCAGGGGATGTTTGATACAGAGTTCCAAGTGGGTTGGACCCTCATTTTTAAGTCTTATAGTACCAAACTCACTTTCATATCAAACGCGGAACCAAATTAGGCCATGGAACTACAGTTCCATGAGCCGATTTTAAGTCAGAAATCAAGACCCATGTCTAGAGATGGGCCACAGGCCTAACTTATGCCCTCAAAAGCAAGACGATGCTCTCATACTCTCTCCCTCATCCTCATGCCTTAACCTTCTGATCCTCTTAGATTGTCATTATTCCTCAACACCAAGCACTATCATTATCATCCATGTATGATTTTCCTCTCCTTCCTCCTTCCTCTTCACCGTAACCCCACAATTTATTTTTTACCTTTTCTTCCTTCTCCCTTTTCACCGTGGAATCCATCCCTTTGTGGTTTAGGACTCTCTTTCTCACATTCACCTCTCCCTCTGCACTCATCTTCTTCTTTTTCTCTTGCTCGTTCCCACTATCGTTTCATAAGTTTTTTCTTTCGTCTGTTCTTCTTGTGTTCCTCTCTCACCTTGTCGTCAAAATATTCTGTTTTGATTGCTTTTTCAAGTCGTCTGATGGGAATTGCCATTTACCGTGGGTGATGGATTCGTGGGGTTCGTGGTCCTTGTTACTCCATCTGAAATTGCTTGTACTAATTGTAGTATTGGTGGTTTTATCTCATTGATTTATGTCGTGTATTCAGCTTTTAGTGGAATCCACTAGTTAACACATTTAAACATTTTTAGTGTAAGATCTTAAGCTGATCTTTTTATTCCATTTTTGGTGATTATTTGCTTGCATGATAGGAGCTCTTAGTTTTCAGTTTTAGTTTGGTTGTACATGGTAGCTTTGGTATTAGCATTTTTAATGTTAGTCTTTTTGTCAACAATTAATTTATTATGGAGTGAAACGTCTACTTGTTGTTTCGTGTATTTGTTTTTCTTTACTTTCATTGGGGAGAGGTGAGAAAGGGATATTTCTCTTTCCGTTTTGACTACATGTACACCCTCTCATATAATATCTCTTCATATATATTTAAATATTTGTGTTTTAATTATAATACTTTTCTTTGTTGTGCTAGTTTCTTATTGTTTGATATTATTTTGATTTTTTCTTCTTTATTGCTAACTTTTCTATTGAATGGTTTTCTTGCAGGAAGGATATCAATCAGAGATAAGAGCTTCGCATGATATAATGCTTGATACTTTTTGGAAGGACTTTATTTCGGACTTAAAGTTGTAGTTGTAATTGATTTTGTTATAGACATGAAGTTGTAATTGATTTAATCCTCAAAATTATTATGGACTTAAAAAATGTTTAAAGATATTTGTATTCATCTGATATCTGTGTATTGGAGCTCTCTTGTGAGTCATAATGACCTTTGAGTAAGAGGAGATTATGGTGAATTTTTTGTAGAAAAGAGAAGTGCAAAAATATTGTATTTGAGATAATTGTAAATGTGTATTATTTTTCTTAAGTCTGATTTATTTTTCATAAGTTTTGATTCTAGTTTTCAATGAGGAATAAAAGTTCTTGTTGTTGATATGCTTGTTGTTACCTAACACCTGAAATTGTCTTTGGGCAAAGAGACACTCGCCAAAATTTAATAGGAATGCAAAAATATAAATTGTTGACCAATTGAACGTATCAATATGATATTTGTAAATATGAATGTTGTTTTGTAGTTCTAATTAAATAGTTGATCGGTCGACATATATATATATATATATATATATATACAAACGTAAAAGTAGTTGTATGAAGTTAAACTTGAGTATAAGGTTTAAGAGTAAATCAAATGTGGAACCATGATTGTGAGTGTTAGCTCAAACTGCAAATCAAACGGGAAACTACATATGGTTCTTACCATAGATTCCAGTCCATGTGAGCCTAGTACTGTTGTTTTAATACCATCTGTCTGGTTCCCTGAATCAAACACACCCCTAAAGGTTGTTTGATTGCAGGACTCGGACTAAGGAACTGGAATCGGAGTTGGTAGGGGTGGGTTGTGAATGGGCCTTGAAGCGGGGTAAAAAGCAGGACCGTGCACCGAGGCCAGCGATTGATTACAATAAGAACTGAAACTAGTCTCATGCCTTGTAATCAAGGACCCCTTTACGGCTTGTTTCTGTCGTGGAATTCGTGGAACTTTTAAGCCTACAAATTCCATGTCTTCAAAGGCAAAGTTTCAAGGTCAACAAGTTTTATGTTTTCATTGCGAGTGGAAATGGTGTCACTTAGTTTAGGAGCTCAACTGAGGTTTATTGCTGCTCGAAAAAGGACTAGGCTCTTTCTTCACATTATATGTAGAAATCCGGATTTGATGAAACTCAGATCTTGCGGTACTTCAAATTCTTTGTTTGCATCAACTGTGGGACGAATACCCAAAGTATTAGTTCCACCTAAACACAGCCGGCCTGTCAGTTTCAACCGGAACTGAACCGGTCCAGAAACCACTTGAACTGGAACTAGTGAAACCGGATCAAGAAACAGATTCAGAACTAGGGACCACTCAGTTCAGCTAAAGGTGGAACCGGAATTGGCCCGAAACTCAAACCATGGAACGGCCCGTTTCATATGTCTTTGTATTTTTCTAAAATTTCAAATTTCTAATAGCTTTTTTAGATTTCAAACAGTTTAATACTCAAACCAAGAACTGCAGGTTCCGGGATAATCGGCCATGTCTAGTTCGTCTAAAGAAACTGTCCCGCTGCACACAACAAGGGACACTCAAAGTATCAGTTGAACCTGAAGGGTTCCACCATGCAAACGGTCCCACTTTACGCAATGTCGGACTGTGGTGTGCCGAAGATTGGAACCAACGCGACAAGACAAACCTGAAGCACCCGCAGTGAGGGGGCCCTACTAGATCACCACAAGATCTCCTTTTCATTCCGGAATCAGGCCTGTCAACATTTCTGGGTCGAATTTGGATCCATATCGGGCCTACCCATTGTTACAGGTAATCTGGACTGGAGTTATGCAAGAAACCGATCAGTAAAACCCGAATAGGTTAAAAGAAAAATTCCATGAATGCTGGCTTTATCTTGCCAGGTTCTCTTCCAAGGATCGGCCTACTTGAGCATGTGAGGGAAAACATTTTATGAGCTATATATATTGATGGGATATAATCAACAATTATTCATGGGTATTCATTATTTTTTGGAGGCATGAGTATAATAATATTATTTTTTCATTTATTTTAAATGGCCTTAAAACTTTAAAATGACAGTCATATCACCGAAAAGTTATATATATATATATATATATATATATAAAACTTCATGACAAATAACAAGTTGACGATTAACTCATTACTCTATACTTATCCTTTTCCTTCTCATCAAATGATGTACTCGCGTATATATTTTAAATGATTCTATGATGACCTTGCACTGGAATATCCTCAACTATTTCTTATGACCCATGATCCTCGAACCCTTCAGCGCAGTGCATAACAGAACTCGTCCCTTCTACCATTAGTTAACAAAGCTCCTATTCAAATTTTCAGTCTCCCTCTCATATATATATATATATATATATATATATATATATATATATATATATATATATATATATATATATATATATATATATATGAGAGAGAGAAAGTGTGTGTGTGGATGTTGCCCACTTATGATAATATTTTTAATATGTTGTTGACAAACTATTCTCATATTCACTCATTGGGTGCTAGTATAATAAGACTATTTTTTATATTTTTAATATCCTTGTGACTTTCTAAATAAAACTTGTGCCCCCTAAAGGTAAAAAAATGAATAAGCATGTAAGATTGAGTTTCTCTCTCTCTATTATATATGTATGTATGTATATATATATATGTATGTATGTATGTATATATATATATGTATGTATGTATGTATATATATATATATATATATAAATTTATTTTAACTGTTAAGAACATATAAAATTTATTATTTTAAAGAAAATTTTTAAGAAAATATCAAAACCACATGTTCCGGTTTCGGGTTGATATAACTGGAACCAAACTAGGTGCCCCCCGGTTTCGGGCCTAATTTCGGATGGGGTTTCACCAGTTCTGGTTCCATCTGATTCTTAGTCCAATTTGATTCTGATTGAAACCGTCGGTCCGATTCCAACTGGGTAGGTCTAAAAGATCACCAAATGAAAATATGCGGGTTTATAATCAAGTGTACCTGGTCTGCTTACCTTATAAAAAGAAAAGGTCAGGTAGTTTTGTTCAAGGGTTGTTGTGTCCTTAACCTTGACGGAGTCTTTTTCGACGGTCAGGGTTTGATACTAGAACTTGAACAGCATGTGTAATTTTAGTTTATTGTGAGATATGGAGTATTAGTGTTGTTGTTGTAATTTTGATCGGAGTATCCAAACAATTTAGTATGAAAAAAAAAACTTACTTGTTATTGTAATTTTGATCGGAACTTCTTTTGATCGTCTTTCTATGTATCCAAACAATTTAGTATGAAAAAAAAAAACTTAGTTGTTGTTGTTACGGGGACATGACGTATTTGTGATGAAAAGTTCGGAACCCTTGTAGGAAATCTGACAGGAGTCATACTCACAATCGGCTACCTAAGGCAAGTCTCCTCCTTTGTTACCCCCTGAGGACTGACTGTTTTACGGCCGGCTCTTACCGTAGCTGAATTTACAAACAGTATTTGGTAAATAAAGGTGTAAGTTACTCATATTTTTCAAAATTGTTAGTAATTAAAACTTATGGACTAAATGTTTCATAATCAGTTTGGTGTTCCAATACACCAAATTTGAACCATTCAAAAGATTTGATGGTTTACTTTAAAATTAAAAAGCAAAAAAATACTTTTAAAATTCAAAAAAGATTACTTTTCTAATTCGAAAAGTAACTTGAGTGTGCCACTCATCTATGGTGCACTAAATATCCGTGTTTGTTTGTGTTGAGAGAGAGAGAGAAAAAACTAGCCTTATTAAGCCATATAAAGTTATTTATTTAAGCAATTGTGTATATAGGTGCCCAACTGTGTGTTTTGGTGGGAACGATGGTCTGCAAGTGTCAAGGCCGGCAGAAATATACAACCAAGAGCGAACAAGCTTTTTTTATACAAGAATGAACAAGTTGTTAACTGTTCAGGATTCCAAGAATAACTCTTTTAAAGAAGTACCATTGATCTGCAAGTTCGAATTGCCGCATCGGCGAATAACAGTGGGCTGGCTGATATGGGAAGTCTATGAAAAAAGTGCAAAGTTCACGGTTAAATTTATGTCCCTTGATCCACCCACCCTAAAAACAATGGTGTTCTACTCGACCGACTCTAAAATTTTCTAGATCAGCTATTGGATTGTGCTCAGCTGCATAAGACTGGTGAGGCTTGTCGAGCCCGATGGTTATACATTTGCTTAGGATTTACCTTGAAAGAGCATTCCTTTCTCATATAAATATATCAAGCATGTAGTAACGCGTAAGTCCATGTTAACATATAATAAAAACAACTCGCATACAATAAAACCAAAGTCTGGGTATTGAAAGTACCTAGACTTGATTTTCTTTCGAATACATGCCCCTACCTAGACATGGCTGGTTCAGAGTAAACCACAACCGGCAGTTTGAAATTACTAGTCTCAGTTCACCTGAAAATGTGAATCACAGACACAACTCCGGTTACGGTTCATAATTGCCAGTTCTGATTTTGGTTTGAACAAAAGATTAGAAAAACAAAACAGGTAAAAGAAAAACCTATAAAAACAGAACCAGAACTGGGGGGTTGAACCACCAGCTCCAGTATGTTTCAGTTACAATTTGGTCCAGTTCGCCGGTCTTGATTTCAGCAGGTATCTGGTCTTCATTTTTTTGGTTCAAACCGCCACACTGAACCAGCCATGTCTATCCGTAGCTTTTCATTTGGTCAGGCACAGAAAGCAGAAGGGAAGCGATTGTGCCCTCACCCACCGGTTTGCTTATTTTATTTTTTGTCGACTTACCTACCAAGCCATATGGATTTTCATATCAAAAGCATATGACTAAAATGCATAGGATCTGCAAGATGCAATTTATGTATAATTGAAGAATAATACTACTTGATTTTTAACACTAATATTACTTTTAGCAAGTATCTACCAAATGTGTGTATCAAATTCAAGATCAAAATTTCAAACTTTGATGCAGCAATGCCAACTGCAGCACACTCTAGCGCCGCTGCTGCTGGTAGGGAGTTTGATTCCCAGAGGGTGCATGTGTGTTAGTCTTCAGCCTACTCTTGTAACCAAAAAGAAAAAATCATAATCGCCTCAAAGGTTAACGTGCAAAGAAGAGTGGCCGTGCTCGTTAAGTGTGAGTGCATAAAGCTTACTGTCCTAGTGGCTGAGCTGAGCCTTGCCGCCTGCGTGCTTGAATCAATTATGATCTCAATAGTGGGGTATTTCTAATATCCCTTTTAGTGCCCTCCATTCCCAGCCTTTACATGCCTTGTGCAGGAAATTTACCAAAATGATCGGGTGGAACACATACATAATGAATCCATCGTTTCGGTTGTGTGATATATTGGCCAAACAAAGGAATCCTGGATGTTGCACGCAGAGAGTTGGCTCATCTGGCAGGGATCTCTGACTCCCACAGCACAGGTGGTGAGTTCCATCTTCAGGGGCAAACGTCAAGGAAAACGAGGAACGCTGGATGTTTTGTCTTCTCCAAGGACGAACTCTTGGTTTCTACTCTGTGTGGCTGTTACGTGGATGACATGTACTTGGTTTGAGGACCCAGCCTCATTGACCCTATTTATTAAATAAATTCTGTTAAGTATGGAAAAAGGCTTAGTTGTTGTTGCTGTATATTATTACAACTACAACTAAACCTTAAGCCCATACTAGATGGAGTTAGCTCCATGATAGCTAAGTCTAACAAAGTTTTACAAAGCCTAACACATCTTCCTTTATCCAGGTTTGAAACCGACAGCCTAACACAACCCTCCTCCTTTATCCGAGCTTGAAACCGACCATGCAAGTGTGATCCCAAGAGATCACCCATCCAAATACTACTCTTGCCCAAGCACACTTAACTTCAGAGTTATGATGAAAAGCAACTTAGTTGTTGTATCATCAAATAAAATACAAAAAATCATTTGTCGAGTTGGATTCCCATGCCCTAAATAGGGTTGTAAAACCTTTCAATTCAAGGCATGCTTAGTTATATGAGATTAAGATAATCAGATTAACATAGTTCCAACACCTCGCCTGTCAAACGTAATTTCAGACATTAGCTTCATTCAGAGCCATCGTTTAATATTCTTATTTGTGGTCTTCCCCTATCAATTTGATCACGACTAGCATTGTCGAGAAGCTTTTTATGTAGTTAGAAGTTTCATGTTTTCCACCTAGACCATGATATAATTTGAGAACTCTTTCGATTTCCACCTCTTCACACAGGTACAGGAGCTTAGTTAACAAGCATTAAACTCTGTAAACTTGCCATGAATTTGAGACATTTCAAAGTGATAGTATTAATATGGTAAATATAAGAGTGAGTTATCGAGAATTCAAAGAATTTTTCTTCCAAATTTTCCTGTGAATCGATAATTTATATTCCCTTGGCCTCTTACACCTATATTGCACCCCAGAAGGATCTACTTGACATTTTCAGTTATTACATTGACACAACAGCAATCAGCCACATTCAGTACTTCACTTATCACACTAAAAAGCAGATCATTTCACTACTGCCAAGATTCTAGAATGCGCACTTCAACCATTGTTAAACCCAATCCCATTTTGCAACTGTTAGCTTATATATAAGACCCAAGAGTTCCACGAACCAGGTTAGATTGGTTAACTCGGAACATATAATGTTCGGCTTGGGAATACTGAAACAAGGAAACACTGCTTGTAGCCTCGCACGGTGGTGCATATACAAGAACCCGAAAACCAACAGTAGTGGATGGAGATGGTTTGGTGATCTAAAATGATGCGCCGATCCATAATCCCCAAAATCATGACAAAAAGGTAGCTTTTACCAAGACAAGGATTTAGGCTGACAGCTTATGCACTTGAGACAGAACTGATGAAAGAGTGTTGTTCCACTTCCATCGTCATCCATTAGTCGACTATATAACAGAAGTTTCTCATAAACACAACAATTTATGGACGGAAATGTTGTTTACCTAATTCAGTATCCTGAATCATCCTTTGCCACAAGACCAGAGAATCAGACCGTAGCAGTTCAAACAGTGAAAATTCGCTTACTCGGAATCTGTAAACAAGTACCTCTAGAGACAAAGTAGCGCATGTTTTCATGATCAAGAAACACGGAGAAACTCTTGATCGTGATTATCAGCAAACTTTCACTGTAGTGCATGCCTTTCAATAAATTCAAGTGCATAAGATACCTGATGAATATCTTGGATGTGCCACAAAGAAAGCAACAAAATCATACGCAGGGAAAATATAAGCAAAACAAATAAACAACGTACCTTATAAAAACTGGAAATATTTCTCAATTTCACCTCTTAGTGCAGTTTGTTCCTTCAATTTTCATTCTATTAGCCGTAACCTACTTTATTAGAACATCTGGGCATGTTATGCTGTTCATTTTTGAATGGAAAAAATCTGCTTTTCTCTCGCATGCAATAAGGGGTTGCAAAGAGCGGGCTGCCATGGATATCCAACTCAAATTTTCAGCTCTGCACGGCTAATCTTTGAAGATGCTCGAAGAAAACTTGCAAGCTCACATCATCCGTAAAGATAACATCAGAGCCAGGGGCAACTTCATGGGCTGAGTTGTATGTCGCTGAAGGGTTCAATCTAGCTAGCAGGAAACGTGCCTGCAATGAAAATCATCATGAATGAAATTCAAGCCAGACAGTCAATCGATGGGTAAGCTGGGGAAGGATCACATACCTGTGACCCGTGCTGATCACAAATAACTAGCCTTGGGACTGGAAACCGGTCTTTGATGATGAGATGAGCATCATCATGTGGAGACTGCAGCAGCTGCGCGAAAGCCTGAAGAAGACTTGATTTAGCGACCTTAGTGAAATAGGCCCTCATTGTTAGACAACTTAGCATATAAACACATGAAATGCAGACGAGTTCCATTTCAAACTGGTTGATAAGTAAAATATCTTCTTCCTTTTTCTGTTACAATGGGAAGGATGAAGCAAGGTATACACGCCATGGGTAATCATGACCTTCAACTTGTGGGTCGAGTCCCCTATTCAGGTAACCTATAGCTCTGAGTGCAAGTAAAATATCATATTACATAAGAGCAGTTCTACAGAAGCAGAGATGATAGGAATGCATGTAAATTCAAGGGACGGGTGAGAGGTTCCCAGAAGGGGATCAAAGTGAACGCAAGGACTTCTAACTGAATTCAAATTAATCCAGTAAATGAACAGTCAACGTCTTCATATATGCCCTAGACATAATAACATAAAACCAGACAAGTAACAAGATTCTTGCAGGGTATCCTACTAATTTATCTAAAACTCTTTGGAGAAGGTTCGTTCCTTAAGGCATTGGCTTTGGTAAAAGCCAGCCAGCAAGAAATTTTCAAAAGTGGGAATAAGCAGGAGAATGTATCAAGGAATACAAAATGATGAGATTAAGCAGGCCAACCAAAATGTAACATTTTCCAACACTAAGTGGGGTTGACGGTTGGCTACATGGAATTATGGCAGTCCATTATGATGTATCTTGGATCATAGCCACATTTATTCCAAAATAACATAAACATATTTTACATTTTCCTTCTGAAACATGTTAAGCCCTTCTCAGATTTTGCCATGCTCAATATCCAACTTCATACTTCACACTGGATCTCCATTTTGGTGCCTCTCCACAAATGTGATCCGTTATTTTGGATTAACAGAGCAGACATGACATAAAATTTATAGAGAATGGAACATAGTCAGATTCACAAGATGCCACCTATCCAGTCTTCTCCACAAGTATTAACCCAACAAAGGCTTCACTCAATACGTGGAAAGTGGAAAGGCACACAATTCCACCGAGAGTCTTTAGAATACATGGGATTCTTAAGTAATAACAAAGGGGAACATTTCCCCGCCTAAATGTTGAACAGGAAACATGCTAAATTTCATCTGACATGGCAGATGTTGATAAATATCAAAACACTTGATTCTGAAAGTTGCAGGAATTAAAAGAAGCTCTGGAACTAACCTGATGTTCAGGTTGATTGTGATAACCCATGGTTCGCCACTGCGCAATTGTCATTCCATGGAAAACAACAATGCTAAAATATGCATCTAGCAGAAGTATGCGATCGGCTGCAATGGAAGCCACATCCAGTAATGCCGGTGCAGGAGGTGAGTTAAAGGAATATGCAATTAAGGAAGGTTGGATCATAACTAGAGAGTTGGTCACGTTTTCCCGATTTAGCAACATACGGAAGTATGCAGTCTCATCAGGACTGTTATTGAAAACCTGCAAGAGCATAAACAGGTTAGATGAATCAAGTGCAACTAATAGAGCAAAGAGATGCATATGCTGCAAAATGATACAACCAACTCACCTGAACAAATTGTGAACGTCTGAGATTAAACATGAATTGAGGAAATATAGAGAAAGATGGATTTAAATTGAATGAACCAGGATCATCTTTCCGATAATCACCAAATCTAGAACACAGGCGAATAAGTGAACGATCAAGCCACCTGGTAGCATCAAACTCTTCCTGATAACAAAAGGATAACCTTTAGAGAGAGAGAACGTAAGATCAAAACTACATGGAAAATTGTTCTACAAGTTTTCCACTTATGGAGTTAGCAAACAAACTTTTACCTTGGGTCTAAACTAGGGTTTTGTTGGTCAGGAGAAACTCCTCTTTCCTAAATTTTCCTACAACCCAAATGTCTCAATCTGTAACCATCCTAATTACCAATCTTTACAACTAATTTCAGATGTATATTCTAAAAATACATCAAGTTTTTCAGGTATTGCTGATGCATGAAAAAATTTGACAAGGTTACTGCATATTTTGAACCATAACACCAAACTAGTGAAGATTGAAGCAAAGTATCGAATATCAAGGTGGAGTCACTTCAACTAACCGTCATATTGGAATCCTCCAAGCAAATTGAAAAGATTGGTGCCATCAACCAAAAAATGATTATTGAAGTAATACAGGAAACTTTGATCTGGTAAAAGATCATTGTTGAACAAACTGAAAAGACTGTTCTTTCTGATTTACCTCTATTTCCATTTTCAGTGATGCTAATCTTCCCATGACAACAGTAGCGGTCTCCTGGTCAAATCCTTCAACCAATTCCTGCATATGTTATCCCTCATAAGAGAGCAACAGAAAGAAGCAAAAAAAATGCTTTGGAGCAGCAATAATCAATAAGACAGGGACAATTCACGAGCTTAACAATGTTCTTATCATTTGTTCAACAACCTTATGAAAAAAGTGCAAAACCAGCTTCTGCAATTCTTAATGAGTTAATGATCCACAAAAGGGTTCCTCAACAAAGCAATGTAAATTAATCTGCATCAATTATTAAACACAAAGGGCACCACCATCACAGCTTCGTGCCAATGAAAAGGAGACAACAGAAAAATTGATAGTCTACATATGCAATACCGAAAGACAGAACCAAATTGAAGTATCAATTGCTAAAAGTCAAAAGGTTCCTTCAAATCTGGTTGGTGGGTGGAATATGCTATGAGCTGATCTGTGCAGAGCCTCACACAGATTAACTGAGGGAATGGGGAAAATAATCCCCATCATTTTTGCATCTGCCTAGCTTCTGTCACATTCTGAAGCATCTGCATTGCAATAATGGACAAAAAGTGGAAATGAAGGTTTTTGGTGAACAATAAAAAGAAGCCCACAATCATAGCACACTTTACTACATACTGCATTAGATTATGCACCTGAGTTAAGACGCACATTCAACACTATCAAAGAAAAAAAAGAGCCACATTCAGTAATCGGTTATGCATCCTTGATCATTGGCACTTAACCGTCAATTTACAACCATCAACAACTATGATTATGAACTATTTTGGAAGGGGTGTCACGTCAAACATAAGATTCTCTTGTTAGTTAACGACAACAAAAGTAAAGCTAAAATTTTACCTTGTCAATAGAAGCATATTTCCCTTTCCACCAAGTTTATGATCCTAATCCAGACCCGATGAATAGTAGAGAAACCATGAAAAAGCCAAAAACTTCATAAATATGACACAAGTACAAAGCAAAATTTTGCACAAAAAGTTTCCAAGTTGTTGATATTTACCACAAACGGCACAGAAATCTTCAAAACATGTGTTCTAACACCTTATTTGCTATTTGCGTATATTCGTGCCATAACAAGAATTAAGTCAAGGATGCATAATCAAGAGTTTGTTATAGCTAACCTCTGTACTAGTAGAGCCATCCACCCATTTTCGTGTAATAGTTGTTACTCGGAGTCTCATTTGTCCTTCAGGATTCTGATAACTGAAATTGAAATGATGCAACATTAACAAGGTAAACTTAATATGTTTAGAAGACAAAATGCAAGCTAGCTAGAACTAGTATACCTTGTCAGAAACTGGATATAAAGCTGTTGGATTGCACCCAACGCTGCAGGATTGGACTTCTCACTTGGTGCAATATCAAAGAAGGCTGTCAAACAAGTTCTTTTATCAAGGCCACACATCTTCCAGGATGTTGTATTGCCTTGCCCAATGACAACATCAGCACACAATTGCCCTTTCTACAAAAAATCAATGAAATAAAATAAGTCCTACAAAAAGCATTTAAATAAACATATCCAGACATCTATGAAATATGACAACCGCACCTTTTCCAAGGATGTACAAGGCCCTATGATTCCTTGAATCTTGATATCTTTCGAACAGTGTATATCAAGAGTACCACTGCACGACAAGCAAGACACAGCAGTATAATGTATCAGAAATGTTACAGGAAGAAATAACTGTCAATTTTTTTTTTAAATAACAATAATGCTTATGACAGGAAAAGATGACTGGTGCTAAATGGGAAGTAAAATGCCCAAAACCAGCTAGAATGCTACTTTTTTCTCCCTTCATGCATATGACATCTTAAAGATTGTCGGACCATATCACATCCTAATCCCATACAGCTTCTGAATACAGACAGTTCAGCTCATGCACTCTCCTCCAACCTCAGTTGCTGAAATTTGGACATTTGATAACAGAATTACCATCAGCAACAATCAGCGTCTCTAAAGTTCAACCATCAGCAACAATCTCGCCTGCTTATTATCATGTATCATCTTATTTTCTTGGCTGTGTTCTTTTAGCTAATATTATCTCTTTGTTTTACAAATTTAGTTATCCTTTTCTTTCAATTTATGCAATTTCACTATGGATGACTAACATATCTTGAGAGCAAAGTGAAGGACTAAATTGGTTTTGGACACCAGCTTATTACTTATGGAGTAAGTGCTAAGGGAATCCTTGTTGGAAAATAAGCGTCATTTTTTATATGCCCTTTGGACAACTAGATCATATTTATTACCCTTCATCAGGATTCGTTTTTATGTCGGTTCAAGATAAACTGCTAGTGACATCTAAAACATGTGTACTCCAAAAGGAAAAGCCCCAGTAAATTCGTAATTGGAGACAGACTGCCTAAACAAAGAATCGTTCGATAAGCAATAGAATGCAGAATAAGCAACAGGAGACATTTGTGTAGAAAGAAACCATTCCACATGAAGTAGATGAGTTTCACAAAAATACTCACTTGAAGGAAAGCCCAAGAGATTGTTCGCCATCCTCAAATATGCGCTTGAAAGAATCTTTAAACACAGGATGGCCAAAACTTTCAGCAAGAACAACAAGACCACCAGTTCTTTCAACAGCCACTTTCATTTCTGCCACCCCAACCTGAAAAGAGGGAGAGAAAAAGCAACAGTGCACTTATAAGATCCTATTCTAAACTATGTGCCTTACAAATTCCATATGACAACCACAAGGCTTAGCTCGAAGGAAATTGGAAAGCATAGAGAAAAGGAAAAACACCAAAAGGAATTTGTAATAAGACATGTATATACTTTGAGATAGAATAAAGTGTTAGCAAATAAAATCGCTGTATATGCAAAAACCTCCTATTTAAAACAAAAAAAAGGAAATCAGATTACTGTCATATTTATAAACTTCCAAACTTTACAACTGTTATTGAGCTCATATGGTTCCTACCTGATTAGATGCTGGATCCATTGCTTTAACCTCAACAAGATGCAGCCCAAGTGTATAACCAGAAAGACCCACCATGAGTACATCTATGACTTCAAATGTACAATTAGTTGGCTGTAAGGCCATAAATTATGGGGTTTGGGAATTCCTTAGCACTTGGCTTGTATTGAAGTATGAGACAGAAGCCACAGGAAGCACCATGACACATTTTACTGGCTACAACATTATCAATCCATCATAAAACAAGTGAGAGACACCACACTGTTATCAGCCATGCTTCATAAAGAAATTCAAAACTTGGAACATACCAGATTCATATAAAGTAGTACCACAATGTCCACTAGCAAAAACTAATGGCCCAAATAAAGCTGCTCAATTGCATATACTCCATTAGGTTATGCAACAAAGAGGAATAAGAAGCAACTCACTGAAAATAGTCAATATGCTAATGAAGAATACGTTGATAACAGTTATCTGACCACAAAAAGCATAAATTTGAATATATTTGTCATCCTCTAGTTTTGCAAACATGTTCGTGCATATCCCCTTGTATTTCCAAATAAAAAACAGATAATTGCATGTATTAAAATGCATTATGTGTTCACAAACACGGTATCTTATTCTAAGATGCAGTTCGCGCATATCCCCTTGTATTTCCAAATAAAAAACAGATAATTGCATGTATTAAAATGCATTATGTATTCACAAACACGGCATCTGATGCAGAGCAGCAAGTGTATGGACCACCAAATATCAGTTTCCGCAGACATACGTGAAAATGACAGCTCTAACCTGATCAAGTGCAGAAGCGAAAATATCTAACACGTGTCCTTGGCTAACCAACTGCTTAGCAAGAGTATCGTAAAACTTGACAGCTTTGTGGAAATGGGGTGCTGCATCCTTGTCCAGATCCTTATGAGAACGCACTGGTTCTGAAAGATCTTTAGACACTATCTGCAATCATTATTAAGATAAGCATCAATGTGAACATGATTACATCTCCAACGGCAAGCAAATTCAGGTCAACAATTTGAGAGGGATACAGACAGTTTGTCAAGCTTTCCAAGTTTGAGTTAAACCTAAAAGACTAAATAAAACCAAAGTGACCACAATAGCAACACCTCTTAAGTGTTAACTGACAAAAAAGCAGGTTATAGATGTGGAAGTAGTACTTTCTTGTTTCTTCATTATGCCATTCACAAGATGTTCCTGAAAGCATACGACGGCCTCATTGTTTAGAATGCACAATTTAGACTCATGAGATATTAAAAGGCGTTAAATTGTGAATACTGGAAACATAGGACGTTACACTTAAATAACATCCACAGCTACACACAAGCAAGTCAAGATAACAAACAAGCATATTGGAATATCTCGCGTTTCTAAAGCCTAGCTCCCATGTCAGATTACTCCAAGACGCTTTCATAAATAGCTTGCACTTTGCAACTCTAGGCAGCAGCAAAGAATTCAACCCCCACAGGCACAAAGTTTGAAGAGCAATGCAGATTCCCTTCCGAAAATAGTTTTGCAAGGACAGTACAAATTACAATTCCAAATGCTTGACCATGGAGAACACTAAAAAGTTGCAAAGACATTAAAAAAATCGTCCTTTAAGGATGCTTGATCGGGGCCAGAAAAGGTCTCCACCAAAAGATTCACTGCTTTGAGTGGACCCAGCATGTACATCAAACAAGTGAAGAAGTTGAATAGATTTTTAGCCAGAGAAAACTGGAATACTTCTCCCTTTTATTTTTTCCGGAAGAAAAGTTGGATGAAGAGGATCCAACCTTTTCATGGAGTTATTTTGCCTGCCTTTCTCGACAGATGAACCATATGACTCAACTGAATGCTCCCACACAACTCTCTCTCTCTCTCTCTCTCTCTCTCTCTCTCTCTCTCTCTCTCTCTCTCTCTCTCTCTCTCTCTCTACATGGTTAGTGTGTAAATTAGCTGTTAGTAAACCCTAATCCTATTAAACTCAATCTACCAACTTTTTCGTGGAGTTTTTTGTCTTCCTTTCACCAGATGAACCGTACAACTCAACCGAATCCTCCCCTCCTCTCTCTCCACGGTGATTGTGCTGATCCATTGGTAGTATTTCTGCATGTGTGAATTAGCTGTTAGTAAAACCTAATCCTATTGAACTCAACCTCCCACCAGAGACTGCAAATAATCAGGGGGTCTTTGTTCTCAGGAGTAGCATAACCAACAGGTTACAAGCAATTCTCTATCTGGACATTGTTTCGTCATTATTTCTTCTAGCCAACTATCACCAGAAAAGTAAAAAGCTTTCAAGATTGTGTGCTTATCTAGGTTTGTCTCAAGAATTTCCTTATGTGCAATCATGAAAATATCTTGGTTTTTTGTAGCCAACATGCACGATTTTTTTTGCACGAAAAGGTTAAAGTTAAATGCAGACATGAAAAAACATGGTCATGAAAAAGTCATGGACATTTAGTCAACAGAATGAACTTCCTTCCGTCCAAATTATCCCATGCAACCAAAGTGCCTTTGTTGTAAGGCCACGAAGGTAGTCCATGACTCCATAGCGCTAAAGCGGGTACCTCAGGATTTTTCAAGTGTCACCAACAAAGTTCCACAACCAATGCGTGATTTCTGTTGGTCATAGATCCGGATAAGACAACAACGACAATCCAACAATATTCTGGCTGCAAAATTGGAATGCTGAGAGTAGCTCATGGAAGTCTTTTACATGCATGGTCATACTTTTACAATCTTCTAAGGTAAATCATGCAAAGAAACTGCAAGTAATCAACTCAAAATGTAACCGTTGGAAACAGGATAACACCATGATGTCTAACGAGAAGAAGGGGATAACCAACGAAGAATAAACGTAAGAGCTAAATATTATCAATCAAGGCCGTCGGAATTCAAATAATATAGAATAATCGGAGACTCTAAAACAACGCATAACAATAGCATGAATAGATCACGTCAATCTTACAGTGCCTGGCCCTTCTGTGCATGGACCACCAACCAACGTAATGATTCGAGCGCCGGTGCCCTGCACACACGCACCGAGTAGACCCGCCGCAACACTTAGTGCCACGCCTGTGCAACGCAACGGTCTGTTATTCGGCTGCACCGGCCATTGATCTCTTTGCAATTCGTCCAAAAGCTACCAAACCAACAACCAAACTGCCAAATTACAGAACGGCCAATCACAAGGTACACAAACCAACAAAAAACTACAATTGAACGACGAACAACCACACAAAGGAAGACCATTTCGTCCCTACCCCGTAATTCTCAATAAACGGCGAAAACAATTTAAGGATCAGTTGGCCCCTAATCATTTTGTGGGACAATCAATGTTGAAAACGCTAAGGGTGAGAGAGATCACCAACAATAAAATAAGAACGATAATACCAAGGGGATCAAATTAGCTCTAACCCCTGAAGAAAATAAGCAGATCTACCCATATTCTGCACCGAGGAAAGCGAAAAAGATGAAGATAATAGCAAACTAAAGACTCACCGAATTAAGAGTGTATTCGCAATCCGCGGCAGAAAGCAAAAACCTGCCTGCGATTCCGGCAGAGGCCGTGATTCCGTTGGAAACAACAGGCCGGCCACCGGCACCGACCTTCGGCAATCCTGCTGCTCGCCCGGTCAACCCAAGTTGATCCAAGATCTGCTCCTTGGAGATCTCCTTTGTACCCCTGAAAACGTACGTCTTCAACAGATCGGGAAACCCTAGCTCGTGCACATGAACCTGGGTTCCAAATGTGATCAATCCGACGAGCGCATTCTCCGGGATTAATCCGAGCGCCTGACGGAGCGCCGATTTGACGAATCCGAGTTCCTCTTCGATGACGCAGGTGTCCAGAATGAACAAGAAGACGGGAGGTGGAGCTGGGACGTCTCCACCGGCGCCACCGAGTCCTGGGAAGGCGTATTCGACGGTTGTGTATTGCGGAAAGAGCTCGGCCGGGACATTCGTCTCGCTGATCATTGCGTAATGGTGAGGAAAATGGTTCCGTTGCAGGCAGAACGGACAGACCCAAAATTTCGCGGCAAAATCGACTTGAGCGTGTGGGTTTAGAACGCAGGCACACGTCTTGCATCGAAGGGGGTGGTACGGGAGGACGGGAACATCCGGAGAGGGTCGGATCGGAGAGTAGACGCAGGCGATCGGAACGACGCATTTACTAGCTTCGACCTTCGTCCTTGGCCACGCGTTCCACGTCATCCGGACACCATCCGGCCCGTCCGCGTCCACCATCTCCGCCATTTTTCCTGATCAGGGTTTTGCTTCCCCTTCAACGATCGGTCGTTTGATCAACCCGTCAGTAAAGATCCTACTACAACGATGAAAAAGAAGAGGATCCAGAACGGAAATGAGAGAGGGAGGGAGGAATCGTCTCTCTCTCTCTCTCTCTCTCTCTCTCTCTCTCTCTCTCTCTCGCGACGCAATATGGAAATTTCCTTCTTCATTCCGCTCCATTTTCCTATCTGGTGGCGGCCGTGCGAAATACAAAAATATTTGGGGGGCGAAGAGAAAAGTTCTTTCGCTCCCCCAGCGTGTCTGCTCACTCTGATATGCGATCGGATTCGACTAAAAAACAAATTCTTGAAAATGTATCAAATTAAGACCAGTCAAAATGGACGACCCAGATTTTAAAACACTCCGCCATACGTGTTTTAAGGATGCACGAGGATTTTAAAACACTCCGCCATACGTGTTTTAAGGATGCACGAGGATGTCAATGTAATGCTTTGCATCGAGCTTGGGTAGTGGTTTACCTAATTGCTTATACTCTTACTTAAACATATATATACTATTAGATTTTTGTGATCAATAAAACAACAACAACAAAAACTAAGCCTTTTCTCATACTAGATGGGGTCGGCTACATGGATTCTTTGTTTCTACGGATCCCTATAGTGTATCATGTTAGTAGTTAACTACCAATAAGCTAGATCATTCTTTCTTGTTTCTTTCCAATACTTTTGTGGTCGTCCTCTCCACCTCTTTTAATACTTTCCAAATTTAGTTTTTCTAACCTTCTTATAGGTTCTTCTTTTGATCTTCTTTTTATATGTCCAAACCATCTTGAACGATGTTCTCTCATTTTATCCTCTATTGGTGCCACTCCTAATTTGTTTCTAATAACCTCATTATGTATACGGTCTTTTCTTGTATGACCACTCATTCATCTCAACATCTTCATTTCTGTCACAGACATCTTTTGTACATGTTGATGATTTACTGCCCAACACTCATAACCATAAAACATGGCAGGCCTAATTGCTGCTCTATAATATTTAATTTTAATGGTATCTTCTTATCACAAAGAATACCTGATGTTCCTCTCTATTTTAACCAACCAGGATTAATTCTATGTGTAACATCTCCATCAATTCTTCCATCACTCTCAAAAATTGACCCTAGGTATTTAAAACTTTCCTTTTGGGGAATACAATGTGTGTCAATTTTAATTTCTATGTCTTCTGAAGTAACCAAATGATCAAACTTACATTTCATATATTCTGGTTCTATTAAGTCGGAGGCCTTTTCTTTCTAATGTTTATCTCCAGTTCCAATTTTCTATTAACTTTTTCCTTAGACTCCTCCACTAATACAATGTCATATGCAAATAACATACACCAAGGTACTTCATCTTAAATATATTTTGTAAACTCATCAATCATCATTATAAATAAGTACGAACTTAAAATTGATCCTTGATGAAATCCAATATTAACTTCAAATAATAAACATTAAAATTAAAAGTATTGTTAATACTTTTTAATTCAACTCTCGATCGTTGATCTCAAAAATCGAATGATAAAAATGTTTATGCAATATTATGTATCAAAAGACATTATGCATTTATTACTTCCTAAAATGTTATTATATTGTAGCATATCTAAATAAATTTCAACCATCAATTTTAAGAGATAAATGATTGAGATTTAAATTTGAAGAAATAAAAAGTGGTTGTATCTGATGAAAAAATCAACAACGAGCCATATGCTTGTATAGTATGCAAGACTTGATTTTAAAATAATGTTTTAATATAAATGTCAACCATTTATATTTTAAATCATATAGTTGAAATTTATTTGGATGTATTAATATGTAATGTTACGATCATATACCATAATATATAGAGACAAAGAGAGGCAGTTTTATATGTATAATGTTTTATAGTGCATAATCCTCTATTTGAGGAGGCCGAAGCCTCACACACACTCACATGCAGTCTTTGGGAGTCGAACTCGCCCTTGTGCTGACACTATGAGTGCAGGTTATATGTTTTGATAGCAGAAAAGTAGGTGAGTTAACTGTTCGGGTCTGTCCTACAAGACCCGACTAATTAGTATGTGGGCCTTGTATGCTTTATGAAGGTTCATATCAAACCTGGATTCACCACGAGTGCTAATTAAGATGAGCAAATGGCACAAAGAGCAATAGCTCACATGGCTGGGGGTCCGGCTCACAAAGTAAACGTCATGAATTCAATTCTGGGCCACGCACATCAGCCTCCCCGCTGTACCCAAAGAAAAGGATTATCGCATTATTAATTGGAATTATAGAAAATCATTATTCATTTTTTTTCATGGTACTTCCAATAAGAACCATATATTGGTCTAGTATTAGCATTCTAAATTAGAAGCTGAACCTTAATTTATCGCGATCTGGACCAACTCCGACTCGACTCATCCTGTTCACGCCTTTGACAATGAAGATTTGGTTAATACAACAGCTAGTTAATCAAATATGGCATGGAAATTTTACTTGATACATGAAGCTGATTATGATTGATGGGGATTTAAATCAAACCCACAAACAAGGTAGGTGTGGTGTTTCCGTGTCTTGCGTCATGTTCATGTCAAAAAACCAAATCAACTTGAACGATACCTATTATTTGTTTTCCAATTTTGGTGGACACAAATACAAACTTTTCGTGTTTTCTTTGTGCCAGATTCTCTGGTTGTGCCTGAAATCGACAGTGGTTGTGAGCATGCCATTCCATATTCATGTCAAAAAATGTTAACTTGTACACGATTTAATTTTTGTACGTAACTTTGGGCGGACATGAACTTCGTGACCATATCGGGCTTCATGTTTTGTGTGAAACTGCTACAAGTTACAAGATCAAATTCAGGTGAGCCTAGACTAGACATATCCGATTCGGAATCAGACTACCGGTTTGAACCATAACTACGCCGCCGGCGAAATCAGCCTTAAAACCGTAACTAGAACCCAGGACTTTTCTGTTTGATTAGTTCATGGTATAGACAATTGGCGGTTCCGAACAATCACATATTGAGCTTTATATATATTTTTTCAATACCCATTGTTCCACGTTGATTGGTAGCGAGCACCCTACGATTGAGCTTGGTTGCAGACATGCACATTTATCCTTGTTTTGCAAATAAAAATTTGAAACGGGTTTGGGAAGGTTTTGGAACCGAAACCGCCTTCAAAATCGGCGGTTCGGTTTCAATTCCGGGCAACTTGAAACCGGACATATCTAGATGAACCAAAAGATCGCTATTATTCTTTTTTCGTGTAAATCTATGTCGAAAATAGGCCTTCCAGAGATGTTCATGTTAGGCCTTGGTTGTGTCTGAAATTATCGAAATTTGGGGATTCGAGATTTGTTCTCCACCATTTAAGTTATATTAATGTGAAAACCTAATCAATTTAAATACAAAGCAATCTTGTACTATGTAACTCTTGTGGATGAACACAAACTTCCATCATGTCACGTTGTTCCTATCATGTATACAATTACAAACAATGTCGAGTTATGGTTATCTTATAGCCTATTACAGCATTTGCATTTAAAAAGCGTGTCAACACAAAGATGATTCAATTCTTTTCTACTTTACATCATTACGAACATAAACTTTCTAGGTCGGTGTTTGGGTCTGTTTCGTATCTCGTTTGAGAACTGAGAGGTCTCCTTGCGAATGTAAATATGTGATGTATTTTCTCAGCAAACATGTTATCCTTTTAATTAAGGCTTGAGATTAATTATCTTTCAAAATTCTTTTTCATAAATAAAAAATATTTTTTAAATGCGGGTTCATTTCCTCAACCCTGTGCAGGTCAGGTGCGGGGTGGGTGGTAGCTCGCCCTTACCCGCCCCATTGCCATGTCGATCAATTGGGTCACTGGAGTTGGCGAGAAAAGTCTCCCTTGCCCGTCATTTAAACTCCCCTTCACGTACAAACGCTCAACGGTTTTTCCCAGCATACATCCTCTCGGTTTCTCCGGATAAACAGGGAGATCCGTCTCTCTTCGTCCTTCGGTGATGTCATCGTCGTCTTCGATTCCCGCGGCATCGGCATCGCCGGTGGCCACGAAGTCGGCGCAGATGCGGTCTCAACACCACATCGTTCAGTCCAATCTCTCCTTTCGGCACTCTCTCAAGCCGAGTCTCGCCGTCTCCGCCTCCGCCTCTTCTCTGGTTTCTCAGGTAAGAAGCTGCTCAATGTCAATAGGGTGCAAGAAGACTCTTCTGTTGAGTTCTCATAGCGTTTTTTCGAGTTCTGATCGCTTCTAGTGGAGCTTGGTAGCTGCATTGGGGTCTCCGCCATGCGAATTTCTGTTTCTTTTGGGGAAAATGGGACTTTCTTTCAGAGCTCTAGGTCTAGTATGGTCGGGAGAGCAGTCATTTGTTATTCGAGGATTGACCGAGAAGGGATCATGTTTGCACATTTTCGGCATCTTTAAGGGTGAGTTTCCCAGTGTTCGGTACCGGTATAGAGTGAACGGTTATTCTCGCATATAAAACGACCAACGTCGGAATTAAGGTAGTGTGGGAGCATGAGCCTTTGGAAGATGATGTCATTTGGGAGAGAGAGATCTCCTTTTCTATTATACATGTCAAATCAAACAAGTTACTGCATTTTCGTAATTGTCGGGGAACAACAAAAGTGACTCCAACAATGAGCTCCGCCAACTTTCGTTTTCTTTCTCTTCTTATTTTTTCTTTTCCCTTTTTTTCTCCTTTATCGGTTAATATAAAGCTACCGTGTTCATTTTGCCCATATGCGTTTGCAAGAACAATTGATTTATGGATGTTCCAATAAATTTTGATATAGATGGTTCACCATTGCCTGGAAATGCACACTAAAAGGTGCTTCAGGTGTGTTCCGTTTTGTGAATGCCATATTATTAGGAGAAGTTTAGTCATTCCCTTGAACGCGTGAAACCATGGTGCCCATTATTTACAAAGCACAGGGTGGTAGCGCTCGATACATTATAAACGGTAGCGCTCAATTCATCAAGTAGAGACTCTCAAAGACTCCACAAACTCTATAACATCCAAAACGTTCTCAAGAAAACTACTGCGGTTCGAAGGGATAAAAGACTAAGCCGTCTGGTCAATAATTCACTAGATTTCTTGCTCCAATAAGAAACTCTCTTATTCCTTCCCCTCCAAACTAATTCTTTTTTGCACAAGGCACATTGATAATTAACTGTTGATGCATTTCTATTCTTGCGCCCTTCAAACTAATTCTTATTCCTTCCCCTCCAAACTAATTCTTTTTTGCACAAGGCACATTGATAATTAACTGTTGATGCATTTCTATTCTTGCGCCCTTCAAATATATATATATATATATATGATATATATATATATATATATATATATATATATATATATGAGATAGAAAGAGAGAGCTCAAATCTACTCAAACATCGGACGGTGATTTGAGCGTAGGTGAGGTTTGAGCATTTAGCACTACCTCTCTCTCTCTATATGTCTTAATGTTGGGAAGGAGGCTTCAACCATAAACATTGCAGGTCATGACAAAAAAGTTTGGAATAAATTACCAGCTATTGCAAATATACATGCGTTTGTGTATCGGTTTTTCTTCAGTAAAAGCTATTTTAGTTTCATCTTGCAGTGTTCACACCAGGGTCGATGTGCAATTGTGAAGGCGCAGTTAAATGAGGTGAGATGCTGCTCTGTCTACTCATTTCTATGGTTTTGGTTGTGAACTCACCGTCTTTTGCTCATGAAAGGTTTCTCTTGAGGGATCCTCCAATGCATCAGTTACATCTGCATACAAATCAAATGCGCCAAAACCTGAAGCCAAGGATGTAGAATCAGCAAAACCAAGTATTCCAGCTGCTTCAGTCTCGGATTCAACATTAACTGACTTTATGGCTGAAGTAGCAAGCCTGGCCAAGTACGTAAAAATGACTCACCTAATCTGTTTCAACGTTATAGATGTGTAGTCTTTTTTTGCCAGGCCGGGCCTTGGAATTTCTCAATCTTTCCAACTTTTCGCTGTTAGATTGTTTACTGGAAGACAAAGACTAAGATTTGCCCGCACTTCACTAAAATTGACTATTTTATATAGAACTTTCTATGGCAATGGGCTGCTTTTTGGACCTTCTTTTTTAATTTTATTCTGAAGAATCCTGTTGCAATTGGCATGGTTTTAGGTTGGTGGACTCTACAGATATTATTGAGCTGCAGTTAAAACAAAACGACTGTGAAGTTGTTATCAGAAAAAGGGAAGCTTTGCTTCATCTTCCCGTTCCTGCTCCTGTGGTTACGATGCAGCCACTACCTGCACAATCTGTGGTTCCATCTCACTTTTCTCCTGCACTAGCTGCTGCTCCGGCGCCTGCCCCTTCTGCTCCATCGGTATCTCCTGTTCCACCTCCACCTCCAGCTGCCAAGTCTAGCCGCTCTTCTCACCCGCCACTTAAATGCCCAATGGCTGGAACATTTTACCGTAGCCCAGGACCTGCGGAACCACCATTTGTGAAGGTGCCTTTTACTAAGTTCTTTTCTGTTTGTTCAAGTTTGACAGTAGCATTATTTGTCTTTCGAGCACTCGACTTCTGGTGTTTTCTTTTTCGTATAGGTTGGTGATAAGGTCAAGAAAGGACAGGCTTTATGTATTATCGAAGCAATGAAACTGATGAATGAGATTGAGGTTAGTATAGCATGCGATCTACTTCCCCTTCTAATTAAAATCTGCCTCTAGATTTCGTTTGCTTTTATCTAAGAAACAGTTATTTCAAATCTCAAAGCTATTTTAAAAGGAATACTCTGTTACTTCTTACGCTTTTTCAAGACTTCCTCGTCTAATTGTATCATACTTCGGTTTCATGAATGTGCATTTATTTCATATTGAGTAAACAGTCCCTGTATTAGCTTGATTGACTTACTCATCATGTTTGAGTTAGAAGTATTTTTTTAGTTGGATGAGTTAAGTCTTCAAGTTGATAGGTTACTGAGAATTGATCCGTTCAGTAAATCTCTCATAATCATGATGCTTCCTTTTTCACTTAAGATGTGAGATTGGTTATAAGGGACTCTACCCAAAAAAGGCTAGGTTGAAATAGTTCCTCGCTTGTATCACATTCAGCACCATGAGAAGTGCAGTTTCAAATTTTTTTTTTATTTTGTTGGTATTATCATAAATAAAGATTTAAATGATAGTGTAGTAGACATACAACGATATGGTGACCGAATCATGACATTGAAATTAGTACTAGGAGCATAGGTTTTGCATATAGTTTGTGCTTATGCACTCCAATTAGGACTAGAAGATATTATAAAGACAACTTTTTGGGAAGAGTTTGATAAGGTGATTCAAAGGATTCCACAAAGGGAGATGATTTGTTTAGGAGGAGACTTAAATGGACATGTCGGTAAAGAGGCATTAAGATATCAAGGTATTCATGGGAACTTTGGTTTTGGGGATATAAATGAGGAAGGTAGGGAGATTTTAAATTTTGCTATGGCATTTGATCTCTTTATAGTTTATACAATCTTCAAAAAACAAGATGAACATTTAGTTACTTATAAGAGTGGCTTATCATAAACACAAATTGATTATTTTGTTTGTAGGAAAAAAGATAGACTGTATTGAAAAGATTGTAAGGTAATTCTAGGAGAAAGTTTAACCACCCAACATTGACTTTTAGTTATAGATTTAGTGTGAAAAAGTGGACAAAAAAGAAAAGAGTACATCGAGCTATTCATACTAAATGGTGGAACCTCAAAAGTGAGAAAGAAGGTATATTTAAACAAAAAGTCTTTCAAGGAGATGCTTGGAATTATGTTGGTACACCTTGTGATATGTGGAACAATATGGCTATACATATTAGGGAAGTGACGAAAGATGTGTTAGGTGAATCTAAGGGAGGTGTACCAGCACAAAAAGAAGCTCAGTGGTAGAGTGAAGTGGTTCAAAACAAAATCAAGGCAAAGAGGGCATGTTACAAATTACATTATGCTAAGAAGACTAGTGAAATTTTAGAGGCTTATAAGAAAACAAAGAAAGAAGCGAAAAAGGCCGTTAGCGAAGCCAAAGCTAAAATTTTGAATGATTTATATAAACAACTCAACTCACAGGAGGGTGAAAGAGATGTTTTTAGGATAGCTAGGGCTTGAGATAAGAAAACTAAGGATCTTAATTTTGTTAGATGCATCAAAGATGATGATGAAAAAATTCTAGTGGCAAATAATGATATAAAAAATATATAGAAAAACTATTTTTATAAGCTTTTTAATGAAAATAAAGATGTTATTATTAGTTTAGGAGAGTTAGCCAAATAAGAAAAATATATAAACCATAATTTCTACTGACGTATTTAAAAGAATGAAGTCAAAGAGGCTCTTAAATATATGAAGGGTGGTAAATCGGTAGGATCAGACAATATTCCTATAGAAGTTTTGACAATACGAGGAGAAATAGGAATCACTTGACTCACAAGACTATTTAATGAAATATAGAGAAACCAAAAGATGCCCGAGGAATGGAGAGTGAGTACACTTATACCCATATATAAGAACAAGGGAGACATTCAGAATTGTGCGAATTATCGAGGTATCAAGTTAATGAGCCATACTATGAAATTGTGGGAAAGATATTATCGAACGTAGGCTAAGACAAGTATTAAGTACAAAATAGAACCAATTTGGATTCATGTCACTTAGATCTATTGTTGAAGTGATTCACCTTTTGAGACGTCTTATGAAACATTTTAGAGCAAAAAAGAAAGACCTTCACATGATATTTATTGATCTAGAAAAAACTTATGACATGGTACTAAGGGATGTTCTTCGGAGAACCTTGGAAAAAGGATGTATCCCATTGACATACATAAACCTTATAAGAGACATGTACGTTGGCACAAAAACATGTGTGAGTTAAGTCACATAGACACTTCTAAGAGGTGAAGTGTCGACCTTAACACGGATGCGACACTGACACCGACACCAACACCGTGTCGGTGCGGCATGGCAAAAAAAAATTTATAACTCACGGTTTTGCCGTCTATGGTGTATTTATCCTGGAGAATCCTATCAAAGAGGGAGTGATCTGCAAAGACGATGAAACAAAAGCCTCTTAGTCGACTCGTGACCTTATCTCCTATGAGGACCATTTGAACCTCACCATAGTTTCCAAAATGCTCCTTCAGCTTGTCTTCCATCATCTCTCATGAAACTCCGTCGATGAATATAGAAAAATATCTCAACGCGAACCTTCTTCACTTCCTTTTGTGTGGATATTCCACGCTTCCAAATCTGGTATCGATTTTGAAGTTCGACTCTTTTTGGATAAATGGGTCCAGATCTGTGGAGATTGATTTGTGTATTATGATGAAATTAGTAGTTGTTTACTGTTTATGTGTTTTGCTTTAATATAAAGTTGTGTACTTGCTATTGTCATATACTTATGTTAATGGATGTCTCACTTGTTCTAGTTTGAATATTATATATAATATATAATATATAATATTATATACCCAAGCCGTGTCGCCGCACCCAAAATTTTTGAAATTTTCCGTATCCTGCACCCGCACCCGTGTGACATAGTGTGTGAGGACTCATGAAGGAATGACAAACTTTTTGAAGTTAATATTGGGTTACATCAAGGATCAACTTTAAGTTCATACTTATTTATAATGGTGATTCATGAGTTAACAAAATATATTCAAGATGAAGTATCTTGGTGTATGTTATTTGTAATTGTAAATGACATTGTGTTAGTGGAGGATTCTAAGGAAAAAGTTATTTGAACTATGGAGAGAAACATTCGAAAGTAAAGGCTTCCGACTTAGTATAACAAAGACAAAATATATGGAATGTAAGTTTGACCATTTGATTACTTCAGATGACAGAAAAATTAAAATTGGCACACATTGCATCCAAAAAAAAAGTTTTAAATATCTAGGATCAATTTTTTAGAGTGATGAAAGAATTGATGAAGATGTTACATATAAAATTAATGCAGGTTGGTTAAAATAGAAAGGAGCATAAGTTATTCTTCGTGACAAAAAGATACCATTAAAGTTAAGAGGTAAATATTATAGAGCAGCAATTAGACCTTTCATGTTTTATGGTTCTGAGTGTTGGGCAGTTAATCAACAACACGTACAAAAGATGTTTATCACAAAAATGAAGATGTTGAGATGGATGAGTGGTGATACATGAAAAGACCGTATACATAATGAGGTTATTATAAACAAATTAGGAGTGACACCAATAGAGAATAAAATGAGAGAAAAAAGGTATGAAAAACTAGATTTTGAAAGTATTAACAGAGGTAGAGGACGACCACAAAAGTGTTAGAAAGAAATAATAAAAAATGATCTAGCTTATGTTGAGTTAACTGCTAACATGGTACGTGATAGGGCTCTGTGGAAACAAAAAAATCCATGTAGCCGACACCGTCTAGTATGGGAAAAGGCTTAGTTGTTGTTGTTGTTGTATTGAGAAAGTAGCTTATGGATAGTAATGCTTGGCCAAGATAGCATCAAAGCTTTCCATGGAATAGTTTTTTATTCCACTTACGATGATGGATACACCTGGGTTTCATATATTTTCCAGTGACTACCTAATATTTGCTGCTATATTAAAGGAAAAGAAAGATCGCTAATCGATACATAATTTGGACAGGCTTAGTAGAAAACCTCACCCCCTACTAACTATGGAAAACGTTATGAATGCAAAGAAGCATACAGTTCACTTGGTCAAACCAGAGACACGACTCAAAGACCGGGATTTCCATGTTTTGGCTAGTGCCTTGTCTAGATGTTGAATGCCAAACGTTGTGTGTTTGTTGTGAACTATTAGTTGCTCATTTGTGTCAACTTCATAGACGAAACTCAAAGTCCTCTTCAGAGTGCCAGGCTTCATTCTATTCATGTTAACACTTTTCACTTTCATAGATAGATCTAATTGATTTTGGAGATGCTGCAACCATCTTAGAGCATGTGAGGACCATGGGCGAGCATGTATCCTAGAAGGGAGGGAGCAGTGGGGGATCATTTAGCTAATATGCTTAGCAAGCTGATCGATAAACTAGATCATATGATCCTAGAATGCTGTACTTAGTTGTTAGGCTGAATGAACTTCAAGATCAATAGATCAGTTTAGACATTCGTTTGCCTATTGATTTGGATGGTTAAGGATTGTATTTGTTAATTGGGCAGGCTGATCAGTCAGGAACAATTGTTGAAGTCCTCGTGGATGATGGCAGACCTGTCAGTGTGGACACGGTAAGGTTCAATTCCTTGTTGAACATTCCATTTTTAAAAATATTTGCTTTGACTCTTAAAACTCCTGGGCAGCCTCTGTTCGTCATTGAGCCGTGAAGCTGTTGTGTGTTCCTTGTTTGTTGCATCGTGAAGTCATCCTTTCCGGTGGTTTGTAAGCTGTGTATTACAAATTAAATCAAGCATGCTTGTGGCGTGTGCATGCATCCCGCTATGATGGAGGTAGAGGTGAAAGACATTTATTTCCTTTCAATGAGTAGAAAGGTAGGTTCTTTCTTGAGGCAGATTGAGTATTAAATCAAAGCGAAGGATGTGTTAAGTTTCATAGCTGCTGTCTTAAGGAAACAATAATTCAGCATTTCAGTTTTCTATTCCTGGATTTCATTTTGATCAATGCAAATTTGGTTATAACCGAGAACCAAATCAAGTCAACCAGTTCTTCCATTCAGTTCGGTTCAGTTATCCCTATAATGCAGGTTGATTTTGGTTCTTGAATTCTCCTTTATTTCGCTTTTCGGTTATTTTGGTTCAGTTAGTGATTGATGCGCACCGGTGGATGAGCTTCACTTTACTTGTTTTTCTGCCTTTATGGCTGACAATGCGAACCCTGACCTGATTTATATGGAGCCACTTTGGTCTAAAAGAAGGAACCATCCTACTTTCAAAAATCTATGCTTTGGCTATTCATACATCACCTCTTTTTAGGCTATACTTGAGTTCGACCATATTAGTTGCTAACTGAAACTTCATACTTGGACCTGACCTGAGCTGTTTGTGCGCCCTGCTGGTTCATTTGCACAAACACCCTACATCGTCTTAGTTGGGATTGGCGATGAGGGCTCCGTGTATTTTATGCTAGAGAATTTTCGTGAGCCATGCATTTTATCATGGTGGCCTTAGGCCCCAAAATTTTAGACTCGTTATAGTATCAACTTTCGGTCCCAAAATTTTTGAGATGCCTATAAAATATAACTTTTTAGGCCCTAAAATTTTTAAGCCATAGGCCCGATATTTATAGACTTCCTCCCCAGAATTTGAAGCCATACCTAGTATCCAATTTCTGATTTAGGCCTCAACTTGTGTTGAGCCACATTTTATAGAAGAGCATTGGCTCATCTAGCAGGGATCTCTGATTCCCATGTCGCAGGTGGTGAGTTTGATGGGGGTGTGTGTGCATGTGAGGGTGTATGTTAGGCATCGGCCTCCCGTTTTAACAAAAATAATTAAAGAGCCTTAGCAAGGAGAGATGGAGCTCTAAACTTCAACTCTTGGCAACTTTTCAGGCTTTGTGAGGCCACTCATACGTACAATATTGATGAAATGAAAGGGAGGAAGGAGCAATGTAGCACTTGTTGCACCACCGTGAGAATAGATTGTATTTCAAAGTTCCTTTATAGGCTGACTTTTTATGTGGAACCGTTACTTGGGTGCCAGTTTCATGATTGACATAAATAAAAAAATTGAAGTACCAGAAGTTCCATGTTTTATGGAATCCAGATTTACACTTAAAAGCGGGAAAAGTGGTTGTGCCCTTCTCTTTTGCGGGCACCTACTCCTCTGAGAGCAGTTTCTATATTAAGTGGTTCCATTTTCGCTCACAACACAAACATACAACCTCAAGGACCAAAGAATTTCGTTCCTAGGGCCAAGGAGTAACAGGCCTAAAAGTTCCCTGACACAAACAGGACGGTAAGCACTGGACATGCAGTTCTTGTTCGGTAGACTAAGATTTGAAGGGGTCATCATCAATAACAACTAAGCCTTTTCCCATACTAGTCAGGGTCGGCTACATGGATTCTTTGTTTCACAAAGCCCTATCATCTGCCATATTAGTAATTAACTCAACATAAGCTAGATCATTCTTTATTATTTATTTCCATCACTTTTGTAGTCGTTTTCTACCTCTTTTAATACTTTCAAAATCTAGTTTTTCATGTCTTCTTACAGGCGGTTCTTTGGATCTTCCTTCTATATGTTCAAACCATCTTAAACAATATTCTCTTATTTTATCTTCTATTGGTGTCAATCCTAATTTGTTTATAATAACCTCATTATGTATATGGTCTTTTCTTGTATGACCACTCATCAATCTCAACATCTTCATTTCTATCACAAACATCTTTTGTACATGTTGATGATTAACTGCCCAATACTCATAATCATAAAACATGACAAGTCTAATTGTTGCTCTATAATATTTACCTTTTAACTTAATGTTATCTTCTTGTCACAAAGAATACCTTAGATCCTCTCCATTTTAACCAACCTGCACTAATTTTATGTGTAAAATCTCCATCAATTCTTCCATCACTCTCAAAAATTGACCCTAGGTATTTAAAACTTTTCTTTTGGGGATGCAATATGTGCTAATTTTAATTTTTATGTTATCTGAAGTAACCAAATGATCAAACTTACATTCTATATGTTTTATCTTTGTTCTATTAAGCCACAAACCTTTATTTTCTAATGTTTCCCTCTATAATTCTAATTTTCTATTAACTTTTTTCTTAGAATCCTCCACTAACACAATGTCATCTCCAAATAACATACACTAAGGTACTTCATCTTGAATATGTTTTATTAACTCATCAATCATCATTATAAATAAGTACAAACTTAAAATTGATCGTTGATGTAGCCCAATATTAACTTCAAAGAAGTCTGTCATTCTTTCACGAGTCCTCACACATGTTTTTACACCAACGTGCATCTCTTATAATGCTTATGCATGTCAATGGGATACATTCTTTTTGCAAGGTTCTCCGAAGAACATCCCTTGGTATCATGTCATAAGTTTTTTCTAGACCAATAAATATCATGTGAAGGTTTTTTTTTGCTCTATAATGTTAAATAAGACGCCTCAAAAGGTGAATCATTTCACGTGAATCCAAATTGGTTCTCTGTTGTACTTGATACTTGTATTAACCTATATTCGATACTTTTTTTCTATAATTTCATAGTATGACTCATTAACTTGATACCCTGATAATACACAAAATTTTGAATATCTCCTTTGTTCTTATATATGGTATAACTGTACTCACTCTTTATTTCTCGGACATCTTTTGGTTTCTATATATTTCATTAAATAGTCTTGTGAGTCAAGTGATTCCTGTCTCTCCTAGGATTTTCAAAACTTTTATTGGAATATTGTATGGTTATATAGATTTACCACCCTTCATATGTTTAAGAGCCTCTTTTACTTCATTCTTTTGAATACGTCAATGTAAATTATGGTTTATATACTTTTATGATTTAGTTAACTCTTCTAAGCTAATACTAACGTCTTTTATTGAAGATTGTATTGATTATAAAGAGATCAAATGCCATAGAAAAATTTAAAATATTCCTACCTTCCTCATTTATATCTCCAAAACCAAAGTTTCAATGAATACCTTGATATCCTAATGCCTCTGTACCAACATGTCCATTTAAGTCTCATTCTTAACAAATCATCTCCTTTTGTGGAATTCTTTAAATCACCTTATCTAACTCTTCCCAAAAAGCCGTCTTTATACTATCTTCTAGTCCTACTTGGGGTGGATAAGTACAAACTATATTCAAAACCTCTGCTCCTAACACTAATTTCAACGTCATGATTTGGTCACCATGTCATTGTATGTCTACTATACTATCATTTAAATATTTATTTATGATAATACCAACCCAGTTTTGAGCCTTTTCCTTACATGAGTATCATAGTTTAAAACCTTTATCCTCAATCTCCTTTGCTTTTTCTCTAACCCACTTTGTCTCTTGTAAACATAGGATATGAATCTTTCTCCGAATTATAGTATCTACCACCTCCATTAGCTTACCGGACAATTCTCCGAATCATAGTATCTACCACCTCCATTAGCTTATCGGATAATGTTCCGATATTCTAAGAACCAATACGAATCTTATTATATACTTCTAACTTCCTTACCCCCTACATGCGTTCATGCTGAAATGCGGAGGCCTCTTTGTAATTTTTTCACTATATTCGGGTGATAATGTAGTGTGACTAACTTCTTTACCCACACCCGTCCATGGTTAGGAAACCCTCCTGCAATTGAAGGGGTCATCACATGTCAATAATTCAAGCTTTTATTATGCTACTCATATACATCTCTTATCAATGGTATAGATGTAGTCATGCATCAAAATATTAGGTGGAATATAGCCATTATACTCCGGCTATATTAGAGAGAACAAAGGCCATATATGTAAACTCATGATTGTGTTTGCTAACTGTTGTTGCCAAAAGTGATGATATAATTCAGATAGGACTTACATGAACTCGTTGGAATGAAACGTGATGCAGGGCGTATTTTAGGCGTCAACATCAACCAAGATAAGAGCCATTAAAAGAAATAATTGAACATTGTCTAACTGTTCTTTGCAAGATTTTCAATTTCTAAGGTTTTCATTTTTCTTGTCAAAGGAATTAATCTCAAGAAAATTTCACCCTAGATTATAGAACTCGGGAATTTTTTGAGGCTTTTTTTGAGTTTTCTAATGTACCATTGACATTCTTATAATTTTTTCTTTTCTATTGAAAGACATTTAACTTCTTTTTGATATTTTAATTCAGAAATTAGAATTAAGCTGCTCTCTCTTTCATCTATTCTTTTTAGTTAGGCTAAACACTCTCAAGTAAAACCTTGCTGGAAAAATGCCAAGAATAAAAACAATAAAAATGATTTAACTTAATATAAAAGAAGAAAAAATGAGTCACATGGGTTTTCCTTCCAAAACTAATGGCTCTATGGGCTGGTCCTGGCCCTTGTGGGCCCACGTAAAATGTCTATCGGGCCATGCTGGCCCACATGTCTTTATGTTGCTTTGATAAATAACTAGAAACCAGCCAATGGTACAAAGTGAATCATACTCAACAACAATGAAACTGCATTTTCTTGTCAAAGCAATAGAAACCTTTCATTCCATAAACATATTCATAGTACAAAAGATCAGCAAGCATCATTTATACAATGAGAATTACAAATCGACAATCACAAAAGGAGCACCAACAACCCAAAAGTAACGAATTATGAATTACAAATTAATACTGAAAAACTGTTCTCCATCATTTTGTTAGAGAACATAATTGGCACGGCTGTAGTTGCAACCATTGACGGGTTGGTCAGCCAAACAGATTCGAAAAAGACAATTTTCCTACCTATAACACCAAATGGTTGGAATCGTGAAGTGTAGGGATTCATTACCCACTGAATTATCCAGTTCCAGCTTTCGCTCTACACCTGTACAATTAGACATGATCAGGCTAACATGAGGGCCGAAAAAGCCATATAATCACATCGCAACTAGAGTGACATGCATACAGAGAGTCATGTGCTTTTGGAAAAACAAAGTTGCTTCCAGGCTTCAAACTAGACAGTCTCAACTAATCTTCTAAATCCCGTTTGCTCCAAGGTGCATCGAGTACCAACTAATCTTCTAAAAGTCGATGTTGGGTGGTTAAGCTTTCTCCTGGAATTACCTTGCAATCTTTACAATATGCTTTATCTTTTTTTTACAAATAAAGTAATCAATTTGTGTTTGGAATAAACCACTCTTATAAGTAATTAAATGTTCATCTCATTTTTTGAAGATTGTATTGACTATAAAGAGATCAAATGCCATAACAAAATTTAAAATCTCCCTACCTTCCTCATTTATATCCCTAAAACCAAAGTTTTCATGAATACTTTGATATCCTAATACCTCTTTACTAACATGTCCATTTAAGTCTCCTCCTAAACAAATCATCTCCCTTTGTATAATTCTTTAAATCACCTTATCTAACTCTTCTTAAAAAGTCGTCTTTATACTATCTTCTAGTCCTACTTGGGGTGGATAAGTACAAACTATATTCAAAACCTCTGCTCCTAACGCTAATTTCAACATCATGATTCGGTCACCATATCGTTGTATGTCTAACATACTATCCTTTAAATATTTATTTATGATAATACCAACTCTGTTTTGAACATTTTCCTTATATGAGTATCATAGTTTAAAACATTTATCTTCAATCTCCTTTGCTTTTTCTCCAACCCACTTTATCTCATGTAAACATAGAATATGAATCTTTCTCTGAATCATAGTATCTACCACGTCCATTAGCATAGTAGACAATGTTTCGATATTCTAAGAACCAATACGAATCTTATTATCTAGGGCTCGCTTCCTTACCCCCCGCATCCGTTCATATTGAAAATGTGGAAACGCTCTCTTTAATTTATTTACTATATTCGGGCGGTAATGTAGCGGGACTAACTTCTTGACCCACACCTGTCCATGATGTGGGAACCCTCTTTGCAATTGATTCACTAAATCGAGGCAAAAATGTAGTGGCCCTTGCTTACTTTTCACTGTATTCGGACTCTGTAGCATGTCACTAGGCGGGAACGCCCTAAAACAATACTCATAATTTGTGTAATCCGTGATATAAAAATCCAACAAAGTTTTACGCTGGCTATCGGAAGCCTAACACAACCCTCCTCCTTTATCCGAGCTTGGGACCGGCCATGCAAGGATGATCAGTTAACTATTAAGAAGCGGTTATAATTACTTTCTTTGGGATGTTTTACCAACAAAATAAAACCATCAGCTTAGTACTTAGAGCGATAATCAACCTCGCTAGGAGACTTGACTTTAAGCTGCAGGCCCTGAGTTCGATACCTGGGCGTGCACACCAGGCTTGGCCTCCCCATTGTAAATCCCCCAAAAAGCGAACAGCTTAAAAGTCTAAACATAAAACCCACCCGGGAGGACCCTCACCCATCCTGGTAGGGCAGTCTGGGTGGGTACCCGCAAATAGAGATTGCCTAGCCTATATTTAGACATGGCCCCTTCCGAACTGAAACCGCCCAAACCGGACTCAGAATCAGATCTGGAACTAAGGAGAACTGGATTCGGTTCCAGTTCCATTTTCTGTGAAACCGAAATCACGCAGAAACCGTAATTTTCAATATTTTTTTATCACAATTCAAAAATGTTAATATTTTTTCCAGTTTAGAACAGTTTAGAATTTAAACGGGATTTGAATCCAACGATTCCAAACTAGAAACAGAATCGGATCCCAGTTTGGTTCCGATTCCTCATTCCGTCTACCCATATCACAAAAGCAAGGTCCAGGCGTAAATCGAAACTGAAGCGGATAGCAGTGTGATCATTTGTTCTCATACAAGTTCGATATTCCAATATCTTTGGATAAACTCTTAATCAGCTCATTCTCTTAACTACTTTGCCTCGTATCTGCATCTTTTTGTGTGAAGGGATGATGAGATCGCTTATTACCTGCTTGAAGGGAAATGTGAGAGAAAGCAAAATGAGTAACGTCAATTATTCGGAAACCACCGCCTACGGAGAAACAATCGAAAGCTCGCGGTTTATTCTATTGATTTTCGCTAACATGCGTAATTTTGCTACACTGACATTATCATTTATGATCACCATTATCGTCATTGAGTTCGTTTATATTGTAAAGTTGGTAGTTTTGTTTTGAAAAAAGAAATTGTTCCGTTAGAATTATGCACGTGGTTCGGGATTATATATTATTCTGGGATTATGATTGGTAATGAAAATGAAAAATACAGTGTCACAGTTTACAAAGAAGAAGGGTGCCAAATGGAGATTGTAGAGCTGCAAGAATCTAACTTTATCGTTCACCACCTTCTTGATTTGCCACTTCTTGCTGGCAAAAATTTGGCTATTGGACACGGATGCATCTCAGAGAGTCAATATGGAGCAGCGTATGGTCCCCTCCCTCCCTACCCAATGAATGCGTATGCTCCCACTAAGCCGAAGTATGAATGCTTATGCTCCCACTAAGCCAAAGTAGGTCAAACCTCTCTCTCTCTCTCTCTCTCTCTCTCTCTCTCTCTCTCTCTCTGTGTGTGTGTGTGTGTGTGTGTGTGTGTCGCAATCAAGACTTCTTTATATATTCCTTTTGGCAGTTGATTACATAAATGGCAAAGATAAGAGTGTCGAAACTCGAGTCCCTTTTGTACCTGCTACTTCTTGTACTCCCCAGTCCTATAGAAAATGGTGATGAAGGGCGGCCTGCTTTCTGTCTTATTTTTCGTTAACTTGATTCAGTTCACTATTCCAAGGCAGCTCCAAGTGAATCTGTGATTACCCATGTCCCTGGTTTCAGTGGGAGGCTACCATCAAAGCATTATGGAGGGCAAGTTTTCTTTTTTCTTGTATGAATTATTTTAATCTAATTTGCCTTTCAGGATCTGTTTCTTACGGTATTCCATTCGTACCTGCTTTTGTAGATATATAACCATTAATCAACATCATGGGAAGAGCCTTCACTATTACTTTGTCACGTCAGAGAGAAATCCATCCAAAGTTCCTCTAGTACTGTGGCTGAAAGGCGGTCCTGGCTGTTCTAGCTTTGATGGTTTTGTAATATGAACATGGTATTCTTGTTTCCTTTGTATACAATAGTTAAAGCTTGTGGGTGTTGATTCAAGTCAAGATTGTGTAGGCAAAAGATTTCTTTTATACTTTCCTGAATGAGAGAACTGGTTGAGTACTTCACTGGACGTTGTGGGGGTGAATGATTGAAGCATGTTTGGAGAGTCAGAGAAATGACAACAATGTTTACTTTGTTGTTTGACAGGCTCATTTAATTTCGAAACGGGAGTCACAACCGGAAATCTTCCCAAACTTCATCTATATCCATATAGTTGGTCCAAGGTCAAATATTGTTCGAACCTTCAAAGTGTTGTTCACTTGCATTTTAGCTGTCAATATTCAAACTTCTCATGGTCCTGAGAAAATTTTGTGGTTGCTATTTCAGGTCTCCAATGTTATCTATTTGGGCTCACCAGCTGGTGTGGGCTTCTCCTTCTCCAAAAACTCCAGTGATTACATTACAGGAGATGTAAAAACTGCAAAAGACATTCACAAATTTCTCTTGAAGGTCTGTTTCTTTCATCCATAATTCAATGTGAAAGCCAACTTTGTAATTGGATGGACTATTTTCATTTGTTGTGTCATTAAACATATGGAGGTAAAGAAAAAATTAAGAGACTTGAGAATCTTATCGAAGAAAGGGAACTTAAAGTATAATTTAGCACTTAGAGTTAGAATGGTATGTCCTAAGCAATGGGTAAGGACTGTGCTATGGCCATTGAGCTCTACGTGCTTGTCCCATAAGAAGAAAATATGTATGTATTTTAAGGAAACTGTGGCTATTCTTGACAATCCCTGTATAGAAACGGCGGGAATGACCACCCAACCGTTATATGTAGAAAGGATGCGGTAATGGCCATCACTTTTCGAAACCGCCGGGCGGTTACAGAGCTTATCCGTAACCGACCGGATACGGGGCTCTAGGAAAGGAAAGCCCAATAGGGAATCTAAGAGGAAAGAGGAGCAGATGCTACTCTATAAATAGAGAGCAATGCCAGAGAACAAAAATACAGAAATGCTCAACAGTTAATAATATTCCTCCCAGGCAAAACCTATTGAGAGGAAACTTGGAAAATACTGAAACTCACATACCTGTTTGAAGATCCGCTGCTATTGTGTACTTGAGTTGAAAGCAGAGTACACCAGAAAGTCGACCGGAACTACAGAACCTACCGTGAGTCGACAGAAAAATACCATATATGGTATAAGAGCCTGGTTTGTTCCTGCAAAAGGTATGCATTAGTATAAAACAAAAAAAAGGAGAGGAAGAGGGACAAAGAACTTCCTGTGCAACTTTTGGAAGTGGCAGAAAGCATTTTGCTTGAGTCGAGACAAGGCTGAAGGAGAAACACCTTGCCTGAGTCAAGACAGGGCCAAGGGGAAAACACTCTGCCTGAGTCGAGACGGGGCAGAGGGAAAATCGCCTGCCTGAATCAAGATAGGGCAGAAGGGCAGAAGGCGGCAAGAACCAAGTGAGAAAAGGCCAGAGGTCAGCCACAAGACAAGAAGCAAGCCGGCATAACCTTGACCAGGAGGCTAGAGGTCGGCTGCAAGACAAGAAGCTGGTTGGCTGACAAACCCTCGACTAGGAGGCTAGAGGATTGCCACAATAGAACCAGCGGTAGAAGGCCCGCGGGTGGTTGTAGGCTAGGAGGCGGCGGAGGCAGCTAGCTACCCTCCCTCTCTCCCTCTCTCTCTTGCTCTCTCTCTCCTCTACATTTTTAATGCATCAAAAAACTGCCCAATAATTTTAGAAAATCACAGGCGAAAACTACCGGTTTCAAAAAAAATACCTCGAGCAGTGGACTGAAAAGTCCATTCTACCATGGTCGATTTTTGAATATTACGAACTGCCTCTACATAAAATTACCAAAATATCTAGATATTTTTAGGTAAAAAGACTGTTTTACCTTTAATCGGGCAAAAAGTCAGTTTTGCCCTCTACCAGTTTATGAAAATTATGAAAAACTAGGAGATTGAATTACTTTCTTACCCTTACCAATTAAATTTATTACAGTACTGCCACTATATGAAAAGGCAGATTTGTCCTTTTATGGAAATTACAGATTCAAACTCAGGGGTGAAATTACGAATTTACTCCTGATCATTGACGAATTTTCAAATATACTACTCGCTCTAACACTTAAAGGTATAGAGTATGTCCTAAAGAAAACCGTGCGTCCGCCACCACCAGATGCAACAGAACAACAAATAAAAATATATAAAATATTTCTTAAAGATGACAATAGTAAGAATCGTCATGTTGACGTACATGGAGGATGACTTAATCAGAGTCTTTAAGGAATTCGAGACAGTAAAAGAGCTACTCGATTCTATAACAACTAAATATGATACAACTGTCAAGCTACATATCTAATTGCTACTAAAAATATATAATTCTTTCAAAATGAAAGAAGGGGATAATGTAGTAGAACATATAAACTATATGTTGGAAATGACAAAAGACCTAGATGTGGCAAAATCAATCATCCCAAAATTGATGCAGATATCCACAATATTGAACAGTCTTCTCCCATCATGGAACATGGTTATTACTGCCCTCGGACTAGGGCCCAAAATCAACCTTTCTAAATTGCCTCTGTAACTAGCAATTGAGCAAGAACACATGAGTAAAAATAAAAAAGAAAAATTACTAGTAGTAAAAGATGAGATAGGGTCTAGCTCCAAATCCAACCAAAGGAGAAACCAAACAAAAAGTTTGGCAAAAATAATAAAAATGATGGTCAATCTTTTAAGAAAATATAGGAAACCGCTTCTTAGGTAAAATGCTTTAGTTGTGAAAAGATGGGACACTACAAAAGAGATTGCCGCAACAAGAAGAGTGGAAGAAACAACCCACAACATGGATAATAAAAAAAGTAGGACATAATCTGCATGATATCAGAATGTCTCTACATGAACCGCCTGGTGACTGGTTGGTGGATTGAATCATTATCATCAAAATCATCGCCATTATCATCAAAACACTTTTAAGACCTATATATATAATTATGTAATTTATTTAGGTTTTCTAGATGATTTTAATAATAAGAGTAGCGGTTTTGAAAAGTAAAAGATAATTTTGAAGAGTAGAGGAGCCAATGGAAATGATAGAAGACACCACCCAATAGTTGAAATGGTATAATCATGTCATGATATACACACAAAACATTATGCATATAAAACTATCTATCCTCTCTCTCTCTCTTACATAGTATAGGAGACCATCGGCACTTAGGTCATTTAAATTTCTTTTTCATGTAAACCCGTTTTTATTACATGTGCCTCTTTCTAAGGTTCTTGGGCTCCTTTTTTTCTATTGGTAATTTTAATTTTCTATTGGTGAAACATGTATGCTTTTAGTACCAATTCTATTTAGAGGTATATGATTTTTCTATTGATCTATGGATCAAAACTCATCCTATTACTTTACGGTATATCATGAAGCTAACACTTTTAAGAAATTTTTAATAGTAGATTGTTCTAGTGGTGCCTTGAGATAATACGATATAGTAGAGAGTTAGTTTATTTAGAAATTTTTATACATGACTTTCGAGGATTGTCTCGATGGGCTCAAACCATTTTGAATGAATTATTTACACTTGTGGACATTAAAATTCAATATATTTAATTTGAATTAGTATTAGGCTATGCTTATGTTCAAATGCTACTTACGTTTATGCTCGCACGAGTAGCGACTATGTGACATCAGTTCGGGTAGTGGTCGCGACTCGTGCAAGTGTAACACTAATGACCGAAATCCAACTCATGTTGAACTTATCATGGTTAAGAGAGGTGTTAATGTACTATGTAAGATCCCGAACCCTATCGGGTTACATTTTTTTTTTTTGTTGTTGTTGTAAGAGGAGGCCGAAGCCTCACACACACACATGTAGTCTTTGGGAGTCGAACTCCCACCAGCAACAATGACGTTAGAGTGCCCTGCCCTTGAGCTGACACTGAGTGCAGGTTATATGTTTTGATAGCAGAAAAGTAGGTGAGTTAATTGTTCGGGTCTGTCCTACAAGACCCGACTAATTAGTATGTGGGCCTTGTATGCTTTACGAAGGTTCATATCAAACCTGGATTCACCACGAGTGCTAATTAAGATAAGCAAATGGCACAAAGAGCAATAGCTCACATGGCTGGGGGTCCGGCTCACAAGGTAAATGTCATGAATTCAATTCTGGGCCACGCACATCAGCCTCCCCACTGTACCCAAAGAAAAGGATTATCACATTATTAATTGGAATTATAGAAAATCATTATTCATTTTTTTTCATGTAGCATTCTAAATTGGAAGTTGAGCCTTAGTTTATCGTGATCTGGACCAACTCCGACTCGACTTATCCTGTTCACGCCTTTGACAGTGAAGATTTGGTTAATACAACAGCTAGTTAATCAAATAAGGCATGGAAATTTTACTTGATACATGAAGCTGATTATGATTGATGGGGATTTAAATCAAACCCACAAACAAGGTAGGTGTGGTGTTTTCGTGTCTTGTGTCATGTCCATGTCAGAAAACCAAGTCAACTTGAACGATACCAATATTTGTTTTCCAATTTTGGTGGACACAAATACAAACTTTTCGTGTCTCTTCTCTTGTTGTGCCTGAAATCGACAGTGGTTGTGAGCATGCCATTCCATATTCATGTCAAAAAATGTTAACTTGTACACGATTTAATTTTTGTACGTAACTTTGGACAGACATGAACTTCGTGACCATATTGGGCTTCATGTTTTGTGTGAAACTGCTACAAGTTACAAGATCAAATTCAGGTGAGCCTAGACTAGACATATCCGATTCAGAATCAGCCTACCGGTTTGAACCATAACTACGTCGCCGACAAAGTGATTGTAGGGAAACATGGGAGAGTATTTTTATCTGGTGAATTTGATGTAGAACATTGATTGTTCAAACTGAAAGTAAATGAGAATGAAAATTCTTCTAGTTATATTAATTGTGCCTTTAATGTTGATATGAATGTATGACAAATGCCTTGGTCATATAAGTCTGGAAAAGTTGAAGAAATTATCCAATTTTGACTTACTGCCGAGATTTGAGGAAAATACTTTAAACAAGTGTCAAGCTTGTATACAAGAAAAAATGACAAGAATTTTTTTTTCCAAAGAAACAATAAGGACAACAACCCTACTGGAGGTTATTCACGCAGATTTATGTAGACCCTTTAGAGTAAGGATATATTATGGAAATGTTTATTTTATAAGTTTTATCGATGATTACTCGAGATATACGTATTTATATCTCCTAGCACATAAATTTGAGGTACTTAAAGTTTTTAAAGAATATAAGTAGTAAGTTGAAAATCAATTAGGGCATTTAATAAAAGTCTTAATATCAGATAGAGATGGTAAATATAGCTCTATAAAATTTCTGAAATTCTATAAAGACTTTGGTATTTCGAAGTAGAATACAATGCCCAAGACACCTCAACATAATGGTGTAGCTGAAAGATATAATAGAACCTTACTGAATATGACAAGGTCAATGTCAATTGATGCCTCTCTACCAAGGATATTTTGGGGAGAATGAGTAAGTACAACGGTATATATACTCAATAGAGTACCATGTAAAGCTGTATTCACTATACCATATGAGATGTGGTTTAGAAAAAAACCCTAACCTAAGTTATCTTAGGAGGTGAGGATCTATTGCAGAAGTAAAGATTCTTCATCAGTCTAGAGATAAGCTAGACAGTAGATCCTTGAGATGTATATTCATCGGATATCCTAAAGGCTGAAAGAGATATCAATTTTATTATAAGGACTATAAACTGATAGAAAGCAGAGATGTTGAATTCTTGGAAGATACTAAGAATGACATTTTGGAAAATAATGATAAGTATGTTGACGATCTAGTAGACCTAGATCAATCATCATTTGAACCCATAGAAAACCTTCTTAAAACAACTGAAACTTTAAGTGGAAATAAAAGGCCTAGGGCCACACCATCCTACTTAAAGGATTATCATACTTATCTTGCAGAAGAAGTGTGTAATTCAGTGGATTTAGATGAGTTGACTGATAACTTGACTTATCAGCAAGTTATGAACTTATCGAAAGCAACAAACTAGGAGAAAGCCATAGATGAGGAAATTGAATCTGTTAAGAAAAATCAAGTTTGGGAACTAATTGATTTGCCAAGAGAAAGGAAAGCCATAGGCTGTAAATGGGTCCTGAAAAAGAAATATAAGGTCGATGGTTCAATCGATAAGTTTAAAGCGAGATTGGTTGCAAAGAGTTTCTCATAAAAGGAGGAGATAGATTATGTTGAGATATATTCCCCTGTTACGAAATTTGTATCCATAAAGATAATCCTAATAGTATCTGCATATTATGATTTGGACTTACAATAGTTAGATGTAAAGACAACTTTTCTAAATAGAGATTTAGATGAAATCATATACATGCAGCAACCTAAAGGATATATAGTTGAAGGCGAAGAAGACAAAGTATATATGTTGAGAAAATCTCTATATAGCCTGAAACAATCACCTTGTCAATGATATTTGACTTTTCAAAATATCATTATTGAACTTGGGTTTGTAGCTAATCAGCATGATTACTGTGTTTATGTATGGAATAGTGGGAGCCACTTTGTCATCTTATCGTTATATGTAGATGACCTATTATTAACTGTAAATGACAATGAGATGATTATTAAAACTAAGTCATGGTTAAACTCAAGAAATGAAGGATATGGGAGAAGCATCTTATATCCTAAGTGAGGAGAAATATATTGACTATATATCCTCAAGAAGTTCAAAATCGGTGAATGCAAGTCTGTTATTATACCCATTGCAAAAGGGTTCAAATTAAGTAAGGCTGATTGTCTTGGTGAAGGAGATGATAAGCCTACCGTTCCTTATGCACAAGCTGTGGGTAGCTTGATGTGTGCTATGTTGTGTACAAGACCTGATATCAACTTCTGTTGGTCTTATGAGTGTAATCCTGGATGGCAACATTGGATAACTGTAAAAAGGATTTTAAGATATCTGAAAGGAAAAGAAGACTTGAAACTATGTTTTTAAGTAGATGAACTGAAAGTGACACTACATGTGCTACTAATAAGTATAATTATCACTTAAATAATTGACTCTTAATGCAACAACATGGTTAGAAAATACTCATGAGTTACAACTACTGCATGCACTATTAATGAGTACAATTATCACTTAAGTAAGTGACTCTTAATGCCATAACATGACTCCACCCATAATCTTTTTTGGTATTTCTAAAATCACCTAACAATATTCATTTATGTTTATCCATTACTTTTAGGTGACATGAGTATTATCTTAAAAAATTAAAGGTTTTTCAAAAAAATGAAAGATAATATTATTAGACTCATATGCTCTCGAGCAATTGTTGGGGATGAGTTCCAGCATAAGTGTTAGACAGGATCTAATCTCTCTCTATCTCTCTTTTTCTTCATTACTCAAAACTGCCATTGTCAATGCCAAAACCACTTTAAAAAACTAAATATTTTCATATAGGTAGTTTTAATGGTGATAATAGTGGTTTTAATAGACGAAAGACGGTTTTGAAAGAAGAATAGTAGAAGATATTGAAAAACCATAATTGGTGGTTGGATTAGTGGAACCATGCAAACCGCTTCATTGAGCATAATGCTTAATTGAGTTAGGAACACTCCCTCTGGTTTTCTCTCTCTCTCTCTCTCTCTCTCTCTCTCTATATATATATATATATATATATATATATATATATATATATATATATATATATATAGAGAGAGAGAGAGAGAGAGAGAGAGAGAGAGAGAGAGAGAGAGAGAGAGATTGATTGGAAACGCAACAATCTCGTGTGCCCTTTTCTCTCTCTCTCTCTCAAGTTTTCAAGTTTTAAAAGCATGCATGTTTGCTAAACTCATGAGCAAAAATCCCATAAGTCGCACAAGTTTTCTCGCAAATCTAACTATGATATTGTTAGCAGATTTGCTAAAATAATTACTGCATATTTCACATCCCATGAGGTATAACAAGAGATCAATGAATTTTTCAGATCACTCCCTGAAATTCAATGGCATTGGATCCCACGGAAACGCAACAAACTTCCCGGATATTAGCCAAGATGGGTGCAACTGGTAACTCATTCGAATGGAACAACCGGCCTCCTCAGTGGTGGCCTTCATTCTAATCAGAGGTATGCACTGTTAAATTTAACTCAACCTCAGCTCACAAATATGGAGAAATACAGCCCACTGCCCAGAGCAAAAGAAGGACATGACATAGGAATCTTGGCTAGATCAACCATGACTCCAGTATCCCTACTACAAGAATGACTGCTCTCAACTATTATCACACATCCGAGAGCTGCTAACATGTTGGTTCATATATTCCTACATTTAAGCTTCACCTAAGTGCAGTAGACAATTAGCCATTGTACCAATTCACTCCTTGATTCTCCTTGAAGTTCATCTTATATCACATCATGAAGCCTTCAGCTGTGTCCAAACTGTCAAGTCTCAGATGGGCTCCTTCATCAAGTAGAATTGCTCCTACTATCTGTAATTACAACACTGAGCATTTGGTTTCTTTTTCCAGTTATTGTCTTTACCTTTTGTTTATATTGTATATATCTCATTTTTGTCCGATAAGAGTCTGCCTAACCCCATCTTCGTAACCCCAAAAAAACTATGAATATGGTCCATGCAATTTTGCTAGCTAAAAATTAAATTGGTGGACAAGAACCAGATAGCTTGTTGTTCGATCCGGTCAGGTTCATGTCCAGCTCAATCACAAATATTGTGTTGGATCCAGAAACTTGTTTCGGGTGGGGTGGACTTTAAAGATTTTCAGTTTTTTTTTTTGAAAATTTGAATACACATACAAAATTTTGAGAATTTTGGGTGGTATCACCCCGCCTGGATCTCCCACTGCACAAATAGATAACCAAAAACTAGTTTTGTCCCATGCTAAATCGGACCAACTATTGAATTCTTAGCGACCATAGGCCTCGATCTTGTGCTATATTAGCATTTAACTGAAGCTGGTAAGTGAGTCAAACAACTCGTATTTGTTGCTCCTAGGGATGTTCATGGGGATTCCTCACTCCTTGTGGGGACGCACCTTGAATGAGGCAGATTTGGAGAGTGAAAATGAGGATGGGAGAGCAAGAAAATCCCTTAGGGGATCGGGCAAGGGATAAGAGGTCCCTACCCTGTGAACATGACCCTGACCCTTCCTTCAATTGATTCTAAAAAGTTAGGGCTATCTAAACATAAAAAAATTATAAGAAAAAATAGAAGAAATAAAGCGTTGCTTCTTTTTTTAAATTCATGAACTCATTGTCATTCACCCATATTTCATCGGTAATAATATGTTACAATTTGAATGCATTTTGCATAAATTTGGTTTCATTTCACATATAAAAGTGAGCTCAAACCTTTGTTTGAGCATCCTTCTTTTTCTGACGGTCTCCGTGGGAACACCGGGATGAGGATGTGTGTTTTTGGTCTCTGTTGCAAGGATGGGGATAAGGTTTTGAAACGGAAATGAGGGCGGAGACTTTGATCCCTCGCTTTGCCCCACCCCATGAACATCCCTAGTTGCTCGGCATGAACTATTTATTATCCTTTTATGAACTGAACCGACCAAGTTTTGTGTGTGAGAGAGAGAGAGAGTTAAATAACCTAATAGAATATCATTTTTTACTTAAAATTTTCATTTATGACAAAGTTAAAATAAAAATAACACTTTAGTTTACCTTTCATACCTTAATACAATTAATTTGAGGACATGGTTTAGGAAAAAATTAGAAAAATTGGCACCCAGTGTGAACTCAACAAGCACGTTTCTTTGACTCTCACATGATGGTGCCGAGTTTGATTCTTGTGGGCGCATGCATGTGTATTTGGCTTCAACCTTCCGTTGTGAAGAAAAAGTCTCTGCTTTTACTATTCGAGAATACCATGTTCATATTCAGCGCGTATGGTTTGATGAACTGAACATTATCAAGGAAGGCATGAGCCAACCATAGTCAAACTACAACCTGCTCGCTTCACTTACCAACCTTGCATTTGACTCTGTCAAAGAAATGAACACTTCTTAACTTCGTATGCTTGCCACCCAAATGCCCAAGTCATCTGAGTCGTGCCTCATTCTCATTTTATTTTCTACAAGTGTCCTTTTCCCAACTATATATATATATATATATAAAAGAAACCATCACAAGAATTCGATCTTTGAGATGGATGGTTAAAGTGAGAAACAAAGAAAACATTATCAGCCTTCAAAATTTATCTACTTTTTAAATTAAAATCTTTACTATTAATTATGTCAATGAAATGATAGAAATGATGAGTTTCTTGTAATGCTCCCTAAGTCTCTCTCTTTCTCTATATATCTATATCTATATCTATCTATCTATCCATACAGATAGATAGATAGATAGAGAAGAGAGAGAGAATGTGTTAGTGATCCACATGCACCAAAAACGAGCTTGCCTCATTATGTTGTACGAGAGTAAGATGACTGAACACCGAGCGTTCAGCCCAGCCCAGCTTCTATTGACTCACGTAATCAACTGCGCATGTTAAGGCATCAAATCTTCCTCAAGGAAAACCACACAAAAGAATTGCCGGAAAACGATAGCTATGATTTTGACACTGATCCAGCTTGAATTTGCTTTTCTATTACCGAGGATCGAGTGGTGCCAGCAAATTCCAATTTTTGGTTTGCCATCAACTCCATAAAATGTGCAGGGAGCATGTTCATCTCATTCGTTGTATAAGGAAGGAAACTTTTTTTTTGTTGAATGAAGGACAGTAAATTTATCAGAAGAATTAGGTGCGGGGTGGGACGGGTTTTCACACCACCTGCACCCTCCCACCTCGCTCCATCCCACTTCAACCTAAAAGGATTAATTTTTAAGGAAAAATCATTGAATATTATATATTCTACATAAAATACAAAATCTTTTTTTATGATATTTTATATTATTAATCTAAAGTTTTTATGTATATAATTATATTTATACAAACATATATTTTATATAAACCAATATATATATATTGAGACAGGATAGTTTTACCTTAAATCCTATCACCCCACCCTGCTTGTGGGTCTTTCCTATCTTATCCCACAGCGAGCGGGTTTTCTTCTTTGAGATCCCGCCCCATATAGGGTTGGATATAGGGTTGGGGCAGAGTGGGTATCTGCGGGGCGGGTAGGAATTGCCAATACAAAGCCTCAAGAATAAATATGGAAATGGCTAGAAACGAGGGACCTATTTGGAAAATGCCTTAATTTTTGGATTAATGTCCTAAGATCCAATTTTTTGTTCCATCTTCCTGGTTCTCCTAATTGAACGTTTCACAATTAATTTCCTAAAAATGACAATCAATAGTCGGTTTATATTCTTAATTGAACGTTTGTATCTTCTTAATTACTACCACAAATCAGCTCAGTATTCCTTCATCTGAACGAAAATGAGGTATCTCTATTGTCTCTTCTTGGTTCTCTTTGTGGATTTGCATTGCGTTCTTCTTGGTTCAAGTACAGATATTAGTTTTCAGTTTAATCGAACCATCTACGTCGACGCCACCGGAATGGGTGATTTTCTCACAGTACAAGAAGCCGTGGATTCAATTCCCCCGGGAAACTTACAGTGGATCAGAATCTACATCAAGACTGGGACGTACAAGTAATTCAGTCATTTTTTTTCAATCCTTGTTGAGCTATTTATCTTAGTTAAATGGTAGCTTCAATTATAGAGTTTAGTTGCTCTCTCTCTTTGCATTCTACAGGAAGATTATATTTATATAGAGTGTTAAATGCATAATGTCCTTAAGTGCAATCTTAAACATCACTATGGTTGATTTTTGAGGTCAACGGTGGAGATTTGAATTACGTTTAATGTACATGGTGAGTACAACTATTGTTGATTTCAAAGGTCAAATAGTAAAAATATTTAAACAAAATCATGCACCTAATAATATTATGCATTTAACACTGCATCTCTCTCTATATACACACTTTCAAGATTCAGCAACGTGCAGGCAAGAGATTATTTGGTGCTTTACATGTGCTTAATTTTGTTAGGGTGCATCACTTGCAGAGAGGGCTAGCAATTTAAGACACGACATGAACACGATGATGTATATCTGAAAAATGTATAAAAGAATTTGAGTGGTGCTCCGTTGACATGCTTTTGATGTGCGGTACCATACCAATACGACCCGAGACATGAAATTACTGGCAAATTCTAACACGAAAAAAATTCATGCCACAATGGCTTTTCGTTTCCCTTTTGTTAATATCGTTTGATTGGACCCTAGTAGTACTTGAAACTGTTCAGTGTTTGAGCAGTTTCACAACGTGATATTAATGGTGTAGTATTTGTATGTAGGTATATACAACATTCACTTTTGTTGTTTTATGACTCAGTTATTTAATACAAACTTGCAACTGCCGTGGGGTTTACCCGAACCCGTTTATTAGACCCATTAATATTTTGGTATTTAAACTTTGGAATTAAGTCATAAAATATTCAGATCCAAACCATTTATAGTTGATGTAATTCATAGCTGATCCTGTTTTACCACATCTGAACTGCCCCAACGCGGCTGAAATGTAGCCAGACCTTCTCTGGACCCAACCAATTGATTCAAACTGAACCCAACCTAGACTGGATTTACTATGAAGAACAATAGCAATTTGAACTCATTGGTTTGATTTATTTAATTTTCAATTTGAACTAATACAGTTCATAGCAAATTTTAGAATTTATATTTGTTATCAATAATGAAAACTATTTGTTAGTTTAATTTCTTTCCAACCGGTTAAATAAAACACTCTATTCGGGAATAAAACCTGAACCTACGTGACTCGACCTGAAAACGAACATGAAAACTGAACTTAGTGTGTTGGTGTGGATCCAAATTGGCACCTTTCGTAGGAACGGCACCTTTCGTAGGAACCTACCCACTTAAACCTGAACCACTTAAACTGGACGGTCTTGTATGTACTCAAAAGTGATCGCCCTTATGAATTCTGAATTTGTATATCCCAAGCCCAAGCCAAATCACAATCCAATTCGCCACGGGTTGGATTTGGGTCCGAACTCTAGGTCCCACTTAAAGTCAGATTACAACTAACCTGAACCCTACCCAGTATTGTGCCTAGCTAGTTACGTTGTTCAGTGACTGGTTTTGTATTGTATGTGATATTTGGGCAGGTTTTCTAGGACATATCTTATTTGATTTCATATTTGAAGAAGCCACGTCTCACCTGAATGCTTTAACTTGTACTTGTGTCGTATCTCCGTGTCAACTTACACGAAGATTGGCAAAAGCGACCTACCTCGTGTTCTTTGGACCATGCACATGCACGTCGGCACACGCACAACTGGGACTGCGATGGGGGTGTGGTGGGTCAGGTTTTCACTGCACCCGCCCAGCATTAGAACGCTCCTATTAGACCCCACTCCACCCCACCTCAACCTAGAAAAGAATAAGTTAATATCATATATTTTACATTAAACAAAATTTTCCATATTACTAAATTTAAAGTGATTATATATATGTGTGTACACACGTGATGCACATATATTTTATAAACAAAACACACACACGGATATATATATATATATCGGGGCTGAGCGGGGTGAGTTTACCTTCAATCCTATCATGCCCTGTCTCGCTTGCAGGTTCTCTTTGCAGCTTGGGGAGAGTTTTTTTCCTCGAGAGCCCGCCATTTGGGGGCAGATTGCCGTCTCTACAAACAACACGCCCTTTTCTCACACTAAATCTTTAGTCGCCACCTTAGAGGGTGCCACTGTCACTGCTCAACTCTTGAGCTCAGGCGGCCGAATAATGACGGTGTCTTATTGTTTATTGTTTCAGTGAGAAAGTTGTAATACCAGTAGATAAACAATTTGTCTATATGGAAGGTGAAGGAAAAGATAGAACCGTTATCGTATCGTCCGACTGCCTTTACTCAGTACAACTTACAGAAGTGAAGGACCTGACTGAAACTTCCTCACTCTACTCCATGGCTGATAACTTCGTCGCGAAACATATCGGGTTTAAGGTAAAATTCTTCTTTGTTTTCTTCACATGGTAACTTGCCGGCCATGAATTTAAATGCTCTGAAAGGTCAGGCATGCATGATTAAACAAAGTTATTGATGGTTTTACTGTAATGATGTTTCCTTTTTGTTGAACTGAAGAATGCATTCCCAACTAGCAATGGGATTATTAGACGAGCAGTTGCTGCATCAATTGAAGGGGACATGTCCTCTTTCCATTTTTGTGGATTTAGTAGCTTACAGGACACATTATATGATAAGAGAGGGCGCCATTTTTTCCGTGCATGTTATATTGAAGGTGCCGTGGACTTCATATTCGGTGACGGCCAGTCAATATATCAGGTAACATATTCATTTTTGAAGTTTTCCCATCATTCAATTAAATGCAACATTTTATATAGATGGAGTTTCTTGGTACAAGATGTATCAAATTACCTAAGCAAAAGAAAACCAAAGTTTTCCGCATTAAGTTGGGTCAGCTATAAGGTTCCTTGTCGCTAGCACGATCAAGTGTCATATAAGCATTTTACTTAATAAACGAAAAGATCATGTTTTAGTGTATCATACCAACACTTTACGAACCCTTCCTTTACCTCTTTTTAAAGTGTTTTCCCTCTGATTTTCCGTCTGTAGGCGTCTTTCTCCCATTTTCTCTTCAATTTGAGTCGCTTCGACTTTTACCTACCCCTGCCCTTTTCCCCATCGTACCATCCATCGACCTTCTTGTTTTCATTTTTTCTGAATAATTTATGCCAGGTCTGTCGTTGATTGCTCAACATTTTGCTTCACATATCGTACACGATGTAATAAAAAAAATAAAATAAATAAAATAAATAAATAAAATAAATAAATAAATAAATAAATAAATAAATATATATATATATATAGAGAGAGAGAGAGAGAGAAAAGCAGGGTTACACCCAATGAATTTGGTATTCATAGTGTACTGCACCCCACTGCAATAAATGCAATGAGCCCATCGCTTTACACCATTTTACTCCTGATTTTTTTGTTTTTTTGGAGTGGGAGGTGGTGTGGGTGGTGAACTCGTAGCTTATCAATCCCCATCATATAACCACGGGGCGGTAGGCATTAAGCATTAAAAGCTCCTACCCTACTCTATAGTGGTGCAGCTCTTACCCTACTACCCTGTATTCCATCACATACCCCTCCAAGTAGCACTAAGTAGCTCTTTTAGTTAATAAGTATTTAAAAAAATTATGCCAATTCGAATGCAGGAGAAGCACCAGTGTCGCATAGGGGCAACATAGTTCTTGTTCGAAGGAACAAGCCATCCTATTTAAATAACAATATATTGCATGGATAATGAAAGCAAGCATGATCAAGGCCCATATGATCATGGCTGGGAAAGAGGAAGAATTCCTTGTCCCGTGAAACCATCATAAAGAACAGAGAATTCAAAGAAAGCCAAACTCAACACCACATAAGAGTTTGGGCACCAATTCTTTGGGTCTAATATCGGATTCGCTGAAGGACTTATTGGTCTAGTTAAATATTTAATAAGTTCCCGTCACAAAGATTATTTTTTTGGGAGAAACTATACGAATTTTTAGGATCTCAATGGGGCAGAGGAACATCATTGTTTTATATATGATACAAGTGCCCCTCGTTCCCTCTTCTAGATGGAAGATATGGACCAAAAAAGAGTCCAGTATAGCATGAAGAAGAGATTACCTAATGCCATACTTAGCAATATAAGTGCGTGCACGGTTTGTTGATTGATTGACTTAGGATTTGTTCAAACAGAATATTAAGCATGGTGTGCAAGCACACATGCGTTCATGCACAAGCCGTAGCGCACACGTTTTTTCAGAATGTCAGTTGAATCGACGAAATCTAATAGACTAAAAATGGACTTTTCAGTTGTAAAGATGAGCCACCTTCGTGGTGGCCCTCACTGTAATTCCTGTATAGCTCTTAAGTTATACTTTTTTGTTATCCATGAAGTTGATTCGCTTGGATCTTTTGAATGTTATTCATAGTGGGCAAGTTGTGTGCATGCACAAACACACATACAGAACCAGAATTCAATAGTGTGAGCCGTTTCTAGCAAATATGATCAACTCAAAAACGACCTTCTTTCTTTATCAAAAGAAGAAAGAAGAGAACCTTTATACTCCTGACTCTTAAGGATATGCTTTTCTTTCAGAAATGTATCATCAATGTGACAATAGGACTCAATTCCCCATATACGGGCTACATAACAGCGCAAGGAAGAAACGATCCACAAAGCCATGGTGCTTTTGTGTTTGTACATTCTATCGTAGAAGGATTTGGAAAAGCTTACTTGGGGAGAGCTTGGCGCCAGTACGCTCGAGTTATATTCTACAATAGTTACTTTTCCGATGTCGTGGAATCTCAAGGATGGGATTCATGGGGTAAGAACACAAGGTATGGTTTTCAACAGGAAAAGCTCTAACTTGCTTGATTTTTTGAGGAACGCCCTTAATTTTTACCATTAGGATTTGGCAAATCCTAAAACAAGATGTTATAAAACATTATATCATACTTAGTACTTTTTTCTTTTTGAATGAGAACCATTCGATCAAAGGGATGGATGGTCCATATGGTTGAGAAGAGTAGGAGTAGCAATTCATTCCCGTTCTCTCACTACACACATATATCAATAACATATATATATATTGAAATGTTAGAAAATCTTACTTTTACTTTCCTATTGTATTTGTCAGCAATATATTCTACGGGGAGTTGAACTGCTATGGACCCGGAGCCAATACATCAGAACGTGTGCAATGGGAAAGAAAGCTCGACATTATAGAAGCTAAGAAGTTCAGCAACATCAACTTCATAGATGGTGATGGCTGGCTGGCAAGACAGCCAAGATAGAAGCAGAAAAAAAGAGAATCTAGTAAACTCTGTTAGTTCATTACGATAAGTACATGGAGGGGCACATGATCTCCTCTATAGTGTGTATAAAATGGGGTCACACGGACTCCTTATTTTACGGTCTTGGAATATAAGGCCACCAAGTTGGTGAATTCCAATCGGATGCATGATACCGATGTTCATATCATGTTTTTTGGTTCGAAGAGGACGAACATTTTTCAAATTCTGGGGACTGTGTGAGAGAGAGAGAGGCGGGGGGAGGGTTAAACGCTTGCTGAAACCATGACAACGTCAAGAAAATACTATCAAAATAATGTCAATGAAGAAATGAAAATTCTCAATCGAATGCTGAAGCTAAAACAAGAGAAAGATGATAAGTACCAATTGAAAGCTTTCTTTCAATCACAACCTGAAAATAAACATATATTATCTAAAAAGGATTTAGGTTCTTTATTTTACATATTTTCCAATTAAGACCCTGCCTTCTTCCCACTAAAACAAGAGTACAAGGAGGGTTTATCACAGACAACTACCAGAGACCTGTAAATACGATACAAAACTATATAAAAAAAAGAAAGAATTATGAATATAATTGAATTTCTCCGAACAAAAGTTACCACCATCCGGTGAGAATCGCACTCCATGATCATCTAGTTCTCCTTGTCTCCTGGAACAAATCGAGGGAGTGTTAGCAGAGTGTTTACCCTGGTGACACCCTCCAAAGCTGACCACTCATCATCTGCCATCACAGGAACCTCCTCTAGCTTGCTGCTTTTCCGTGAGCGACTTCGTGCCAGATTATCTTGGCTTTTGTTTGCCGGAGCTCCCTTACCCCGCTGAGCAGGGGAGCGCGGCTTGCTATCTTGTGAAATCGTGCAGCCAGTTCGGACAGTGGCAGATCTTCCAAACATTGGGCTTGATGGCAAGTCACTCTCCTCCGTTGCTTCAAAACCTGATTCCTTTAGGCTTGTTCCGTCATCAACTTTTGAATTTGAATCCAGGAACAGACAGACAACAGCGCAATCATCGACTTTGGATGTCGGATACTTGTACCTCCATGCTCTGACGGCTGACTCAACCAAGGATCTTGCAGCCGATGACCGAGTAGGTGCAGATGCGACAACCTCCACCACTTCGATGTTGGAAAGAACATCCCATATCTGTGCAATGGGAATTCATAAGCAAGGTAAATACTTCCAGACTGAAGCAGCGATCACTAATTAGGATGCTTAGAGATGATATCATGTATATGTAAAAGGCCCAAATCTAAATACATTGTTAACTGTGAGAATCGAAAGAAATTAATTAGTTGAACCTGGAATAAAAGGCAAGATTTCAAGAATCCTTTTGCCACGAATTCACTTAGGCAATTCAAAACTTGTAAGAGACTGAAAAGATCTTAAACGCTTTTAACTTTCCCCTGGCAGACAACTTACCCCATCTGTAGCTAGTACAATAAATTCATCCTTCTCAGTGAGTCGGCGATAGGATACTTCAGGGACAGAGATTAATCCAAAATCCTTTAAGCAGAAGTCACCAAATGCTCTTGCCATAGCTAAACCAGGGGAATCGCTGTATGGAAGCCAAACACGTGGCACTTCTGGCTCATCATGCAAAGCGAATACACGGCCTTTGCACCGCCGTATTCTTTCCGCTTCTCCTGTGAAACGAATAAATTCCATCACACACACAAAAGGGAGAGAGAGAGAGAGAGAGAGAGAGAGAGAGAGAGAGAGAGAGAGAGAGAGAGAGAGAGAGAGAGAGAGAGCACTCACTTGGAACATTGGGCTTGAGGTCCACAGTTAACTGAACAGCGACTAGATTGTTATCTTGGTCCCTTGTGCCAAGAACGGCCCTAGAATCACCAATGTTGCCAATCACAAGATCTTGACCCTACAGATGGATCAAATGATTCAGCAAAGAAACAAGAATACATCTTTAAATAAGAGGCCATGTGCTACAAGCAACGATAAAATGCAAGTTCACAAATGCATGTCGGAACAGCGAACCAAGATTTCAAGAAAAGAAATTTACTAAGACTAGAATGTGCTCAAATTGTAGTACACTGCACGATACGGCAATGCTAGGAAATGGTTAAACATCAGGTTGTAGTGCTTGCCTAAAAGAGCATGGAACAAGAAACATAAGGTTTAGGAACTTCAGGTTTTTGGTGACGGATTAGAAGTTCCATTGCACGAATAGTTGCTCTCATATGATATGCATGAGAACTTGATACACAAAAACCAGAATTACTTTCAGTCTATACAATTATCAAGTATGTTTCAAGGATACAGATATGGTAACCGGGTACCGGCAATATTTTTACAAATATAAGATATGGGTATGCCACTGGTGCGATATTTCTGAAAAATATAAGGTATGGGTGTGCAACCATTATATAAAAATAAAAATTATACATATGTATATATAGTTAAAATTACACAAAATTGACTAGCTTATTAAAAATTAAAGCATATAGATGTTGGCAGCATCTATTTGTATTTCTAACAAGAAACATAACATCTCAAACAACAAATTATATCACATAATGGTCTTAATTTCATAAAATACAGTTTCAAACTTTCAGCATCAAAGTAATAACACTTCTTGGTTTAAGAATCAGGATATTACTGACTTGACCTATTAATAATAGAAGTTTGAAATACTCGTAGTATATAGGTCTCTATAGATGTACGAGATAGATCCAAAATCCTTTTTTTTTTTGAAAACATGTACCCACGTACCAGTATCAGCTAAATACCCGGTACAGGTACTTCACCATAAATGGAGTATCCATGCATCATAGGTTATCAAACTAAGTCTCTTTTGTTAAGCATACCTGCTTGACCAAAGTGACGGCAGTTGTTCCGCTGCAGTAGCAATTAATATTAGGGTGCAGTTTCAGCTCTTTGTCCATCACCTTGAAGGCTTTGAGAAATGACTCCCTGAACGTAAAAAAGACCTCTGGAAGCTTCTCCTTTTCATCAAGATCCATTAATGACCTCGGCTCTTCCTCCATGCTTATGGACATGGCATCCTCAGATGTCACGCTACCTGCGGTACTGATGTTGTCACGTAAACTATCATCGCTGCCAATACTAACCTCCCAATTTGCACAAACCCTAAGCGGAAGGGAGTCTCTCACTCTTTTGGCTACAACATCACCAAAAGGACCATGACCATCAAAAACACCACAGAAAACAGTATCTGTTCTTGAGCCAAAATTCTGCAAGAAAACCGTACTTTTTCAATCATATGTAGATGCATGGAAATTACAAATAGGAATTCACAAAATGATTACATTTCCAATGCAAAACATGTGGGTGTCTGTGTGGCAGGATGGGAAGGAAGAGTTGAAACTAATAGTGCACTTTAATATGCGAAACGACAGAACAAAGGTAAATAAGGAGTGCAAAGTGCAAAGTGCAAAGTGCAAACTGTATTAATTTATACCCACCTAACATGCGGACCTCATCACTTTGCAGCAAGGAAGCACAAAATTTCACTATCATCACATTGAACAAAACGAAAAGGAAACAAAATATATATGGCAAAACAAATGGCAAATTTGTGATCAGCCACTAGGTTAACAAATGCGCATGTTTTTTTCTCTAGAACCATTTATCTGCAACAATGTTGTAAATAACATAGCAGTGCTCGTATGGCACAGGCCACATATATGCATGTAGTGTACCGCATTGGATGATACAATACCATATATGCGTATTTTTTATTTCCTAAAAAATCATCAAACAATTTTGTTACAGAATCTCATGCATCACATGCAAGAACCAAAGATAACACCATCTTGATGAAGAAAAGTTGCAAAATAACTACATTAAAATTTTAAATTACTACAGAAGAGAATCAAAGATTATCAAAGTTTCAAACTTCAAAATAAATAAAAAATTAAAAAATAGCTATTTTCTTTATTCTTCTCCTCCTTGTGTCACTCTTAAAAGTGCTCCTAACCCTTGTGGTTCTCCTATTGCTCCATGTTGTTCTCTTCTCGCTGTATATCGTCTATTTCTTAGAGCAATTGTGCCTTGACTTATGGAGGCACAATATGGTAAGGTTGCACTTTCATTCTAGTTTCAGCTAAATTATGTCTCACACGGTTAACGCTATCATGCATGATATGTCCACAAAAAATTGAATCTGATCACCATTTTTTCTCTGTGTTGTTCCCAAACTTTCTTGCTATAGTAGTTCTCAATCGAACGGGATTGTCGGCCATTGACCGATGCAAGAAATTTGAGACTTAAAGCTTTAGAGGAGAGCGGGGATCCTCTTGAGGGAAAGGGACAGGGAGGCTGACGAAGGTGGCCTTAGGGGGTTTAAAACAGGCCTCAGAAGTTGAACATCAAGCAAGATCATACCACTAGGCCAAATGCCTCCACTGCAAAAGTATCTTTTTACAATGAAGCTCATGACATTGTTGTAATGAACTATTGAAGATCAGATGGAAATCTTATTAAACCTCGTGATTTGGCAGAAGGGTCTTCAATCATATCTGTTGGATAGATGCACCTTACCACCTTAAATGCATATGCCAGTGAATTTTCCCATCCAAACCAGGTGGATTTATCTTAGAATTGAGTAGAGGGAACAACCTCCTGCTGCTTATTTGCTGATTGGGTTAATTTTTTGCGACATTATCCAGTTCTAGGAGGCATGTCAGATGGAAAGAAAATGCCATTAATCAAAATCCACTAAAGCGACGAGGGAGCCAAGAACCTTGGAGATTGATTTGCATGGTATTAAAGTAGATTAACCTTAATATATAAGGTTAGTTTGTCAATGAAGGCAATAAAAACCACTTCACTGAGACTTCGCCAAGTTCTATTAAACTCATTCTTCACTTAAACAGCAGCGACAACAACAACATCTAAGCCTTTTCCCATACTAGATGGCTTCAGCTACATGGATTCACGCTTCACTTAAACCAATTTACACAAATGAACCACAACTGAATCAGGATTTTGAGACTCTGCTTCAAATTATGGCTAGGGATTGAGATTCAATATTTTATTTCATATTTTTCTGTGAACAACTTTAGGGTGTTGACTAACAAGTTTTGTGCAGTGTTGTCCGTATCGCACTGTATCGTCCGATACGGTGCGATACGTATCGTATCGTGGGCCACCACGATACGATACGGGGCCCCGTATCACAGGTACGGGCGTATCGCACCGTATCGCACGATACGTGGGACCCTTATAAAGGGTCCCAGCCCGAGAGAAACCCGCGATTTTTCGCAGGTTTCTTCTCTCCTTTTGGATTCCTCAAGCTCCCTAAGAGTTGGTTTTCGCCTCCTTGGTGTTCAAAGCTCTAAAATCGTGCCCTACGGTGTCCGTCCAAGCCTCCAAACTCGGATTTAGGTATATTTTTAATGTTTTTTCCATTTTTTTCCTTTATATTTATTGTTTTTTTGTGTTATTTCGGATTTTTTTAATTGACAAAATATGAAGTTATTAAGTGTGTGTATACGATTTTTATTGCATTCATGAAGTGGGAGACACTCGATTTGAGTGTTTTTTGAAGATTGGGGGATTTACGAAGTGCTTTTATTTTCAGGTTTTTGTTTGAATTAAAGTACTCCATTGAGATGGCAGGAAGGGGTGGTAGAGACTCTCATTCAAAGTCTGATGATCCAGCATGGCAGTGGGGTATACCAGTTGAGGGTTCAAGGTTAAAAATCAGATGTTTATTTTGTGAAAAGGTGGTTAGTGGTGGAATTTCAAGGTTGAAACACCACCTAGCAGAAACCAGGAAAGAAGCTGCTCCATGCACAAGCAGAGTTAGAAGTGTGCCAGAAGGTATTAAATGGTAATGCTTGCAGATGATTGAGAGCATACAGGAAAGGAGACAACAAAAGGATGATTTCCAGATGTGTGAAAAAGCTGATGATGCTACTGCCACTGGAGTTAGATTCACTGATAGTTTGCCTTCAGATGCTAGAACAAATATTGGTAGTAGCAGTTCGCGAGCACCTAACAGAGGAAAGAGGGTTGCAGCTAAAGACTTTGGAGGTGGTAGAAGAGGAAATTCAGGAAGGAGTAGAGGAAGAGCTTCTTCTTCTAGCATACATTCGTTCTTTCCTTCTTCCACTACGCCTGGTGCTTAGCCAGGAATTCGTGCTGCTATGGCTTCAGAACAACTGCACGATCAAGCAGACCTTGCAGTGGGTAGATGGTTTTATGATGCATGCATTCCATTTAATGTAGCAAACAGTTTTCATTTTCAAGCAATGGCAGATGCAATTGCTAACATTGGTCCAGGATACAGGATGCCCTCTTATCAGAAGTTGAGAGGGAAGATATTAGATCATACCGTGATTGAAGTGCAGCAATACTGTTCGATTTTGAAACAATCGTGAAAGGAAACAGGATGCACTATCATGGCAGATGGATGGACCGATAGGCGAGGAAAGACATTGCTAAACTTTCTTGTATATTGTCCTAAAGGACTCATGTTTTTGAGATCTCTATATATGTCAGAGGAGAGGCACACTGCAGAGATCCTACGAGAGGAATTTGATAAGGTTATACAGGAGGTTGGGCTAGAAAATATAGTCCAATTGATTACAGATAATGCAACTAACTACAAAGCAGCTGGAAAGGAGTTAGCTTATATTTATGGGACTTTCTACTGGACACCATGTGCAACCCATTGTTTAGATCTCATCCTCGAGGACATTGGTGAGATGGATGAAATAAAGGCAGCAACTGAGTGTTGCCAAGATATTACAAAATTCATTTACAACCATGCATTTGTTTTGTGTATGATGAGGAGATACACAGAAAGTGCAGAGCTTCTTCGCACAGCTGCAACTCGGTTCGCAACAAACTTCTTATCTGTACAGAGTATTGTGAGACAGAAGCAAGCTTTAAAGAGAATGTTCTCCTCAGATGGGTGGCAACAATTTGCAGAGTTACCACAAAATAGAAGGAACAGAAAGTTAAATGAGATTGTAGAAACGGTTTTTAGAAGTTCATTTTAGAATGCATGTATCAGATTATTGAAAATTACTTGTCCTTTAGTGAAAGTTTTGAGATTGACTGACAGCGAGGAGAAACCATCTATGGGCTACCTTTATGAAGCCATGGACTAGGCAAAAGAAGCGATCAGAAATAACTTTAATGGAAAAAAAAGAGATTATATGCCTGTGTGGAAAATAATTGATAGTAGATGGAATAAACAATTACATCAGCCTATTCATGCAGCAGCCTACTATCTAAACCCATCATTGAGGTACTCAACAACCTTCAAAAGGGACGGTGAGGTTAATCAAGGAATCATTGAATGCATCGACAGATTAGTCCCTGATGAGAGCATAGTAGATGCGATACATCGAGAGATGGAGATATATGATAATGCTCTTCACTTGATGGGTTTGCCTGTTGCAATTCGCAACTGCTCTACGATGCATCCAGATACATTGTTTATTTTCATATTTATGTTGCATCTTACATTACTGTGGATTATTATTTCTCTAATGTTTATATTTTTTTTACAGATGTTTGGTGGAATAGGTTTGGAAGTGATTGTCCAAACCTTAGAGATTTTGCAGTTAGAGTCTTAAGCCAAACCTATAGTGCAATAGGTTGTGAAAGAAATTGGAGTGTTTTTGAACATATCCATACAAAAAAGCGCAATAGGTTAGAACACAAAAAGCTTAATGATTTGGTTTATATTCGTTGTAACATGCGCCTTCGTGAAAGGTAATGTTGTATTACTTTCAAATTTTCAATTCGATATTATTTAACTTCAGTTTTCAATTGTTAATATTACTTACTAATTGTTTATCTTTGTTTGTGTCGTAGGCAATTAAAAAAAGTAAATAGAGAAGAAAGTCAGTTCGATCCAATAAGTTTGGATAATTTTGATATATTAGAAGATTGGGTTATGGAAGACACTGAAGAAAATGCTGTCCTAACAGAAGAAGACGTTGCCTGGATTAATTTGGAAGGAGCGCAACAACATTATGGAGATGAAGAATTTGATTTTGAAGAAGAAGGTGTGGGCGTGGCTGATGATGATGAGGATCTGCAACAAGGAGAAGATGAAGATTATTTAGTTGATGATTCTGATTACAATTTGTAAAATGTAATATTATATGTAACTGTAGTGTACTGTAAACTGTAAAGTGTAAACTATGTCTGTATTTTATTTTTTGGATTCAAAATATGTAAATTTGGATGCAGTTGTTCAATGTTGAATGCTCAATCTGTACTAAACTTACATTATATGAATTTAAAGCAATTATCAGATTTTTCCTGATTTTTTCCTGTTTTTTCGATTTTTTACTATTTTTTATTAATTTTTAATTAATTTTTGCATTATTTTAATAATAAAGTACGATACGATACGCCCGTATCGTGGAGCCCAGCGATACACGATACGATACGCGTCAGACAACACTGGTTTTGTGCACTTCCTTGGGAAATAAGTCCTTTCTCAGGGAATTGGGGGTAAACATGAAAATCAATCTACACGATTATTTAACAGAGTAGGTTTCGGAAACTAACCAAGCAGTACAGTAAAGGGCAGCAAGATTTAGAAAAGCGACATTGCTCTGCTTAACAGAAAATAGAACAATGTATTGACCTACCAAATTAGAAGTTAAACATATTTTTATCCCTTCAAGTTAAGTATATTCTTATCCTTTCTTGGGAGAGTGAAGGCATAATAGGCAATTAATTAACATTATTAACCCATATTTTTAGATGCTGATCCACTTATCTGTAAAAGCTTTCTACCCTTGTCTGATCATGCCTGCCTGTTGGATCATCTGCAAACTTGCCCAAAACCCTCTCTTGTTGCACCATAATATGAGGACATGTTTGCTACATCTGTTGTTCTCCCATTAGAATGACAAGATGGCTCCCATGAGAAACCATTACTCCATCAATAATACATTGAGAAAAAAAAGGATTTCGACTTTTGGATTCACATGAAGAGCTAAAGCCAATCAGACATGCCACCAATGGAAGATAGATAAGTAATGTCAAGAAAAACCAACATTCAACTAAGCAAAGCAGTAAAGTGGTAGGGTCGCTAACTCCCACTATTAATCACTATAATTCTAGGTGATACTTTTATCCAACAGGAAAGAAATATGAAAGTGTAAAAAATGAAATCAATCACATGTTAGGCATGGTGCAGATTAAGAAAAAGAAAGAAAAAAGAAACTAACCTCCCAAACAATCATAGCGTCTTGGTTCATCCCCTTCCTCCCTTGCTGAGTGAACAAAGAAGCACCCTTGTTTGCCCCATTGAAAATCATCCTCCCTTGTATTTTACGAAGCTGCTCCTCCCTCTTGGAATCGAAAGTATTCCTCTTGTTCAGACCTTTCCTCCTATCCCTTGAAGTTGAAGCAGCAAGAGAATATGGGGATTGAGGCCCACCCCCATCTGTAGATAAACAGGACCCCATTCTTAGGGCCCTGATAATTTCTATGATGCAATCCAGACTAACAACACAGTTAAAAATCCGGCTTGCAGAAGATGAATCCGTTGGAACCAATTTGCAATAACTTTTTCCTTCAATATGATCTTACACCAATCTCTGTTCTATTCGGTCAACCCATCCTTTGTTTCTGAGCTTCTCTTCCCTTTTATCTTATTGAAAAAACACTAGATTAAGTAACAAATACTTTGTGAAAAGATAGCCAGATTTTTCAGAACAACTGAAAAGCTAAGTCAGAAGCAACTTTTACACCTTGCCACAAACAAAAGGATGCTTTAAGCTGTTATTTCTGGTAAAAACCAATCTTTTTCCTGCAGTAAGTAGGTCCTGCTAAGATGCTATTTCACACGGGGAAAAATCCCAGTTTCTTTCTCTATATTAGAACAAATTGTTCACGCAAAAAGGGTTCCAGTCCTAGTCTCCACTGATGAAGATCATACGATCAAACAAATAATTCCCCTTAAAAGCCGTGTTCAAGATCTTCAAGGAAGGAGGCAACAAAAGAAGCCAATGCTCGGCTCTTCTATCTGCAGAATGTTTCATAAAAGGAAAAGCTTTAAACAGACGATATATGTGTTACAACTGTTAACAAGAGATGTGCTAACTGAGAGCTCAGGATTCAGATGCCCCGGCCAAGCAGCACATATGCTTCTTGTAGACCTACTATACAACTCGCATGCAAATCCTCATAAGTCAAGCTCTTTTTTGTGATCATGCAACCAAAGACTATATGAGAGAGAGATTTGTAGTAGGAACTAAATCACTTTGTAAACATCCAGTTTTTCCTCAGAAAGCATTCACAAAGCAGACCGTCAGATTGATTCCTAAATTATGATCTTCACCTTTGTTCTGCATCAGAAAAACTCCATATTCAGAAATCGACGATTGAGATTTTCGTAACAATTATTTATCCTAATTTTTTTAAATGCCTAATTGTCTGCAGAGATACATCGAATTTTGATTCGATGACGTCAGGATCACATAAACTAATGTCATGAATATTAGCTTAGATTAACAAAAGAACTGCAGAAAAATTAAAATTAATCAGAAAAATCATAAATTTATTTAGAAAAAAAAGATGAAAGCAAAGGATCTTTTCAAAAAGCTCGCACAATGGGCATTAACATGACTATAATTCGTAGAAAGAAATAGTATGCTGCTGAGATAACGGATCTGGTAGAAATCAAAAACCGAACATGAAAATAATCTAGGGTACGAATAAAACATTCTCATGTTCATCTACGAGAAAGATTAAGAAGAAATTTAGTGCAGCCTTCAGAAAAGATGACATATCCGCCAATTTTTTTATGAACTTCAGATTCAGCAAGGTTAGGGAGATTCAGACACAGAAAGGAAATGATGTGAAAAAAGAATTCATGAAACTTCCCCGATCTCTCGAACACGTCTTCCAGCACATGAGAAAATCAAAAGAATAATAAAGAAAAGCACAAGTTTGCAAAGCGCATCGTGAAATGACGAGTTCTACGACAAATACGAAGCTCAAACAAAGCATTTAAAAAGCAAAATTTTCCGACTTTTAAATTTCAATCCGATTTTTCAAAGTTGGCAAACCTAATTTCAGAATCATCATGCAACGCCAAATAAATCTAACAAAAGGAAAAATAACCTTTTCTCCAACAAATCATGAATTTCCCCAGTTCCTATCAAAAAGGAAAAAAGGCTTCTCATTTCGCGTTTCTGCTCCGATTCGATGGTTCGGCTTTTCCGAAAAATATCGAGAGAGAGAAAGAGAGAGAGAGAGAGAGAGAGAGAGAGAGAGAGAGAGAGAGAGAGAGAGAGAGAGAGAGAGAGAGAGAGAGAGAGAGAGACGGATAACCTGATCCGGGATCCTGCCAAGGCCAGGAAAGAGAAGAGGTGGCGATCAAGGCAGAGAAAGAACTCTCTCTCTCTCTTCTCAAACGGAGAGAGAGCGGAGAGATTTGTGGCGATCGCGAGACTTTGACTGGACCACGCTTTCCGCCTTGCAGACTTCTTAACCCTCTCTCTCTCTCTCTCTCTCTTTCTCTCTCGTTTTTTTCACCTTCAGCTGCGTCTCATTCTTCACCGTTTTCCTCTGTGCTCTCCTTTCACACTGGAACTTTCTCCTCTTTGGACCCTCGCGCCTTTTATCTTCCGTTTTCTCCCATCGTGGATGCTCTTTTCCATGTCTTTTATCCGGAATGGACAAGGAAGGAAGCACCTTCGCTGGTGGTAACTCACCGACCACTTGTCTCAATTTCTAACCATGGTTAATTCCCATCACGAGGCTGTTAGGCGATGGACAGTGATGACGAAAACTGAGAGAATCCTTCACAAGAAAAAAAAAACTTCCAATCCCAGCTTTTCGTTTTTTTCTCTTTTTTCCTCTGGATTTATCACGAAATTAAGCATTCGTTGCCGGTGTATTTAGTCCTTTTCTTTTTCTTGAAGTAGACCACCATCCAGCTAATCCGACTGGAGCCAAATCGGCCCACCACTGTTACCCCATCTGGTAGAGCTCTCTGACTCCTTCCTCACAAGTGGTGAGTTCGATTCTTGAGACATTGCATGTGTTTGTTAGCTTCGTTTTTTCTTTTTAAACAGAAGCCAAAACCCAAAACATATACACATTATGTATCATATAAGAGTCAAACTTGTTAACAACAACAACAACATTAAAACGTTCTATCGTCAAACTCTACATCAACAGCAACAACACTAAAGCGTTCTGTTTTTGAACTAACGCTCTCGATGCATTTTAGGCCTCTTCTTTGACAAAGAAAAAAAATGCTCTTTCCAACATTGCTTTTCTCTATTCACGGGCAGAAACTCGGAAACTCAAACATATGTCCAGACATTTGCCTAAGGATGGATAGCAAGTGCAGAACCAACAAAGTAATGGTTTGTAGGTCAGTTGGAGGTTGCAACACAAAAACTTCCTAAAAAGAACCCTTATACTTTTTATTATTCTCGCTCAAACTCATTTCTTGAAGTTTCATAGAGGATTATCAATCTTACCAAGTGGATTATCATCAAAGATCAATTACCAAGATTCATCAGAGGTTTTTACTACTTTGGGAAAAGGAAAACAAAATTTTGATGATAAAGGGAATAGTACTGCATAATGTTTAAATTATATAATTTTACTAAAACATCTCCTTATTCAAAGATACTTTAAATTACGTCCCTCCCTTATTTATTTCACACAGTGCATTAAATATAAAGTATAAAAATATAATGATACTTTTAATTTAAATCTCTATCACTCATCTAAAAAATCAAATGATATATATATACGTTTATACAACATTATGTTCTGAAAGACATTATGTATTTACCATTATTATACAATGATAGAAATCTCAATTAAAAGTATTGTTGTACTTTTATATACCTCAATCATTCATTAGATTTGAACATAAATAAGACATGCATTTACCACATCTTATATATATATATACTCAAGCTTTAGCCTCAGTAGGAAACTCTTTGCGAATACTAGATCGAGTGTAGCTGGTGGCTGAAGTGAGCGCTGAAATTTCGATGAAATTCAAAGAAATCTATACAGGAGGTCCAAACTTTTCAAAATTCATGTGAACTGCATCATCACCTGGATTTCACCTAACTGAACTTCCCCTCGGTTCACAAGATTGCATAGGACCGCCACTTCACCACTTCTCCTTCTTATTGCCTGTTCATTTAGCAATGGACGTGATGATAGAGAGACAACTAGAATCAACACCTCGTGAAGTGGAGAGGACTTCAGCTATGTGAATCTTTCCATCTCATTCTTCAGTAACAAGTTTTGACAAACCAATCTCATGTCTTTTTTACGAAAGATTAATTTTCACTGGTTGAAGATGTTGAGATGGATGTGTAACATAAAAGAAAACTTTTTATGCATGATGAGATTATCAGAAACAAATTGAGATTAACATTAATAAATATTAAAATAATAAAAAATTATTTAAATTTTATTTTTTATTTATCTTTTAAATTTAAATACGCGTAATAAGACTTATTTATAATCTTATTTTCTTTCTATTTATTTTTTGGATTTTTAAATTAATAATAAAATATAATTAAAATTGTATTCTTCTTTTTATATTTATCTTTGAATTTTTAAATTAATAATTAATAATAATAATTTTAAAAAATTAGATATTAAAGTGGGAAATTCCCTTTATATATATAATATAATATGTAAGTATCATATATTTAATATATACATTACTAAAGATTATATTTGACATATTATATTAGATTTGATAAAAATAAGTTAATATAATCGTTATGATTCTATTAATTATTTAATATAAATATTATATTATATAAATTTATTAAATCAAATCTCTTTATGCATTAAATTTATTCATCAAATCTCTTTTATGCATTAAAATCAATAAAAAAGCAATCAGAGATGAGATGAATCTAATTATATTTTAATATATAAGTTACTATAAATATTTTTTTTATTATAATTTTAAACATATTAATATTTTTTAACCATTATTTATTAAGTATTATAATATTAAATTTTTATACTATTAAAGAATTTTTATACTATCTAGATTTAATATTATCAAATCTTATCGCCTATCCTTATTACTAAACTAAAATCTTAAATAATACCACAGCCTAACTATATAACTTTTTATCAACAAATAATGAGTTATTGAATTAAAAGTGTATATCATCATAAATAAAAAAATATATATTCTGTATTACACTGATAAAAAATACTAGCTGCATTAATAAAAATAGACAATGAACTGTGTCAACAGCCGAATATCCTTCTGCGCTTTGGAGATATATAGATGATAGACCTCCTTGAATTCTTAATAAAAAGCAAAGAAAACGACAATGACTTTTCAGGTACAGCATCCATGTTGCTGTCTGACACAATCAAATCTTTAGATCTGATCCAGTAGATCTTTTTTTTTTTCCTGATCAGGAGATCTGGTCAGTAGATCTGATTAGCAGTCCCAGGTTGTCTATTAATATAATATGAATTTTGTTAATAAAATGCTTTTAAAGTATTCATTTAAAAATTAAAAATATTTTTTATAAAAAAAAAATAAGTAATAAAATTTATTTAATTTTTTAATACATAAAATAATGTTATTTTTCTTTAAAAAATTATTTTAGAATTTTTTAATAAATACATTAAATAAAACCTCTATAATATATATCATAATAATGGGAGGTTGGTCAAATTTATCATTTTTGTCCCGTATCTTTACCCAGGTTTAGTGGTGAATATTTTAGTATTTATATATTTTTTCTTTTAACAATCTATATCATGATTAGTAAGAAAGGTTTGATGGGGATATGATACTTATGGATTTGGGTCACAATCATAACCAAGTCTAGGCAGTTTATAGTAATTTGTAGCCATGACCATCGCCTTTGAAGGATAGTTTTGGAGTTAGTTGCATATATGACACAATGAAGCTTGTGGATTGAAAGCAAGGTGGCCGAGGGAGTCTGGAGAGAGTTCGAGTTAGGTAACCTGACGGTTTGTAGATTACGGTGGTTGGTAGGATGAAGGTCTGGGTGAATTGGTCATAAGGAATGATTTTGATTGGGTTGTTGATGACTAGGCTTGAGAGTGGCAGCGTGGTTTAGGTGAGGAACAAGGCGGGGGAGACCAGTGACCACTTATGATGGTAGGTAAGCGACTAAGGTTGGCTGTTGACGATGGCAAGAGTGAGGAGGAGTGAAGCCAGTGGTGGTGAGAAAGCAATAGGTTCAGTGAAACTGATGAGGCAGTTGGTGAGGAGCGTGATGGTGGAGGAGGGTTTTCAGATCCTTGAAGTGGGTTTTAGTTTTGGGTTATTTGATTTTTTTGGTATGAAAGTGGAGGATGGTGGTGATGAAAAAAATCACCTCCCGATTTATATCCAGGATTATGAGGAGGTAATGTTTTGTTATTAGAGTGAGATCACGCTTTGTAGAATGTATTATGCTCAGTGGACGTCTTCACCACACGCATGTAAAATCTTATAAGTATGGTAACTTATATCTTTATCGAGGTTATAAACTATATATGACCCGAATACCAAATATAACTGTCTTTATGAAATTTGTCATTTTATGTGATACCTTTAAGCAAAGTCCGAGTTAGGATTATTTTGATACTTTTTTCTTTTAGCAATCTATATAAGTGATTAATAAATTAATCAGCGACCATGGATCATGGCGAAAAATATATAATGACTTAAGGGGATTTTAAATGAAAATGAATAGAATGGTGTGCATGATTTTATTTCAATTAAGAAAAATTAAACAGCTTACAGAAAATAATCTTTTGAAAACTAAAGATCGGAGTTCGATGATAGGTTATGAATAGGGAAGGGTGGAAACTTAATCTGAGGCGCACTGTACTCGTCATGCAAGGCAAATCGCTAAAATCAATTATTAATGTAAATTTTTTATAATCTAAAATATATTTATTTTATTTCCCTTTTTTTAAAAAGAAAATGTAACTATTTTTTATTTTTATTTTATTTATTACTTTAAAAAAAGGAAAAATGAAGTAGAATATAAGCGAAATTGTGAAATTTTTAATTTTTTAACCAATGTGAGAATATAAATTTTGCTCTCGTATGTAAAGAGAGCTTAAAGTTCGTAATTATAACCAAAAAGCAAATTGTGAGTTGATTTTTTTAAAAAAAATAAAAATTATTAAATTGTCATGACTCAGGATGATTATAGAGATTCTGAGTTGAAAAAGTTATCTGTTCAATTAAGTGCTTGATTTTATTTTTTTCTAATTTTTTTAATTATTCTTATTTCTTTTAAATCAAATTCTTTTAACTTTATTTAAAAAAACACACTGCAGACAAAAACCCAGGTTAAACATAATTTTTCATGAGTCAATTAATCTGAGGAAAGATTAAATATAAACATCACATAAACCAAACAACTCAAAATAATTTTTTATATTTTAACAATTTTTTATTTTTCCATTTTTTTAATTGTATGTTTTTTATCTCTTCTTCCCATTTTTATTAGAACAACCACTATGCTTAATTATTATTTTATACTCTTTCTGTTTTTGCACTCTTTCTAATTTGTCTTATTTCATTTTTATTATTTTTATTTTCTCCTTTTTTATATACTATATATTTAACAAGCACTCTAAAATTCCTCTAACCTAAATAAGCTTTACTTAACCCGTTAGAATCAAAAGATACTAAACATAAAACTAAAAAAGCAAAAAAAAAATGGAACCTGTAGTCTAGAACTGTGGTTTCCAGTTCCAACCTGGTTAGGATTCTATAGAAGGTAGAACTAAAACCTAACTGGGTGATCTCTGATTCCAGATCTGGTTTGACTGGTTCTGGCTAAAACCACCAGGCCGGATTCAAACTAGCCATGTCTAGTCCATGGTTTTATCATGAGGTTATCTATTGTATCTCGCAATCAGACCTGACTGGTTTCGGGTAAACTGGGACTAGAGGTTCTGACTTGTTGGTTCAAGTTTCATGAATTGTAGGGTTGGAACCAAATCGGTCTGTGCAGTTCCGGTTCAAGTTCCAATAACGTTCTGAGTCTGGCTTTAGAGTGGTCTCATTTTTTATCCGGTTTGATCCCAGCGTTTGGTATGAGAAATTCCATTGAATAGAGGTGAGATTTTAGAGCCAGTACCAAACTAGAGGTCGGCCACCTCTAGATGAAAAGTTGTTTATAACCATGAGGACTTTTGAGTGATGCAAACGCATAAGAAACCTCCGTCTGGAACCGTGGATAAATATATATATATATATATATATATATATATATATATATATATATATATATATATATATATATATATATATATATATATATATATATATATATATATATATATATATATATATATATATATATCACAAGATGCCGTTGCCTTTTTCTTAATTAATAAGTGATTGTCTAAGTCAAAGAAATGTGACCACAGAACTCTCGCAATTATTTGCTAAACCATAAAAAAATCGTCTATCACAGTTAACGACCAGAAAAAGTTGTCAAACCATTGCGAACTGAAATAATAAACCATTGCCAACTGAAATAATAAACCATTTATCACTTGTTTGGGTTCTTGGAAATCATTCAAATAAGCACTCGGAGCGTCACATCACTTGGCAAGGTACTTTCACAATGGGCGTGATAGACATGTGGCGGTTTGAAACGGAACTGAACTGAGCCGGAAACTAGCCAACCAGCGAACCATAACTAAACTCAAGCGGTGCTCGGTTCAGTAACAGTTCTTCATGGAACCGGAACCAGATCTTAATCAGCACGAACGGTTCAAACCGCGAGTTTCAGGCTCTCTTTTACAAGTGTTTTCTAATTTTTTTGAACTCTTAAAATAAAATTTAGCTTTTTCATATGGTTTTTGTTTAGAATGAGGCATTGGACTATGTGCACAAGATCCTTATGGATTCACTATACAGTAGACTGGCAATGTCTCGAATCTGCTTGGGTTCTGGTTCATGGTTCTGATTAACCCAAAATCAAACGTCTAGGTTGCGAGTTTAGTACCTCAAGCATGCATACAATGCTTCATCCTCTCCATTTTAACCCAAAAAAAATGGAAGAAGGTTTTCCTTTTTCATAGATAAGTTGTGATTAAGCGAGACTCTTATTTGGGCAACTACAAACATTAGGGGAAAAAGTTTCATCTCCAATAATGTTCCAAGGATTGAGGTGCTTGAAGCAATTTTTAAACCATAGATTCCTTTTATGATGTACGCTCTTCTCAGTTGGACTACTTTTCGGGTTGTGGATCGTTTGGCTTGATTCATAAGATTTTTTAGCTCCAACTGTCCATAAATAGGTTTTGGTGTCTTATCATTGGTTGGGTCCTAGGGAGGTTTAGAGCAGCCAAAGGAGGTTTATTGTTTATGTTCGAGTCTGGTAATAAACGGGCCAATAAGTGTTGCATAAGTAGGCCTTAGGAAGGTTTATCTAGCAAAGGGAGGTTTTAGTCGGGCTTGTGTGTGTGTTTGAATCATGGAACCGGCTTGGGTTCTTGTGTATATGTGATCCAAACTAGACCCAGGTGGTGGCCCATCCTGGGTGTCCATGTGGTTGTGTTCACGGGTCATGTGCCATGTCCCTTGTAGTATAAAAGGGAGTTGACTGGTGCAATTTAGTAGTTTGGTCATTTTAAGACTTCTTAAACAGCGTGGGAGCTTAAGACGAGAGAGGGGTTGAAGCGGGAGAAGAAAATGTAGCAGTTCGAGACTCCACTTTGTCAGTCGACCACCTCATGTTCAGCCACATGGGTGTAGCTGGCCGCTGCTCGAGTTGTAGCCCGGGGTTTTCTCACGGTGGTGCATAGTCTTCTCATGGTGGCCGATGTATCTAGCCGAACAGGATAAATAAACCCCGTTTTAGAGTTGTGTAGACGGTATCCTCAACGTGTGCGTTTGTATCCAACCTAACGTCATCATCGATTTGAGGCCGGTGACAAAGTGGTGTTAGAGATGCTTCCACCACTCCTAGAGGCAGTTCGTGGTGGATCTTGGCAATGGAGAGTCGTCGGAAGAAGGCTGGAGGCTATCGATATCAGGTTGCTTGAAGATCTTTACCGGGCGATTCTTTGAGACCTGCTTTCTTTCAATAGGGTGTATCTAACTATCAACTTCAATTTCCCCATCTCCGTGTTCGGGGTTGCAGGTCTAGACGGGTAGACTGTGAAGGGAAAGTAGTCGGTAGAGATTTATTTGCCGATCGCGATTCATGTGTTAGAACCGTGTCCATCCGACCTTGCTTGTTTGTGATCTTGCTATCAATTTGCTCATGGTCTACTGATGATTACTTGAGGATGTAGATCTAAGCAAAACCAAAGAGAGCGAGGGCTGTTGGAGATTTGAGGCTCGAGGAAGTCCGAGTGCGGCCTGGTTGCAGTAGAAGCCGAAGCACAACGACAAGACAAAGGAGGAGAAGATGATATTGTCGGACGATTACCTGCTGAGGGTTATCAAGAAGTAAGCATTTTTATTTTGTTGTTGTATAAGCTTGTTTATATACTCTAGCTTTTTCATTCTCAGTGTTTGTGTTTTTTTCTCTGGGCGTTTCATTAAGGCTATTTGTATATATATTAACTTTGATAAAGTAAAATGAATTTGTTAAAAATGTTTTAACTTTTTTAAAAAGAGCATCTCAAAAATTTTGAGAAGATGGCTCCTTTTTCCTCGATTTTATGAGTGCGCATTCTCCCACTTGGCCACTTGAGCCAATTTATAATACACTTGTTTTTGTCACCATTATGTGGTTTTTCAAGTTGAACCATTTCTATTTTTCGTAATTAATACGTTTTTCCTATATAACAATCATCACAATGTATTTTCACACTAAAAACTCTAGGCATATCTCAAACTCACGTGTGTAACATGTTTTGTAAAAAGATCTTATTAACTAAGATGACTTTTGTCAAGATGTCGGCTAACATATCATTTATTGGCATAAGATATAGATATCTCATTCCTCTTATGCATATTTTGAACATAGTGATATTTAACCATTATATATTTGCTTATAGAGCTACCAACTCTACTCTTAATAACAATAATTGCTACAATGTTGTCACAATAAATGACAATTGGCTCGTTGGCTATGTCTAACTTCAAATCATGTATGAAACAACTTATCCAAATGACACTCGTTGCAACCATACTTCAAGCAACATACTCAGCTTCTTGTGTATGCAATGCTACACAACTCTGTTTCTTGTTAGCCCAAGAACAACACTACGTCCAAATAAAAATATTTAATTAGAGATTGACTTACTATCATCTTTGCTCCCAACAAAGTCAACATCTGACTATCACAAATATCCAATGTTGCCCTAGCTTTAAATCTTTTGTTCATTTAATATATCTTAAAATCCTTTTTACAGATATCCAATATTTCTAATCAAGATTACTTTGATATGTACTTAAAATACTGATAGCAAAGTTGATTTCTGGCCTTATACACAACATATCATACATCTAGCTACTCACAGCTTGTGCATAAGGAACATTAGGCTTGTTTTTTCCCAAACTATGATAATCAACCTTACTTAATTTGACTCCTCTCACAATGGGTGTAATTATAGGTTTGCAATCTCTTATTCTAAACTTCTTGATGATATAATCAATATATCTCTTAACTCAAACATAAGGTTTGGATTTTTTATCATGAGAATATAGGATGCCTCTTCCATATCCCTCATTTCAAACTTTGAGTTTTTGTTTTGACAATTATCTCATTGTCATTCTCAATCAACAATATATCTATATAAATACAAAATGATAAAGTGGTTCTCACAATTCCAAACATATAATAGTGGTCAAGTTCATAAGCCACAAACCTAAGTTGTAAAATGATATTTTTAAAAGTCAAATACCATTGACAAGATAACATTTTAAGGTCATATAGGGATTTTTCAACCTATATACTTTTATCTTTCTGGCTTTCAACAATGTATTATTATGACTGTTGCATATAAATGATTCATCTAAATCATTGTTCAAACAAGCAATTTTTACGATGTAAATATAAATCATAATATAAAGAAATAGCCAAAATAATCCTAATGGACGCAAATTTCATAATATGAGAATATGTCTTTATATAATCTATATATTTACATTTTTCCAAAAATTCCTTTGCAACCAATCTTAACTTAAATTTGTTTATTGTTCTATTAATTTTATATTTTATTTTAAGAATTCATTTACAATATGGGGTTTTCCTTCCTTTTCGCAAATCTTTGAATTCCTATACTTGGGTTTTCTCAATAGATTCAATTTCTTCATCCTTTGCTTTTTCACCGTATGTTGGTTCAAATGAGTTAATAGCCTACTGATACGTACGTAATGTTATTAGTCAACTTATTTATATCAATTGAATTACACACTTCTTCTATAAGGTAAATGTGATAATCCTTTAAGTAGAACGGTGTAACTCTAAATCTTTTATATCAACTTAGAGTTTCAGTTTGTACAGGAATATCGTTTGGATCGAAATCGATAGGTTCAAATGATTTTGAATCTAGATCTACTAGGTCATTAATCCACTCATCATCATTTTTAAGGATATCATTCTTAGTATCTTTTGAGAATTCAATATCCCTGCTCTATTAAATCATAGTCCTTATGATAAAATTTATATCATTTAGAATCTTTTGGATATCCAATAAAAACACATCTCAAAAATCTATTATATAACTTATATGTAGACTAATCAAGGATCTTTACATATGTTATTCATCTCCACATCCTAAGATGACTAAGGTCTATTTTTCTCCCAAATCATATCTCATATGGTGTAGAAAATGCAACCTTATATGATACTCTATTTATTATGTACATAACCGTAGTCACTACTTCTCTCCAAAAAATTTTGGGTGGAGAAGTATCTAATAACATAAACCTAGTCATATTTAACAAGATCTTGTTATATATTTTTGCTACACCATTTTGTTGAAACGTTTTAGGTATAATATTTTATTTTAAAATACTAAAATCTTTACAGTATTTTAAAAATTCTATAGAGGTATATTCACCACCTCAACCAGACCTTAAGACTTTGATTGTTTGTCCAAATTGATTTTTAACTTTATATGTATATTCTTTAAATATTTTAAATGCCTCAAATTTATATGGTAAGAGATAAGTATACATATCTTGAATAATCATCGATGAAGGTTATAAAATAAACCTTCTCACAATGAGATATTACCTAAAAGGTTCACATAAATATGTCTGAATGATTTTTAATAGGGTCATTGTCCTTTAAAAATAATTTTCTAGTCATTTATTTATACATAAGCTTCATACTTATTAAAAGTATCTTATTGAAACTCAGGCAATAAGTTAAAGTGGTTAATTTCTTCAACTAATTCAAACTTATATTCCATATGTGTTTATGCCATACATTGACATCCATAACAAATGTACAAAGAAGAACTTTCATTATCTCTAGTGTTTAGTTTAAACAAACCATTTTTAAAATCAAATAAATAAGAAAAAACATCTTACCATGTTTCTGTATAGTGACTTTCTTAGAGACAAACCTCATGTCAAACCCTTTCTTTACCAAGGCATAGGGCATATACAAAATTATGCCTAATAAAAAATACAATTAATACATCACTAAGTACAACCGAAGTGTCTTGTACAAAAATCCTAAACGACCCAACCCAAAGAACATCATAAAAGTGTTATTTCTCATGTAGACACAATGCTCAAAGGTTGTATTCTTTTAGGTCCATGGCTCTCTCTTTGCTCTTTGAGATATATCAGATTGCTTCAAAAACGACCCACTAACCAATCATAAGATGATCTCGATTAAGAGATTAAAAAATCACATAGATTATGTCTTGATTTTATGTTAGGCCGCAATAGTGGGTGTTTTCACTGTTGTTCCTCTTGTTACAACAATCTTATTTATAGTGTCACATGTTACCACGGTTGAATTTGTGAAGCGTATTCTTACGAATTCTTAAAAAGTTGATCGTTCTTCTTGTTATTTTTATCAAATCTTTTATTCTGTTTTCTATTATTCTGGTTATTTCTAGAGCTTGACCCTAAATGATCCTAAACAATTAACAACTTTTCTCTTTTATTTTTGTTCATATGTTCTTATTCAATTATTAGTTTTAAAGAGAGTTCCGAAAGGGTAAAGTTAGACCCAAGTCTAAAGATCGTTGTTCCCATGTTCTAAGAAAGGAAAGACGGTTGAAAACAATGGATATGTGCATTTGTTGAAAGATGACTGATTTTTCTATATCTAAATCCCTAACTATTACCAACATTTTGTTAATATATTCAACTATGTTGTCCCCTTCTTTTATTTTATAGGAATTATATTTTTGAAAGAGTAGTTATGCATAGAGTTTAGTTATAGTGTCATATTTGACTGTTAAATAATCAAACAACTTTATAACGGTATCAAATTCTTCAAAGACCCTAATCAAGTATCATCTGTATAAGTTAACATAATTGTCATGACTATAGGATCATCTTTTAGAAAAGTCTTCTATTTTCTTTTTTCATCCTATGTTGTATTTGGTGTAGGGGTTAAAACAGTTTCCCTAAGCACATAATCAACACCCCAAAAGTTAGAGCCAACGTGATTCTTTTTTTCCATGTTACAAAATTTAGGTCATTTAAATTTTTAGTCTATGCTAATTGAGAAACACCGATTTTGAAAATCATTTTTAATAATTTGGTAATGACAACAACAAGCGACTTTGAATATTTCAAGTAGAAAACAGTAACCAAGCAACAAATAAGAAACAACAAGACATTTTCAAATACACGAGTAATATAATGTAGTCAAGCACTCAATTGCAATATCCAAAATACTGAACTATAAATCTTTTTAAGCACCTATCAACAATATCAAACAAACTGCAAGTACCATTTTAGAAATAAGTAAAATCTAAACAGATTCAGTAATTTTTGAATAATTCTATGGATAAGACAATAATATTGCCCCTTTGTTTGCTCCTTTAATTTCTTGTACAACTAGAGGACAAACACTTAATTTTATCTATCTATACTTTTTGGTAATTTAGTTAAAGTTTCAGGCATAGATTAGTAAAATTATATTTATAGTTATTCAATAATTTGAATAAACAGTTGAGGATAAAACTATAAATCTATCCTATGTCATTTTTGTAATTCTATAGAATGTAGATGGGCGAAAACTCATTTTTGTTAAATGGTAGATCAATGAATTTAATAAACAATGAGGGATTAAATTGTAAATCGGATTTTGTCATTTTTGAAATATACATGGATAATAAAGTAAATTCATAGATCCATTATTCAATAATTTAAGGGCAGAATGAACTTTTCAGTATTGCCGAACACTGTTTTTGATCCCTGATTTCGAGAAAATCAGGAGTGCGAGCGGTTTCAACCCTTGGCTTCCTTGACCACCTCTAGTTTCAGTAAAAACCAAAGGCATCTCTCTTTTTGCGAGACCAGAGAAAAGGTCGAGAAAGAAGAGAGGAGGAAAAGAGAAAGAGAGTTCTTCGAGAGTGAAGAAAGAATCTTAGAGGGTGTGCCTAGTTGTCTCTCTACCAACATCTTTCCACCCTTTTCATGAGAAGGAAATTTAATTTTGTTTCTATTTCCAACATTTTTTTTGTCAAGAGAGTGAGAGAGGGGAAATCGAGAGAGACCAAACTAGACGACCTCTCTCACTAGTGGTGGTGACTAAGGGTGCCATAAGATGTCTCACCTCCGGTGGACAGTCTCTGACCATCTTGCTTGAGTCAACTTCTAGCATGTTTTGACTTATTCTTCTTGAATTTGAAAGAAGAGATAACTTTCTACTTATGTTCTTTCATATTCTTCTCCATTTTTTGTTTTTAAGAAAACTTTCGTTCAGATTGTTTTTTAGGCAACTAGAGGACGGACATGCATCAAATCTTTTGAGATTGAAGCTAGGGAACCTGACTCTGACACCAATATTAAAAATTTGAGGCTCGAGGAACTTTGAGTGCGGCCTGGTGGTAGTAGAAGGTGAAGCGTAATGAGAAGACGAAGAAGAGGAAAGAAGGAGGAGAAGATGATGATATTGTTGTACGGTTACCTATGGAGGGTTATCAATGAGAAAGCTTTTTATTTTTTTGTTGTATATGCTAAACAAGTATAAACTAGTTTATATACTCTCATTTTTTTCATTCTCCCTTTTTTCTTCTCTCGGCTTTTTGTTAAAGCCATTTGTATATATCTTTCCCAGATGTAGTTTAACTTTGATAAAGTAAAATGAATTTGTTAAAACATGTTTAACTTTTTTAAAAAGAGCATCTCGAAAAATCGAAGGAAAGGGCCCTTCTCCGAGTTTTCGAGTGCGTGTTATCTTGCTTCAAAGGGCCACACGATAACTCACAAGGGCTACATCGATCACGGAATTTGGTGTCCTTGATTGCTAGAAAAATCACGCTTTTTCAGTTTTTTTTATTCTGGTTGTTACACTACCATTCTCGACTGATTTAAGTGAATCCTTGGGCACCAAGCGGGTGGTCTTGCTTGGGGTAGAAGTTGTTGTGAAGGCCCACGATTGGATGTTGTTTAAATCGTGTGAGCCAGGCTTGGGAAGCATGCTCTTGCCGCCCCTCGGCAGGGTTCCTAAGGAATCACTTTCGTCCTAGTAGGTTGGGTTGTATCAACCTGCTTGCCATTTGGGGCAAACCGCACTTGAGGTTGCCGGTTTGGAGGCATATGGTTAAGGGAGATTTTCTTGCCTTTTCAAAAGGACGAGAACAAAAAGAGAAGCATTCATTATGTTTATAAACATCTTCTCTTCCACATTTGAAGAGGACCGCAGAAGGAACCAACTGACCAAGAGAGGAGCAGCTTGAGGACCGAGTCTTGCTAACCAACTAGGTGTGTGGGTGAAGACACTTGAGCCTTTGAAGAAGTGAGCCAGCCGTGAGCACCACCCCACACTGTGTACCTTCGTTGGGCCGTGATAGCAAGGAAGCGCATTGCACGGGACTGGACGACTGTTGGGTTGTGCTAGGCCCCTTCTTGTTGAAGACCATACCAGTGGAGAGGGGTTTTGCGAGCGGGTTTCGTTCAGGCTTCAACCGGGTGCCTACTATCTATTATTAGCAGGTGGAGACAAGGGACGTTCAACCAAATCCTATAACTGAAGCCAGCCCCCCGTCAAATCCCTTGTTGGGTTTCATCCACACCATCCAATATGGTGCATACAAGGTCACAGTCCTTGACCACAATTCCAGAAGAAGTTCCTGCAACCATGACAATGGTCGAATGGATGACCTTCTTGATGGATCAGGTCGGATTAAGAGGTTGAAATCCAAACTAAAGATTGCACGCGCTAGCCAAGATGGTCTCGCGAAGTTTGGTGGCGTGTCAAGCAACGCGCCACCAAAACAAATGAACAACCCCTCATCACTCCCTAAGGGCAATTGAAGGATGAGATACGGTGATAATTCGTGCGGTCTCATGCAGGTTGGTAAGCCCATGAGACTCTACTCATGGTGAAGCACTGGGAGCATACTTGAATATGTGCAGCGGTTTAGCACCATCTTGTTAGAAGTTGATGAATATGTGCGGTGGTTTAACACCATCTTGTTAGAAGTTGACGATATGGGGAACGTTGTCGTTCTAGTACGTTTATGGGTTCCAAACATGGGCCCAAATTGAGGTGAAGCGTCATATTCTCATGGAAGTCTACACAGTCATCACGATTGCCGAAGGATTGGAGATCTCCGAGGTGACCACAAGCAAAAGGAGTGCTCTAGCCGTGGTAAGGGACAATGGAATAATGGTGATTCACAGGCCAAGTTAGCCCCAACACCAACATGTTGCGGGTGAAAGCTTTAATAGTGAGGAATCTTGTTCAAATGACTAGGAGGTGATACCAGTCAGAAAGCAAAAGGGAGATGTCGTTCTCTGCTTGCAAAAATCGTGCTATCCTACTGGATGTGTGCTGTCCTAGGAGGGCAGGAGTATTAGTTACAGTAATGGCAGAAGAAAAGGAACCACAACCCGAATTGGAAAACGATGAGGATGTTGCCTAGGAGGTACTCCTTTGGCTATTAAACACGGTGGAGGCATATGGAGACCCGTATGCCAGCCTCATCTTTGTGGAGGATCATTCTGAACGATGCACGCTATAGTGAATTCCGAGGTATACGACATAGGAGCTAGGTTTGAAACCGGTCGCATCCAACCGGCTGTTGAAGGTAGCCATGGTAGAGCGAACCCGAGCAACAAGTGTGGCACTCCGCTGCCAGTTCCGTGCAGACTGATGGATGGGAGACTTGACCTCATCGTAGCAGATTTGATGGGGTTCCCACTTGTTTTTGGTTGTGACTTCCTCTATGATGTGTTTGTCGTAACACATGTAAGGGCTAGACTTCTCAACCATTCATAGGTTTGTGTTTGATGGATCATCAAGACCGTTTACCTGCATCTTAGATTGGGAAGAACCATAACAGCCAGAGGACGTTACTAGGATTTATAGTAACGCTCTAGATAATAACGCTCCAAACAAGGAAAACCGCAGGAGAAAAATCCGAGAAAAAGGAGAGCACGCTGCTCTATTTAAACAAAACAGCGCATATAGGAAACATACTCTTAATATAGAGAATAACAAAAAAAGGGAAAAGCTTTCTCCTGAAAAACTCCTACGTGGAAATCTCAAAAAGATACCCAATACCATACTCCGCTATAGCCGAACTTTGCAGATCAACAACCTACAGCAAGCTGAAACCAGGCGAACAAAAGCAGTAGGATGAAATTAGTCAGAAGCATTCGGTCGAAATCAGACAGAACCAGTAGGCTGGGAGGAATCCAACATATGGTATCAGGGCCTCGTTACTGACCTTACAAAAAATATACTCAAGTACGGGATTATCAGAGGAAGAGAGAAGAAAAAAAAAGACAAAAAGGTAAGGAGGAGAGGTCGAGAGGCTAAAAGGTCAGAAGAAAGAGTCAGTAGCGACCGATACAAAAATTGAAAGGCCAGAAAAGAACTAGCCGCGACCGGTATAAAGGCTGACAAGGCCGTAAAAGAACTAGCCACGACCGACACAGAAGCCGTAAGGCTAGTAGGGGACCAGTCGCAACCGACACAGAGGCCGTAAGGCCAGTAGGGGACCAGTCGCAACCGACACAGAGGCCGTAAGGCCAGTAGGGGACCAGCCGTGGCCGGCATAGAGGCCAAAAGGCCAGGAAGCGGACCGCAAGCCAAGGAGCGGACCGCAAGCCAAGGAGCGGAGCTCCGCCTTCTCTCTCTCTCTCTTCTCTCTTAAACCAAGCCCGAAACTGCCAGGCTATTTCAGAAAACCGCAGGCCGAAACCGGCGGTTTCCCCAAAACCGCCCACGGTTTTGGAAAACTGCCCCAGGCAGCGGACTGAAAAGTCCGTTCTGCCCCTACCGGTTTTCAGTTTTTACAGTTTTGCAGGCAAAATTACGAAAATATCTAGATATTTTCGGGTAAAAAGATAGTTTTGCCCTTACTATGTAAAAAGTTAGTTTTTACTTCTGACGGTTTATAAAAATTACGAAATACCAGGTTCTAACTTTATAGTTTTGCCCTTCCTGGTTGAGATATTTTCCTTTCTGCCATCATGTCAAAAGACAGGTTTGTCCATATACTTTTGAATATTTATAGATTCGGGCTGAGAGTTAAAATTATAGTTTTAACCCCGATCAGTTATGAATTTTATAGAAATACCAAAGAGTAATTTTACAAGTATGTCCTTGGGCTTTTTAAAAAATTTCAAAAGTGGACAAACAGTTAAAATTATTGTTTTACCCCTGGTATTATTTGAAAAATTCTAAAGATAGAAATTCTTTGAGAAAATTACAAGTTTGTCTTAAGTAGTTTATAAAATATTTTTAATATGTTTATATGATATTGTGCATTGTTCTAACATAATTCTTGTTATGTGTATTTGTTGTTTTATGCTTATTTCTTTTTTAGATCGCCTAATTGTTATTATTGTCAAACACATAAAAATGAGCTCTAGAATATGTGTGTTTGAGTTGGCAAAAACTTAGAAATTAAACTGTCTAAACTTTCAAACATGGAAGAGAAGAATTCCACTTACTCTAACACTTGAGGGTGTTGAGTACGTTATAAAGGAAACGATGCGTCCGCCGCCACCAGACGCAACTGAGCAACAAATAGAAATGTATAAAACATTTCTAAAGAATGACACCATAGTAAGGACAATTATGATGACCTATATGAAGGATGACTTGATTAGGGTCTTCAAAGAATTCGAGACCGCTAAAGAGTTGTTTGACACAATAACAACAAAGTATGATACAACTGCCAAATTGCATGTATAGTTGCTACTACAATAGTAGAACTCCTTCAGAATGAAAGAAGGAGATAATTTAGTAGAACATGTAAAACCACATGTTAGTAATGGCTAGGGACTTAGCCATGGCAAAATCAGTCATCCCAGAACCGATAGAGATATCAACGATATTAAACAGTCTGCCCCCGTCATGGAACATAGTCACCACCGTCCTAAGGTTAGGGCTAGAGATTAACCTTTCTGAATTGCCCCTGAAACTAATAATGGAGCAAGAACATATGATCAAGAATAAGAAAGAAAAGTTGCTAGTAGTAAAAGATGAGATAGAGTGTAGCTCCAAACCCAACGAGAGGAAAAATAAACCAAACAAGAAGTTTGACAAGAATAACAAGAAAGGCGGTCAAAATTTTAAGAAATCACAAGAAACCGCTTCTCGGGTCAAGTGTTTCAACTGCGGAAAAATGAGACACTATAAAAGGGATTGCCACAATAAGAAAGGTGGAGAAAACAACCTACAATGCAGATAGTCGGAGAAGCAGAACATAATCTGCATGATTTTAGAATGTTTGTACATGGACCGCCCGGTGACAAGCTGATGGATAAACTCAGGAACTACTCGATACATCTCAAAGACCAAGGAAGGGGCAATGGACCTGAAGAAATTTAAACCCGGCGAACGTCGAGTCTACATGGGAAATAATATATTCTCGGATGTTTTGAGCATTGGGTCCTTTAGAATTTTTATACAAGGCAAACCGATTGTATTGACTGATGTATTAATTTTGCCATCTATAATGCACAATTTGGTCTCGGTCCCTGCCTTGGTAAAGAAAGGTTTTGAGGTTAGCTTTATCCCTAACAAGGTGGCTGTGGGAAAGCATGAGAGAATATTATTTTCTGGGGAATTTGATGTATAACATGGACTGTTTAAGCTTTGTGATAATAAAATTGGTACTTCTTCTGCCTATATTGAGACTGTCTTTACTATTGATATGAATATGTGGCATAAACGCCTTGGACATATATGTCTGGAAAAGTTAAGGAAATTATCCAACTTTAACTTATTCCCTGGATTTGAGGAAAATACTTTCAACAAGTGTGAAACTTGTATACAAGGAAAAATAACAAGTAAAGTTTTTCTCAAGGAATCAACAAGGGCAACAACCCTATTGGAGGTTATTCACACGGATTTATGTGGGCCTTTCAGAGTAAAGTCATATCGTTGAAAGGGTTATTTTATAACCTTTATCGATGATTACTCTAGATATATGTATTTATATCTTTTGACACATAAATCTGAGGTACTGGATGCTTTTAAAGAATATAAGCAAGAAGTGAAAAACCAATTAGGGCATTCAATCAAAGTATTAAGATCAGATAGAGGTGGTGAATATACCTCTGTAGAATTTCTTGAATTCTGTAAAGACTTTGGTATTGCAAAGCAAAATATAATGCTCAAAACACCTCAACAAAATGGTGTAGCTGATAGATACAACAGAACCTTGCTTAATATAACAAGGTTTATGTCGATCGATGCCTCTCTATCAAGGGTATTTTAGAGAGAAGCAATAAGTATAATGGTTTACATACTCAATAGAGTACCGTGTAAAGTTGTATTCACTACACCATATGAGATGTGGTTTGGAAGAAAATCCAACCTAGGTTATCTCAGAAGGTAGGGATCTGTTGCATATGTAAAGATCCTTGATTTGTCTAGAAACAAGCTAGACAGTAGGTCTTTGAGATGTATATTCATTAGTATCCGAAAGGTTCAAAAGGATATCGGTTTTATCATAAGAACCACACTCATTGAAAGCAGAGATATTGAATTCTTAGAAGATACTAAGAATGACATCATGAAAAACAATGATGAGTGTGTTGATGATGTGATAGATCTAGATCAATCATCTTTTCAGCCCATTGAAGATCTTCTTAAAACTACCGAAACCTTAAGTGGACATAAAAGGCCAAGAGTCACTCTGTCCTACTTAAAGGATTATCACACTTATCTGGTAGAAGAAGTGTATAATTCAATGGATTTAGATGAGTTGATTGATAACTTGACATATCAGTAAGCTATGAACTCATTAGAAGTAACAGACTGAGGAAAAGACATGGATGAGGCAATTGAATACATTGAGAAAAACGAAGTATGAAAATTAGTTGATTTGTCAAAAGGAAGGAAATCCATAGGCTGTAAATGGGTTCTGAAAAAGAAATATAAGGTCGATGGTAAAATCGACAAGTTTAAAGCAAGGTTTGTTGTAAAGGATTTTTCACAAAAAAGAATGGATAAATTATGTTGAGACATATTCCCTAGTTGCGAAATTTGCATCCATACATATAATCTTGACAATATCTGCATACTATGATTTGGATTTACATCAGTTAGATGTAAAGACAACTTTTCTAAATGGAGATTTAGAAGAAATCATATACATGTAGCAGTCTGAAGGATTTGTGGTTGAAGGCCAAGAAGATAAAGTATATAGGTTGAGAAAATCCATATATAGCCTGAAACAGTCACCTCGCCAATGGTATTTGACTTTTCAAAATAACATTATAGAACTTGTGTTTGTGACTAATAAACTTGATCACTGTGTATATGTCTACAACAGTGGGAGCCACTTTGTCATCTTATCATTATATGTAGATGACATATTGTTGACTGGAAACGACAACGAGATGATTGTCAAAATAAAGTCATGGTTGAACTCGAAGTTTGAAATGAAGGATATAGGGGAAGAATCGTATATCCTAGGAATAAAGATCTCTCGAGATAGAGAATCTAGACTCTTATGCCTGAGTTAGGAGAGATATATTGACTATATCCTCAAGAAGTTCAAAATAGGTGAATGTAAGTCTGTTGATACACCTGTAGCAAAAGGGGTCAAATTAAGTAAGGCTGATTGTCCCGGTGAAGGAGATGATAAGCTTAATATTCCTTATGCATAAGCTGTGGGTAGCTTGATGTATGCTATGTTATGTACAAGACCTGATATAAGCTTTCCTCTTGGTCTTCTAAGTAGATATCAAAGTAATTCTGGTTGGTAGCATTGAGTAATTGTAAAAAGGATTTTAAGATATCTGAAAGGAACAAAAGACTTGAAACTGTGTTTTGAAGCACATGAACTGAAAGTGGTAGGATACTCAGACACTGACTTTGTTGGGAGCAAAGATGACAACAAATCGACCTAGGAACAAATATTCTTATTTCAAGGTAGTGTTGTTTCTTGGGCATGTAAGAAATAGGGCTGTGTAGCATTGAATACACAGGAAGCTGAGTATGTAGCTTGTTGTATGGCTGCAACGAGTATTGTTTGGATAAGCCACTTCATACGAGATTTGAAGTTGGAAATAATCGACGAGCCAATTGTTATTTATTGTGATAACAATGCAGCAATTACTCTTATCAAGAGTGGAGCTGATTGCTCAAAAAGCAAACATATAATGGTGAAATACCACTATGTTCATGATATGGTTATGAGAAAGGAAATATCCATCTCATATATGCCAACAAATGATATGTTGGCAGACCCCTTCACTAAAGGCACAACAGAGGAACTTTTCTCAAAACATGTTACAAACATGGGATTGAGGTATGTTTGATTGTTGTGAAGGGAAATAACCACACAACGGATAAAAGTGTTGTATAGGTAAACAACCATACAACGGATAGATTGTTGTGAAGGAAAATAACCACAGAACGGGTATTGATTGCAATAGCAATCATGGAAAGACAATACTAGGTAAACCCTATAAAAGTGGGAGAAAACCAGTATGTCTTGTACACTTAGCTCGAATGCCCAAGTGGGAGATGATGTATTGTGGCCATTCTCGACAGTCCAACACAGGTAACGGTTTGGATGGTAACAGCCAGTCTGGTCGTTATCTCTATCTTGGATTGGTTAGAACCATAACAGCTAGAGGACATTATCGGGATTTGCGGTAACGCTCTGGATAATAACACTCCAAACAAGGGAAGCCGTAGGAATAAAATTCGGGAAAAGGAGGAGCATGCTGCTCTGTTTAAATAGAGCAGCGCATACAGGAAACATATTGTGAATACAGAGAACAAAAAAGAAAAGAAAAGCCTTCTCTCAAAAAACCCCTGCGTGGAAACCTCAAAAAGATACCCAATATTATACTCCGTTGCAATCGAACTTGGTAGATCAGCAACCTACAGCAAGCCGGAACCAGGCGGACAGAAGCAGTAGGACGGAATCAGTCAGAAGCATTCGGCAGGAATCAGACAAAACCAGTAGGCCGGGAGGAGTCCAACACTCTGTGCAGCCATGGCGGCAATTACACCTCACCTAGGAGGCTTGCTCTACGTGGGAGAAGCCGCTCCAATCAGACACATCTGGTGGTCGAAAGAGGATTGTTGCTGCAACACCGGGAGCAGTCACATGCATTGGGCGTCAGGGCAGATTCTCGTCCATAAAATGCCGGAACCTGCCCTCGAGGCAAGGAGTCGATGTATGAAACATTTCTTCACACATGCAGAAACCTCCCCATGAGGCGATATGGTAGACATTCTGGATACGGTTGAACATTTTTAAATGTGAGCTCTTGTAGGTGGATGAACCCGAGGTTGGGACAACTTCATTCGGAGGAGTTGTAGTGGACTCCATTGAACCTCGACAGCGAGGTCCCACTCAACCGGAAAAGGATTGTCATGCCACTGGTTCTGAGTAATCGACCAACATACATGCCACTTCGTCCCATGCTGAGTGCCATGCTCCAACCGGTCCATGAAGAGGTTTTGTTGACTTCCTTTGGTTGGGTGCTAGGGAGGTTCAGGACAGCCAAAGGATGTTTATTTTCTATGTTCGAATATTATAATAAGAGGGCCAAACGAGACCAAGGTGGTGTCTTGTCCTGAGTGGGTGGTTTTAACCAGGCATGTGTGTGTTTGTGTCATGAAGCCGATTCGACTTGTGTGCATGGGATTCAAACCAGACCAGGGTGGTGTCCTACCGGAAGTGTCCATGTGATTATATTCAAGAGTCATGTGTCGTGCCCCTTGTGGTACAAAAGGAAGACGGATAGTGTCATTTAGCAGTTCGATCACTTGGAGACTCCTTAGAGAGCGTGGGAGCTGAGAGGAATGAGAGGTTGAAAGGAGAGAAGAGGATGTGGAGGTTTGGGACTCTATTCTCTTAGTCGACGACCTCATTTTTTAACTACACGGGTATAACCAGCTGTCAGGAGGGTTGTAGCTCGGGGCTCCCTCATGGTGGTGTGTGGTGTCCTTGTCGTGGCCATTTTATCTAATCCATCGAACCAGATAAATAAACCCTTTTCAGGGGTTATGTAGCCGGTATCCTCAACGTGTGCGTGTTCGCAAATGAACCGAATGAATGAAGAAAGCGACTTGGGTGCGAGGCACTAACGCCATCACCGGTTTGAGGCTGATGACATCTGTCCTGTTCAGCTCATTATTATTGCATATTGAATTGCTTGAATTTAGTAATATATGCACATTGAATTGCTTAAAATATATGCATTTTTAATTACTTGTCAAGCCAGGGTACAGTCTCTGAGAGACGAGATGTCTTTGATGTTTTGCAAATGAGACACAGCTCATCTCATGTACCTCGCAAGATGAGCCAAGGTGAGCTTATCACGAGCTGAGGCAAGCAGAACATTGAGTTGTCAATCTTTTGAAGCTTACTAATTGCTTTTGGCTGGTTTAAATGCAACCACAGGGCACTCAGACTTAGCTTTTGATTGCTTTTCAAAATATATAAAGAAGACTACTGAAAGGCATGAATACCTTCATTAATTAGAAATTAGGCAGGAAAAGCAATTCAAACGAGAGTTTCAGTAATTAATCCTCTGGCAGTGGCGGACCCAGGAATTTTTTAGGGTGAGGCGCACTTATATTTAAAGTCCCTCTCAGAACTCAAGGACCTGTATTCAAGCTAGGGAACCTGGACCTGTAGACTAAAGCAACATATTGTTCTCCATACTTCAGGTGAAACACAAGCCTCATCTTGCCCTAAAGTGGGTCGGCAGCCTCTGGTCTTTGAAGATCAAAATGTCTCACCTCGAAACAGGCAAGTGGAGGGGCAGCATTGCTTCGCGCCTTGTTTTCTGAATTATTTCTCACCCAGTTCTTCGCCACTTCCTCATTGCAATGCCTGCTCCCTTCTATGTTTCCTTAACCCTGTACTTATATCTATCTTGATAGTCTTGATGCCATTCTATATTAATTTACACTTTGGTTCCACATTGTTTCCTATATGCATACTCAAATCACTTGAACAGTGGCAGTTCACTTGTTTGAAACTTGCTTCCACTTCATGTATTACTTCTCAAATCACATAAAAATTCATTAACTTCAAGTCAGGTTCTCCTGTTGTGGATTAGACAAATCAGCAACGTTTTACATATCCTCGAGAGGCCCTAAGGTTGCATTTGATAGCTCCAAAATGGATCTCAATCTAAGTATCTGGAGGGGCAAAAATGTGGAAGAAGCCATATTGCCAGATCCAAGTTAATCAAACAGTGAATCTAATAAGCCATCTCAAATTGACCCAAATACATAAAATAATAAAGGATCTTCATATCTCTAATCAAACCATGGGACCAAGGGACTTATAGAAAAAAAGGGAGGAGGAAGAGAAGAAAGTATTAGGTCCTGACGTAAAACATATATGAGCAAAAGATTAGTGAAGATGTAGAGAAACCTTACATGACTGATCTCCAGCTATCAAAAAAATCAAACATGAGCAAGACTTAGATGCATGTTAAAGGAGATTATGTTAGTCAGCAAGAAGTGCATGTACTAGAATCCATAATTTAAACTGCAGAAAACCTACCGCAGAATAAGTGTCCGTCAATACAAATAAATTATTCCCTGCTACATATATCAGATGGAAAACAGTGACCTAAACTTTCTGGTCCGCTTATGTATCTCAATTTGTAGAATCCAAAAGGATGGCAATACTACAATGCTGCAGAAAGAAGCACAACATAAAGTATATCGTAACATGGATAAAATTCTTGGGTTGCAACTTGACAATTCACATTGGAGATGATAATGAATCCCAAGGTTTTGTCAGACTGCAACATCAGCAGGATGTTAATCTAAGTTTCAACTGAAACTCCAGGGCTGCCCAAAGGTGCCAATTGCAGCTGTGCTCTAACCCAATATTGCCAAATATAGACCTTGAGAACACCATGAGCATTAAATAACAAGACAAACTTTATCTTTGCTTTGCGTTACATTTTACACCTGCTGCGATTTTTCAGAATCCATTTAGTGTACATTTTTAAGATCAAGAATGTGCTCATGGTACATACACAGAATAGGCATTAGATTGATCAGAGCCATGTGAAGATGTGTCACCTTCCATCAATCGGTCATCTTGCAGGATATCTCTAAGGTTTTGGTTAGTGCTTTAATAGAGTTGAGATGCATATAATACACTCATAGACATACACCTCAAGCTCAACAAAGCGGACTGTTAACCAGCCATTCAAATTCTACCAAGCATATCTATTCTCCTGTGAACATCAACAAAAGTTTAGGACAAACATTTTTTCTTATGGAGATGATCGTATATCAGGAATTTTACCAAGTGAACCACACTTGCTAAGTAATTTTATCTCCACTGGGTTTATAACTTTATGGTGACACAAACTACAAATTAGGGCCACATACGAAATGTTCAAAACACATAACATCCGTTGGTGTAAATAATAAAATTTCCTTAGTTTTGACAGCCTTGGACACAAAGCCAAACTGGAGATGCTCCCAATCTCCTACGCAAAACTAAATCATTACAAGCTACATTATTGCTTACATGCGACCTTGTAAGTTTATTGTTGGCAAGTTGGTATTATGGTGAATTTATCCATAAATAATTCTGAGGACAAGATGAGAAACCCAAGTCCAATCATGTCTAATTTGACCCAAATAACAACTATCGTATCAAGTAGTTCAAACAAGTGTTATCTGTATTGCACCGCATTGTACTCCTATTATATCGTAGGACTCCAAGATACTATACATTATAGTGTATCGTATAAGATACATTATCATCTCTATAAAAGGTCTATCGCCCGTATCGTACGATACGGGCGATATGTCTTAAGCCTTTTATAAAGCTTGTTGGCCGAGTGGAACCTCGCATTTCTGCGGGGTTTCTAGCTTCCGTCTGCTTTTTCTAGCTGCTCCAAGGCGATTTCCAAACAGGGTGAACCATTTCCAACGTTTTTCAAGGGTCTCCAATGTCGCTATCACTCCGACAAAGACCACCGACAATCTGGTGTTTGTGGTATAACTTTTTTTCTGCTTTTTATATGTGTATTTGGTATTTTCTTGTGCTATTTTTTTTTAATGACAATATATGATGTGCCTAAATATCCATTCGTTGTATTTGTAAAGTAGGGGATACTCTATTAGTCTATTTGAGTGTTTTGGTCGTTTGTTAAGTGAAGATTGGAGATTTATGAAGTGTTTTTATTTTCAGGTTTATAAAGATTGAAGTGTTAAATTAAGATAGAAGGAAGGGGTATTAAAGACTCTTAATCTCAGTCTTATGATCCAGCATGACAATGGGGTAATGTAGTTGAGGAAAACAAATTGAAAATGATGAATTTTATGAGAAGGTGATTAGTGGTGGAATTTCTCGTTTGAAACATCAACTGACAGAGACTAGGAAAGAGGTTACTCCTTGCATGGACAAAGTTAAGAGAGTGCTAGAAGCATTAAATGACAATGTATATAAATAAGTGAGAATATAGTTGAGAAGAGATAACAAAAGAAAGATGTAGAGATCTTTGAGAAAGATGATGATGTTGTTGGACTTGATGATATCATCTCTTCTTATGCTAGAAAAGAGGTTGGTAGTAGTAGTTCTCGACTACCAACAAGAGAAAAGAGAGTTATTGAAGAGGTTGGAAGTGACTATGTTATTAATAGCGCACTATAGCACCCGCTATAGCATTTTAGCGGGGCTAGAAACGCTATAGCAGATAATCCTTAGCGGGCGACCTGCCAAAGCCGATATAGTGCCGCTAACAGTGCTATAGCACTGTCAGCGAACAGGCTAAAATTTATATTGGATCGGGTCGATCTGGATCAACCTGATTCAAATGAAATAAAAGGTGAGAAAACCCTCGTTCGTCCCTATCCCACCTCTCCTTCTCACATTAACGCGTAACTCTCGCTCACTCCAGCCTCTCGCCGCCACCACCCTCATGGATAGGTACGCCTTTCTCTTTGCTCTCTCCCTGTTTGCTCGCCACTACGAGTGAGACGCACAAGTTCATACCTAGTTAGAAAGCGGTCTTTTTCTTCCATCCCACCTTGCTATAATGACAAGGCTAAAACAGAATGAATAGATGATGCTGAACCTTCCTTTGCCTCTCCCTGCTCCACATCTCTTAGTTCACCCTGGATGGAAGGGATGTTGTTCTGGCTACCCTTCACTGATCGACTCCTACGAGTGGCCCACGGGGCGGTTATTCAAGATCTCCCCCTGCCGGGTAAGGAGTTCTCCTGTCTTCTTTCGAATCATCGTCACCAGGAAAAAGCGAACTATGGCTTCAGTGAGGAGCGTACCCGACCATCAGGAAAGGTTGTCGTTGGATGGCTCAAGCTCAAAGCAGCTTTGCGTTGGGGTATTTTTATTAGGAAGATTGCAGCTAAGAAGAGAGCATAACTTGTTGAATTGGATGAGTGATGAGTCCTATAGACCTGACTTTGTCCTATGCCTTGCACTAAAATGAATGAACGCAGATTCTCCCAGAAATTCGTAGTATGGGTGTAGTAGGCCTTTCGTTGGGCTTTGCTATAGGTGTTGGGAAAAGCTATGGAATCCTACCGCGACACAAAAGGCCGGTCTGAGATTCTAAAGGAGCCCTCTCCTGGCCCCCCGAGGAAGCAGTCTACTAACTGGAAACCTGCCTCTTTTCATGCCTTTCACTAGGCCCACTGAGAAGATGCATCTGGCTTAGCCTTCTCATTGTTACCTAAAACAAAAGCATGCTTAAACTTGTTCACCACTTCTAACCATTCATCAGCTTAGCATTACTTATTTAGTGATACCAATGAATGTTACTTATTTAGTGTTCTATTTCTTGTATAAGGTTGAAAAACTCAAGCTGAGTAATTATTCTTATTTTTTATAGTGAGTACAAGTGCAGTTGCTTGTTCTTCAAGTGGTAGTGGTAGTGGTAGTGGCAGTGGTAGTTGTGGTACCGGCACTAGTAATATAATTGGTATTTGGTTTTCTAATCCAGCATACAACTACAGACCCCCAACTTGGAAGAATGCAACTGAAGAAATAAAAAAATAATTTACGATTATGTGTACAGTAAATCGAAGAAGAAGGTCGAGAAAATTTCATTTCCATACGGAAGAGAAGCTTCTAGCATAAAAGCTAACATAGCGGGAGGCGCCCAATATTTATCATCTTCATCATTATTTGGCTCATGACCACTGCTTCCGAAGGAACCCATGGATTCATTTGTGCATTTATCGCCAGACTCACTACGACAAGCTATATTAGAAAATCGATATAAGAAAGAAGAAAGAGAACGAATATGCATATCCATTAGCAGGTGGATGTATCAAAATGGAATCCCTTTTAATGTTGTCAGATCCCCTAGCTTTCAAGTGATGGTTAGTGATATAGAGCAGTTTGGACCTGAAATGAAGGCTCCATTATACCACGAAGTAAGGAAAACATTCTTGGAGAAGGAAGTGGGAAGAGTAAGAGAGTTTACGAATGGATTTAGAAAGCATTGGGCTACATATGGATGTTCTATTATATCAGATGGATGGACGGATAGAAAACAGAGAACACTAAAATTTTTTTAGTGTATTGTCCTCAAGGTATAGTGTTTATTAAATCTATTGATGCATCTCATGAAGTAAAAGATGCAAATAAATTGTATATATTGCTAAAAGAAGTAATCTTAGAGGTTAAAGAGAAGAATGTTGTGCAGGTGGTCACAGATAATGCAACAAATTATGTTGCAGTTGGTAGAATGTTGATGGCTGGAATTTAATAATTTGTTTTGAACACCATGTGCTGCACACTATATAAATTTGATGCTTGAAGATATTGGAGAGACAAAAAAACTAAAAGGCATCTTCAGTTGGGCAAAGAAGCTAGTGACATTTCTGTATAGCCATGGACATATATTGCATATGATGAGACATTTTACAGAGGAAAAGACATACATAGACTGGTTATGACCCGTTTTGCTACTAGATTCTTAACTCTGAACAACTTGTGATAGTCAAAAGAAGCTCTAAGGTCGATAGTTATTTCTCAACAATGGGAAAAATGTCCTTTATCAAATAGTATTGAAGGAAAGAATTCTAAGACAATAATTTTGCAACTTAGATTTTGGAAGGGCATTAGTTTTTCACTTAGTGCAATGAGTCATTTGGTAAATGTTTTACGTATGATCGACATCTATAAGAAGATAGATCCTGTAAAGGAACAAATAAAGGTACATAAATATTTCTATTTTTATAGATATTTTCAAGTAAAAAGATTGTTTTGCCCTTACTATGCAAAAAATCAGATTTACCCTTTGACAATTTATAAAAATTATGAAATACTGGGCTATCGTTTTATATTTATGCCCTTCCCGGTTGAGATAACTTCAGTTCTGCCATTCAATCAAAAGACAGGATTGCCCCTGTACTTTTAAAATAATTATAAATTCGGCCTTAGGGTTAAAATTATAGTTTTAACCTCGATTAGTCACGAATTTTATAGAAATACCAAAGAGTAATTTTACAAGTCTGTCCTTAGTTTTTTTTAAAAATTTCAAAAGTGGACAAATAGTTAAAGTTACGATTTTACCCTTGGTATTATTAAAAAAAATAATAATAATTTTAAGGCAGAAATTCTTTGGGAAAATTTACGAGTTTATCGCAAGGTGCTTTTGGAGTTGTCGTTGGTTTGTTTTCATGATATTATGCATTGTTCTAACATGATTCTTGGTATGTGTGCTTTTTGTTTTATGTTTGTTTCTTTTTTAGACCGTTTAATTGTTATTATTGCCAAACACATAAAAATAAGCTCTAGAACATGTGTGTCTGAGTTGGCAAAAACTGAGAAGTTAAACGGTTTTAACTTCCAAACATAGAAGAGGAGAATCCCACTCGCTCTAACACTTGAAGGTGTTGAGTATGTGTTGAAGGAAACTATACATCTGCCAAGAAGTAGAAATGTATAAAACATTTATAAAAATGACACTATAGTAAGGACAATCATGTTGACCTACATGCAGGATGACTGATTAGGGTCTTCGAAGAATGCGAGACCGTTGGACCGCTAAAGAGCTGTTTGACTCAATAACAGCCAAATATGACATAACTGTCAAATTATATGTGCAGTTGCTACTACAAAAGTAAACTCCTTTAGAATGAAAGAAGGAGATAATGTAGTAGAGCATGTAAACCATATGTTGGTAATGGCTAGAGACTTAGCCGTAGAAAAATCAGTCATCTCGGAACTGATGCAGATATCAACGATATTAAACAGTCTACCCCCTTCATGGAACATGGTCACCACTGTCCTCAAATTAGGGCATGAGATTAACCATTCAGAGTTGCCCCTGAAACTAGCAATAGAGCAAGAACACATGGCCAAAAACAACCAGAAAGAAAATAAACCAAACAAGAAGTCTGACAAGAATAACAAGAAAGGCGGTTAAAATTTTAAGAAATCAAAGGAAACCGCTTCTCGGGTTAAGTGTTTCAACTGCGGAAAGATGAGACACTACAAAAGGGACTGTCGTAACAAGAAAGGTAGAAGAAACAACCCACAATGCGGATAGTCGGAGAAACATGATATAATCAGCGTAATTTCAGAGTACTTGTATATGGACCGCCCAGTGAAAGGTTGGTGGATAGACCCTGGAGCTACTCGACACATCTCGAAGATCAAAGAAGGGGCAATGGATCTGAAGGAATACAAACCCGGGAAACATCGAGTCTACATGAGAAATAATACTTTCTCGGATGTTTTGGGTATTGGGTCCTTCAAAATATTTGTTCAAAGGCAAACCAATTGTATTGACTGATGTATTAATTGTGCCATCTATAAGGCGTAATTTGGTCTCGGTCCTTGCCTTGGTAAAGAAAGGTTTTGAGGTTAGGTTTATCCCTAACAAGGTAACTGTGGGAAAGCATGGGAGGATATTATTCTCTGGAAAATTCGATGTAGAACATGAACTGTTTAAGATTTATGATAATGAAATTGGTACTTCTTCTGCTTATATTGAGAATGCATTTACTCTTGATGTGAATATATGGCATAAACGCCTTGGGCATATAAGTCTGGAAAAGTTAAGGAAATTATCCAACTTTGACTTATTGCTTAGATTTGAGGAAAATACTTTCAACAAGTGTGAAGCTTGTATACAAGGAAAAATGCAAGGAATCAACAAGGGTAACAACCCTCTTGGAGGTTATTCACACGGATTTATGTGGGCCTTTTAGAGTAAAGTCACATCGTAGAAAATGTTATTTTATAACCTTTATCGATGATTACTCTAGATATATGTATTTATATCTTTTGGCACATAAATCTGAGGTACTTGATGCTTTTAAAGAATATATGCAAGATGTAGAAAACCAATCAGGGCATTCGATCAAAGTCTTAAGATCAGATAGAGGTAGTGAATATACCTCGACAGAATTTCTAGAATTATGTAAAGACTTTGGTATTGCAAAGCAAAATACAATGCCTAGTACACCTCAACAAAATGGTGTAGCTGAGAGATACAACAGAACCTTGCTAAATATGACAGGATCTATTTTGATCGATGCCTCCCTACCAAGGGTATTTTGGGGAGAAGCAGTAAGTACAGTGGTTTACATACTCAATAGAGTATCGTGTAAAGCTGTATTCACTACACCATATGAGATATGGTTTGGAAGAAAACCCAACCTAGGTCATCTCAGGAGGTGGAGATCTGTTGCACATGTAAAGATCCTTGATCCGTCTAGAGACAAGCTAGATAGTAGGTCCTTGAGATGTATATTCATTGGATATCCGAAAGGTTTAAAAGGATATCGGTTTTATCATAAGGACCACATACTCATTGAAAGCAGAGATGTTGAATTCTTAGAAGATACTAAGAATGACATCCTAGAAAACAATGATGAATGTGTTGATGATCTAGTAGATTTAGACCAAATCTTTTGAGCCCATTGAATATCTTCCTCAGACTACCGAAACCTTAAGTGGACATAAAAGGCCAAGAGCCACTCCGTCCTACTTAAAGGATTATCACACTTATCTGGCAGAAGAAGTGTGTAATTCGGTGGATTTAGATGAGTTGACGCATAACTTGACTTATCAGCAAGCTATGAACTCATCAGAAGTAACAGAATCGGAAAAGCCATGAATGAGGAAATTGAATCCATTGAGAAAAAACAAGTTTGAGAATTGGTTGATTTGCCAAAATGAAGGAAAGTCATAGGCTGTATATGGGTTCTGAAAAAGAAATATAAGGTCGATGGTACAATCAACAAGTTTAAAGCGAGGTTGGTTGCAAAGGGTTTTTCGCAAAAAGAGGGGATATATTATGTTGAGACATATTCTCTAGTTGTGAAATTTGCATCCATACGTATAATCCTGGCAATATCTGCATACTATGATTTAGATTTACATCAGTTAGATGTAAAGACAGCTTTTCTAAACGAAGATTTAGAAGAAATCATATACATGCAGCAGTCTAAAGGATTTGTGGTTGAAGGCCAAGAAGATAAAGTATATAGGTTGAGAAAATCCCTATATGGCCTAAAACAGTCACCTCGCCAATGGTATTTGACATTTCAAAATGTCATTATAGAACTTGGGTTTGTGACTAATAAACTTAATTACTATGTATATGTTTGGAACATTGGGAGCCACTTTGTCATCTTATCATTATATGCTAAGTCACATAGACACTTCTAAGGGGTGGAGTGTCGACCTCGACATTGGTGCGACACTGATACCGACACCGACACCGTGTCGGGTGCGGCATGGCAAAAAAAAATTTGTGCAAAAAAAAAAAAATTGCAAATTTTTGTAACTCACGGTTAAATGGGTCCGGATAATGAAGATTGATTTGTGTATTATGATGAAATTAGTAGTTGTTTACCATTTATATGTTTTGCTTTAATATAAACTTATAAAGTTGTGTACTTGCTATTGTAGTTGTATATCATATTAGCTTTAATGATTTTGCGTGCGAACAATTGGTTTCTTATTACTCAATCTGATTGGATTCTTGACTCCATACTGTACGCCTTTGCACAGAATAATCTTTGTCACCAAACACATTTAAAGACCAGGAACATTACCTGATCAATAAAACAGAAGAGTATGACATCACTAGTGGATCCTAGCACAAATACTAGTATATGTTATATCCTACTAAAGATCTCGAAACTCTTTGAATCCATAACTTCGATATTTTGTAGCTCATAAAATCATTGTAAGTTTCAGATCATTATGTGAGAACGTGCTAATTGATACCTATGTGCACCCAAAATTAGCAAATACTAGTTGTATTATGATTGATTTATTTAGGTTGAATATTATATATAATATATAATATTATATACCCTAGCCGTGTCGCCGCACCCAAAATTTTTGAAATTTGCCGTATCCCGCACCCGCACCCGCACCCGTGTGACATAGATTATATGTAGATGACATATTGTTGATTGAAAACGATAACGAGATGATTGTTAAAACCAAGTCATTTTGAATTCTAAGTTTGAAATAAAGGATACGGGGGAAGCATCCCCTATCTTAGGAATAAAGATTTCTCGAGATAGAGAATCTAGACTCTTATGCCTGAGTTAGGAGAGATATATTGACTATATCCTCAAAAAGTTTAAAATGAGTGAATGAAAGTCTGCTGATACACCTGTTGCAAAAGAGGTCAAATTAAGTAAGGTTGATTGTCCCGGTGAAGGAGACGATAAGCCTAATGTTCCTTATGCATAAGACCTTGATATCAGCTTTGCTGTTGGTCTTGTAAGTAGATATCAAAGTATGGTCTTGTAAGTAGATATCAAAGTAATTCTAGTTGACAGCACTGGGTAGTTGTAAAAAGGATTTTAAGATATCTTAAAGGAACAAAAGACTTCAAACTGCAAATGAATTAAAAGTGGTAGAATACTCTGACGCTGACTTTATTAGGAGCAAAGATGACAGTAAATCAACCTCAGGGCAAATATTCTTATTTGGAGGTGATGTTGTTTTTTTGACATGTAAGAAACAGGGTTGTATAGCATTGCATACACTGGAAGCTGAGTATGTAGCTTTTTGTATGGCTGCAACGAGTGCTGTTTGGATAATCCGCTTCATAAGTGATTTGAAGTTGGAAATAACCGACGAGCCAGTTGTTATTTACTGTGATAACAATGCAGTAATTACTCTTATCAAGAGTGGAGCTGATTGCTAAAAAAGCAAGCATATAATGGTGAAATACCACTATGTTCATGATATGGTCATGAGAAAGGAAATATCCATCTCATATATGCCAACAAATGATAAGTTGGCAGACCCCTTCACAAAAGGCATAAGAGAGGAACTTTTCTCAAAACATGTTACAAACATGGGTTTGAGATATATTTGATTGTTGTGTAGGGAAATAACCACACAACGAATAAAAGTGTTCTATAGGTAAACAACCATTCATCGAATAAATTATTGGGAAGGAAAATAACCACACAATGGGTATCGATTGCATTAGTAATCATGAAAAATGAAATGGAAAATAACCACACAACAGGTATCGATTGCATTAGTAATAATGAAAAATGAAACCCCGTAAGAGTGGGAGGGTATCGATTGCAGTAGTAATAATGAAAAATGAAACCCCGTAAGAGTGGGAGGAAACCAGTATATCTAAACACTTTGCTCGAATGGCCAACTAGGAGATGATATTTTGTGGCTGGCCATCCACACCGTTGTATAAACTGTATAAAGATGATAACACCGTTATCGGACTTTACGGTAACGCTATCGATAACGCTCCATATGAGGAAAATTCCGAGAAGAGGGAGGAGCAGCGAAATATAGGAAGAGAAAAATCAAACAGAGTTCCTCTCCCAGGGCCCGTGTGTGGAAACCTCAACCAAATCCACAAACATTCCTCAAGGCGAACAGAAGCTCTTGGCCGCCCTCGAACATAAGCACAGGCGGGAAGCAAGCCAGCATCCACCAAACATATCTCCCACAATAGAAAAACGGGTCGAGATATCAGTAACACCCATCCATAGTACATATTACAGAATGAGGAGACACTTCAAAATCCGACTCAAGGAATGTGCTCGAGCTAAATTGAACCAGAAAAGAGCTAGGATAATCCCTCAAAACACAAACATGCAGTAACTTGACTTGCCTCACCGAAGAGAAGGAAAATTCACCGTTTCTACGCGTTCCTCTTCCGGAATCAGACACCAGTTTGGCGACGGTGTAGCTCGTAGCCATCTAAAATCTTCCACATTCCTCCAATTCCCAGTTTCCTCATCCAGACCGGACCCTTTCAAGTGATCCTCTATGTCCTTGTAAGAGAATGCATAGGGAGCGAATCGAACTCCATTGCAAAACTCAATTATGGGTTTGCTTCGCACCCGAATGTAAAAATCCGTTCTCTTTGCTTCGTGAATCCGGATTTGATGACAAGCAACCATGAATACACAATCCTCAACGTCTTCGATCAAGATAGATCCAATAACAGGACCGATATGAACCCTACAGTCGCGCAATCGGTGCACAAAGACTGCCCTCGAGCACCCCTTGAGATACACTTCACAGCTGCGAAGATCTGAAATCGAGAAATCGCCATCCCTAGAGTCGCCGAAATCCTTCACCAACTCATTACCTTCCTGGTTTCTGAACCCCGGGGTTTCTCTCACCGCAAATTCGGATCTCCCGTCACCGGAAACAAGAACATTCCGTCCGTCCTTCAAAATCTCATCTCCAGAATATTCGGTAGCCATCAAAATGGGGGTTTTCTCGGTTTTCGCAGGCTTAGACCCGAAAGAGAACTTCTTTCTCGGCAAAATTGCTGCATTTGCGCTCGCTAGTTGCTCCTTTAGCTCGGCAATAGCCTTCTGAGAGGACCGGACGTCGTACGATGCCAGAAAGTATGAATTCTCGGCGACTTGCTTCTCTAGATCGGTGATTTGGACGGCGACCGCTTCTAATTCGGGCTTTAACTGCATGGATGCGTCGCTTGCATCGGGGATCGATCGGATTTCTTCGATCTTGGACCGAATGGAGCGATCGGCGTCGGAGAAGCTGCGGAGGAACGCCTGGGGGTTCTCGAAGGAGGGGGCGGCATCTCCGCTGTCGGATCGGCGTGCGAGGGATTGCTCGGCCCGGGATTTGTGACGCTGAGCAAGCCGGGCGAACACGGAGGCGCGGCGCTCCTCCAATGATGGGCGAGGATTTCCTGATTCGACCTGAGCTTCGTCCTCCATTTCACCCGTTAGTGTTTCCGGCGGACGGACGAGAGAGAGAGAGAGAGAGAGAGAGAGAGAGAGAGAGAGACGGCAAGCTGCGACCCCTGAATCTTCTGTTCGGTCCAATTCAAATAAACCCAAACATATAAAATCACAATAACACAGCTAGGTTTTACGAGCTTTGGCCCACAGGGCCGCACTTTTAAATTTTTGCCGAGACTTCCCGATCTTTAAAATACATTTCGCTGCTTTGTATTTTCGAAAAATCGAGTGAGGCGTTCACGACTAGGGCTGGTAAACCGAAGGAATTCATTAGTCGGTTCGTTTTACACTACATGGGATGGGAGTGAAAAAAACCCGTCCCACTGCCAGTAGGGTGAGATGAAGAAGACCCGTTAGAAATCGCCATTTGTACCACATGCATGCCCTGGTATCGAACTTATGCCCTTTAGCTTGTGAGTCGCCCCTCTATAGGGTTATAATAACATATAGCTAGGGCTGCTGAACAAACTGAGTTGCTTGTTGATCGGCTCGTTCTCAGTTCATATGCCTTGCAAGCTGAACACGAGTCAGCTCGTACGAACTTCGGCTCAGTTTGGTTTATGAAGCTCGCCGAGAAAACAAGTTTTTACCCTTATCCTTTCTTCAGATCTTGATCGCTTCTCTTCAAGTTGAGCAATACACAATGCCTGCATTCTTCCTGGTTTCTGAACGATAATCTGATTGATCCTCATGCATTTCCGTTTACCTTTTTTTGTAGCCGGATTCCAAGTGCATAATAGCATGGGACAGTTCGTCTTTCCTTTCAAGTATCTGATTCGTTTCTCTTGATTCACAAATTGCGCAGATCCAAGATTCTTCCTTCTCGGAGCTCCTCTGTGACCCAGAGTTCTTTCACAATCGTCTTCCGACCCAAGAATCACAGACGATACTTCCGCCGTTTCCTCACTAACGAAAATCTAGACAGCGAACCCCGGCGCGAGGAGAAGAAACCCTCACCCGATTGCGAGACGCTCGCCAAGTGGACGGCCCCTCTCGAACTCACTAACAACTGCTCTCATTTAAAACGCTAGTTCAGTTAGGCCTAAATCGTCCGACCTCCCTCTGTCCCCATCCCGATCTTGTCTACCGCTGCCCCTCACTCTTGCGTCGAAGCAACCTCGGCGGCGTCCAACCTAACTCCTTCTCTCCCTCTCTCTCATTCGCAGTCCAGCTGCATCAGATTAGCGCAAAATGCTAAGGTGAGATATGTTTGGTGTTGTCTTGTTTTAGTTTATTTCTTAAAACTCTGTATTTCGTGTTATCTTGTTTAAGCCTATTTGTTAAAACGCGTCAAACATTACTTTCTTTTAAGGACTTCCTGTCATTGCATGAATTTGCTTCTCCTTTTCGTTTTTGTTGTCCATTATTTTCTTCGGTGTTGTGAATCTGCAAAATATATGTTTGATGAAATGCTTCAAGGAGACCCTTTTGTGCTTGATATGAGAGGGAGTTAGCAGAAGGAAGACATTCTACCACTAGTAGTTGTTCTGTTCATCTCCCTTTGCTGTTCCAGATGTTCCTAGAGATTTGTCGAAGCCTCAACATTATTTATAGTTCCTTGTTTTCGTACGATTTAGATTTTGAAGTATTTGTCGTGATAGTAGCAGTGTTGTGTGACCCGTAGCGCTCTTTAATATTAAAATAATACGAAAATTATTTAAAAAATCAAGAAAATTAGTAAAAATTCAAAAAAAATCTGGAAAAATCTGATATTGCTTTAAATTCATATAATGCAAAGTTTAGCACAGATTGAACATTCAACATTGAACAATTGGATCCAAAATTACATATTTTGAAGCAAAAAATGAAATACATCTACATTTTACATATTTGAATTTGTATCAGGATTATTAACTAAATAATCTTCATCTTCTACTTGATAAAGATTCAAAGTTTCTCATCACCTTCTGCTTTAAAATGAAAATCTTCATCTCCTTCGTTATGTTGTTGCACTTAAAATTAATTCATGCAATGTCTTCTTCGGTTAGGAGTGCATTTTCTTCGTTATCTTCCATAATCCACTCATCTAATATATCAAAATTAACAAACTGCTATCTTTGTACATGTAGTTGTCATATTTGCTAATTTTCATATATGAGCAAAACAACGAGCTCAATTTCTTTGATTATTGACTCTATGACACCTCAGTGATGTGATATTATTACTTGATGATATCCCTTTTTCTCTTACAATTAGCTTTTTAACTAATGCTTGAGCTTCATTTCTCACTTCACAGACTGAGTTAAGCCTCACACACGTTGATCGTGTTCCACTCAATGGAAGTCACGTAAGGTGAACCCTAAAATAGTGAAGTTGTGAAATGCCCACTCAATGAACCGAGACAACCAAATGTTTTTAATTGTTTGCGATCTCATGAAATTAGAAACTGCTAGCAGAAATATACCTAAAAGTTAGCAACAGAAAGGAAAATGATTTTGTCATAATTTTTATTTGTTTATAAATTATTTTTATTCAATAAATAAAATTATAAACCCAAATTACAAGCACAGGGAAGTGAAGAGAGTCAAAGAGAGGCCAGAAACTTGCAAAAAAAAATTTTAAAAAAAAAATTTGAAAAAAAAATTTGATTTTTTTTTGGTGTATTGTACGATACAATACGATAACCTGTATCTTACGATACAGGTTACCGTATCGTATCATGGCTTCCCATGATACAATACGTATCTCACCGTATCGTACGATACGGTGCGATACGGATAACACTGGATAGTAGGTTAAAATCCTTATTCAATCTTGATGTTAAGTGACCAATCATTGGTTATGGACATCATTATTTTGTTCAATTTTGATGTTAAGCATATTTTAAGTAAGAATAGTTGTAGGATGGTTCAGTAAATTCTTATGCTGCACTCTCTAATTCACCCGACCTAGTGGGGAAAAGGCTTGGTTAAGGTTAAGTTTAAGTTTAAGGAATCTTCATTCATTTGATACTTAATGCATAAACACAAACATATTGTATTACTGGTTGCATTCACTTTCTTTCTGTGGAAGAATGCTTGGTTTCTTGGGTATTTTTGTTATTGGAGTTTTGGAAATCTGTTATTTTTAGATAGAGTTTATTGGAGTGGCAATGCTTCTCTAAAAGCTAGGGCACGCTCATTTTGGAGGAGCTAATAGTTCTTATAGAGAGGTCTACTTGCTGCATTATCTTCTTCATTGATGAGTATAATGCAGTGTTATCCGTATCGCACCGTATCGTATAGGAAAGGAGACAACAAAAGGATGATTTCCAGATGTGTGAAGAAGTTGATGATGTTACTATTACTGGAGTTGGATTCACTGATAGTTTGCCTTCAGATGCTAGAACAGAGATTGATAGTAGCAGTTCACGAGCACCTAGCACTGGAAAGAGGGTTGCAATTGAAGACTTTGGAGGTGGCAGAAGAGGAAGTTCAGGAAGGAGTAGAGGAAGAACTTCTTCTACCATATATTTGTTCTTTCCTCCTTTCACTACACCTGGTGCTCAACCTGGAATTCGTGCTGCTATGGCTTCAGAACAACTTCATGATCAGGCATACCTTGCAGTGGGAAGATGGTTGAATGATGCATGCATTTCATTTAATGCAATAAACAATTTTCATTTTCAAGCAATGGCAGATGCAATTGCTAACATTGGTCCATAATACAGGATGCCCTCTTATCAGAAGTTGAGAGGGAAGATATTAGATCAGACCGTCATTAAAGTGGAGCAATATTGTTCGACTTTGAGAGAGTCATGGAAGGAAACGAGATGTACTATCATGGCAGATGGATGAACCGATAGGCGAGGAAGGACATTGATAAACTTTCTTGTATATTGTCCTAAAGGACTCATATTTTTGAAATCTTTAGATATGTCAGAGGAGAGACACACTGCAGAGATCCTACGACAGAAATTTGATAAGGTTATACAAGAGGTTGGGCTAGAGAATGTAGTCCAATTGATTACAGATAATGCAGCTAACTACAAAGCAGCTGGGAAGGAGTTAGCTGATATTTATGGGACTTTCTACTGGACACCATGTGCAGCCCATTGTTTAGATCTCATCCTCGAGGACATTGGTGAGATGGATGAAATAAAGGCAGCAACTGAGTGTTGCCAAGATATTACAAAATTCATTTACAACCATGCATTTGTTTTGTGTATGATGAGGAGATATACATAAGGTGCAGAGCTTCTTCGCACAGCTGCAACTCGGTTTGTAACAAACTTCTTATCAATATAGATTATTGTGAGACAAAAGCAAGCTTTGAAGAGAATGTTCTCCTCAGATGTGTGGCAACAATTTGCAGAGTTGCCTCAAAACAAAAGAAATAGAAAGTTAAATGAGATTCAGAAACAGTTTTTAGAAGTTCATTTTGGAATGCATGTATCAGATTATTGAAAATTACTTGTCCTTTAGTGAAAGTTTTGAGATTGGCTGACAGCGAGGAGAAATCATCTATGGGCTACCTTTATGAAGCCATGGACAGGGCAAATAAAAAATAACTTTAATAGAAAAAAGAGAGATTATGTGCCCGTATAGAAAATAATTAATAGTAGATGGAATAAACAATTGGATAAGCAAGCCCGGATAAAGGAGGAGGGTTGTGTTAGGCTTTCGACAGCCAGCATAAAACTTCGTCGGATTTCTACAACATGGATTACAAAAATTATGAGCATTGTTTTGGGGCGTCCCCGCCTAGCGACGTGCTGCAGAGCCCGAATGCAGTAAGAAGTAAGCAAGGGCCATTACATTTTCGCCCGAATGTAGTGAATCAATTGCAGAGAGGGTTCCCACATCATGGACGGGTGTGGGTAAAGAAGTTAGTCCCGCTACATTGCCGCCCGAATGTAGTGAAAAATTTTCAGAGAGGGTCTTCGCATTTTGATTATGGACGGATGCGGGGGGTAAGGAAGCTAGTCCTAGATAATAAGATTCGTATTGGTTCTTAGAATATCGGAACATTATCGGGTAAGCTAATGGAGGTGGTAGATACTATGATTCGGAGAAAGATTCATATTCTATGTTTACAAGAGACAAAATGGGTTGGAGAAAAAGCAAAGGAGATAGAGGATACAGGTTTTAAATTATGGTACTCAGGTAAAGAAAAGGCCCGAAACGGAGTTGGTATTATCATAAATAAAGATTTAAAGGAGAGTGTAGTAGACATACAACGATATGGTGACCGAATCATGACATTGAAATTAGTGTTAGGAGCAGAGGTTTTGAATATAGCTTGTGCTTACGCACCCCAAGTAGGACTAGAAGATAGTATAAAGACAGTTTTTTGGGAAGAGTTGGATAAGGTGTTTCAAAAGATTCCACAAAGGGAGATGATTTGTTTAGGAGGAGATTTAAATGGACATGTCGGTAAAGAGGCATTAGGATATCAAGGGATTCATGGAAACTTTGGTTATGGGGATATAAACGAGGAAGGTAGGGAGATTTTAAATTTTGCTATGTCATTTGATCTCTTTATAGTCAATACAATCTTCAAAAAACGAGATGAACATTTAATTACTTATAAGAGTGGCTTATCACAAACACAAATTGATTACTTTATTTGTAGAAAAAAAGATAGAGCGTGTTGTAAAGATTGTAAGGTAATTCCAGGAGAAAGCTTAACCACCCAACATCGACTTTTAGTTATGGATTTACAAATAAAAAAATAGACAAAGAAGAAAAGAGTGCATCGAGCTATTCGGACTAAATGGTGGAACCTCAAAAGCGAGAAAGAAGATATATTTAAACAGAAAGTCCTTCAAGGAGATGTTTGGAATTATGTTGGTACACCCTGTGATATGTGGAACAATATAGCTATACATATTAGGAAAGTGGCGAAAGATGTGTTAGGGGTATCTAAGGGAGGTGTACCGGCACAAAAAGAAGCTTGGTGGTGGAGTGAAGTAGTACAAAATAAAATCAAGGCAAAGAGGGCATGTTATAAATTACATTATGCTAAGAAAACTAGTGAAACTTTAGAAGCTTATAAGAAAGCCAAGAAGGAAGCAAAAAAGGCCGTTAGTGAAGCAAAAGCTAAGATTTGGGAGGACTTATATAAAAAACTCAACTCAAAAGAGGGTGAAAGAGATATTTTTAGGATAGCTAGGGCTAGAGATAAGAAAACTAAAGATCTTAATTATGTTAGATGCATAAAAGACGAAGATGAAAAAATTCTAGTGGCAAATGATGATATAAGAAATAGATGGAAAAACTATTTTTATAATCTTTTTAATGAAAATAAAGATGTTAGTATTAGTTTAGGAGATTTAGCCAAGTCAGAAAAGTATATAAACCACAATTTCTACCGACGTATTCAAAAGAATGAAGTCAAAGAGGCTCTTAAACGTATGAAGAGTGGTAAATCGGTAGGACCAGATAATATTCCTATAGAAGTTTGGAAAATACTAGGAGAAATAGGAATCACTTGGCTCACAAGACTATTTAATGAAATATGGAAAAACCAAAAGATACCCGAGGAATGGAGAGCAAGTACACTTATACCCGTATATAAGAACAAGGGAGACATTCAAAATTGTGCGAATTATCGAGGTATCAAGTTAATGAGTCATACTATGAAATTATGGGAAAGAATTATCGAACGTAGGTTAAGACAAGTATAAAGTACAACAGAGAACCAATTTGGATTTATGCCTGGTAGATCTACTATCGAAGCGATTCACCTTTTGAGACATCTTATGGAACATTTTAGAGCAAAAAAGAAAGACCTTCACATGATATTTATTGATCTAGAAAAAGCTTATGATAGGGTACCGAGGGAGGTTCTTTGGAGAACTTTGGAAAAAGAGGTATCCCATTGACATATATTAACCTTGTAAGAGACATGTATGATGGTGCAAAAACATGTGTGAGGACTCATGAAGGAACGACAGACTTCTTTGAAGTTAATATTGGGTTACATCAAGGATCAACTTTAAGTCCATACTTATTTATAATGGTGATGGATGAGTTAACAAAACATATTCAAGATGAAGTACCTTGGTGTATGTTATTTGCAGATGACATTGTATTAGTGGAGGAGTCTAAGGAAAAAGTTAATAGAAAATTAGAACTATGGAGAGAAACATTAGAAAACAAAGGCCTCCGACTTAGTAGAACAAAGACAGAATATATGGAATGTAAGTTTGATCATTTGGCTACTTCAGAGGACATAGAAATTAAAATTGGCACACATTGCATTCCCCAAAAGGAAAGTTTTAAATACCTAGGGTCAATTTTTCAAAGTGATGGAAGAATTGATGGAGATGTTACACATAGAATTAATGCTGGTTGGTTAAAATGGAGAGGAGCATCAGGTATTCTTTGTGATAAGAAGATACCATTAAAATTAAAAGGTAAATATTATAGAGCAGCAATTAGGCCTGCCATGTTTTATGGTTCTGAGTGTTGGGCAGTTAATCATCAACATGTACAAAAGATGTTTGTGACAGAAATGAAGATGTTGAGATGGATGAGTGGTCATACAAGAAAAGACCGTATACATAATGAGGTTATTAGAAACAAATTAGGAGTGACACCAATAGAGGATAAAATGAGAGAACATCATTTAAGATGGTTTGGACATATAGAAAGAAGATCAAAAGAAGAACCTGTAAGAAGGTTAGAAAAACTAAATTTGGAAAGTATTAAAAGAGGTAGAGGACGACCACAAAAGTGTTGGAAAGAAACAATAAAGAATGATCTAGCTTATTGGGAGTTAACTGCTAACATGGCACACGATAGGGATCTATGGAAACAAAGAATCCATGTAGCCGACCCCGTCTAGTATGGGAAAAGGCTTAGTTGTTGTTGTATCAGCCTATTCATGCAGCAACTTACTATCTAAACCCATCATTCAGGTACTCAGCAACCTTCAAAAAGGATGGTAAGGTTAATCGAGAAATCATTGAATGTATTGACAGATTAGTCCTTGATGAGAGCATAGCAGATGCGATACATCGATATATGGAGATATATGATAATGCTCTTCACTTGATGGGTTTGCCTGTTGCAATTTGCAACCGCACTACGATTTGTCGAAGTAAATTGTTTATTTTCATATTTAAGTTTCATCTTACATTACTGTGGATTATGTCTCTAATGTTTGTCTTTTTATACAGATGTTTGGTGGAACAGGTTTGGAACTGATTGTCCAAACCTTAGAGATTTTGCAGTGATAATATTAAGCCAAACCTGTAGTGCAAAAGGTTGTGAAAGAAATTAGAGTGTTTTTGAACACATCCATACAAAGAAGCGCAACAGGTTGGAACACAAAAGGCTAAATGATTTAGTTTATATTCGTTGTAACATGTGCCTTCGTGAAAGGTAATGTTGTATTACTTTCAAATTTTCAATTCAATATTGTTTAACTTCAGTCTTCAATTGTTAATATTATTTACTAATTGTTTATCTTTGTTTGTCGTAGGCAATGTCATAGGCAACTAAAAAAGTAAATAGAGAAGAAAGTCAGTTCGATCCAATAAGTTTGGATAATTTTGATATATTAGAAGAATGGGTTATGGAAGACACTGAAGAAAATGCCCTCCTAACTGAAGAAGATGCCCTCCTAACTGTAGAAGACGTTGCTTTGATTAATTTAGAAGGAGCGCAACAACAAAATCAAGGAGATGAAAAATTTGATTTCCAAGAAGAAGGTGTCACTGATGATGGTGATGAGGACCTGCAACAAGGAGAAGATGAAGATTATTTAGTTGATAATCCTAATTACAATTTGTAAAATGTAATTATGTATGGAATCTGTATTTCATTTTTTGGATTCAAAATATGTAAATTTGGATGCAATTGTTCAATGTAATGCTCAATTTGTACTAAACTTACAATATATGAATTTAAAGCAATTACCAGATTTTTACTGAATTTTTCTTGATTTTTTTTTATTTTTTTTAGATTTTTACTATTTTTTATTGATTTTTAATTAATTTTTGCATTATTTTAATATTAAAGTATGATACGATACGATACGCCCGTATCGTGGAGCCCAGCGATACACGATACGATACACGTCAGACAACACTGGTATAATGCATATCTCTTGTCATTTGTATAGAGTGACACTTCTTTGGATCTCTTGTCATTTGTATACAGTGAGGCTTCTATGGACTACAAGGGAACACAGTTTTGGATTAGCTTAATAGTCCCTGCCAACAGCCCTACTGGCTGCACTCTTTTCTTTGATAAGTATATTAGAGTTTTGTTGTGTATCGGAGTGGTGATGTTCCTCTTAGAGAAACATGTTCGAGGTGGTTCAGAACTTCAGATACTGGGAGAAGCAGCCACAGGGAACTAAAATTAAAGGGTGTGAGAAAGTGAGTGGTGAACAATTTAATAGGAGAGGAAGGGCTCCAAGCTGTTGGAAGGTCAGAATAATACATGATCTTGCTTTCTTGGAGTTAAATGCTAATAGCACAAGATCAGGCTCAATGGTAAACTAGGCCCCATGTAGCTGACCTGACTTAGAGTGGAAAAAGGCTTCATTTTGGTTGTGATTTAGACAAAGTCATGGACATTTCAAATTCCAAGAAGAAAAGGGCTAGCTGTAAGGTACTTTTCATAGAACCAAAAATTGGGAAGTTGAAGTGCTTTTGAGAAGGCTGTGGTCTGGTATGTCTCACAAGACTGTGAACTTTCATAATCGCACAAACTGAAGTTCTATAAAGTATATGGACCCTTATATTTGAACTGCCAAGGTGCTTTTCTTGAACACGTCCAATACACTGAGGATTAAAACGAGAAGGTGAAAATCTGGTGAAGCTCTCTCTTCTAAACTTAAAAGGACCATTAGATTCAGTTATTCTGTTCCAAGGAAAACACTTGAGCTTATGCTTAGGGGATCTGGTAATGTGCTGTAAGTAACCTTGCAAAGAAGCATGTTTCAATGAAGCGAAAATTCAAGGTGAATGGTGACTGTGATTGTGGATGATGGCCGAAATGAGAAAAGGATTCTTTGCATCATGATCCTGACGTTACTGATGACTTCATCTATTGAAGGACGGAACAGTGAAGCTTGTTATTTGCCCTTCTGTGAGGGTCTGCATAGGTCGTCCAGCAGGATTTTATTATCCTAAGGGCTTCGTAGTGTTCATGTCTTCTGCTTTTACATGATAGAACACTAGTTTCCCTCAGGATATCATGAACACATTTGGCAAATCCTGTGGTTCGACTCAGGAACCATCTAAGTTAAATCAGGTCACCCATAAGATGGATTAGCAATCCCACCTTTGCATGTTCATGCCCGGATGGATCTTGAAACATTTATCCTGACATGATCAAATCAGTTTGGTAGTTGTCAAGCTTATTCATGTCTTCTTCGTTTATGCACCATTTTAGTGGTAGTAGTCAAGCTTTTGTGTTTAATATTTTTATCGATTAGAGTTTTATCATCTCGCATTATATGATTTTTGTTGTAGTTATATGGTATTTCCTCTTTCTTGGAATCTAACCTTCAATGACATTTACACTAATAGGCTTTGAAATCCATCTGTGACAGGTAGAGGGTATTAGTGCGATCATCTTCATCAAACACGTTTCAGTGCCTTTGCTGTATTAGCTATATATCATATAATTTATGGAGACCGAACCTGTTGAATTACCGCGAAGATTGAAATGGAGGAAGGTGGCATATGGAGGCATGCAACCTGGATATACTGACAATTACACAGATGAGTCTTTCCTTGAAGATATGGTCACAAATGCAAATGTTGTCAAGAGAGATCTGCTCAAAGTGATGCTGGACTCTATTTCCATTTCTCAGTATCTATGTGTCGTCGTTCTTGTGGTCTGTGTCTGGACATATACATTGGAAACCAGAGTAGATGGAAGAACACTACACCTGCTGAATGCCGTTCTTCTTGGGATGGGATTCTTGGTTCTTGTTTTTACAGAAACTAAGCTTTCTTTCGATCTTCTTTTCCATTATCTCTTGAACATTGCTTACTTCATCTGTGGTTTGTATCTGTTAGCTCCTTTATATTGCACACTTACAACATCCATCAGTTCAGACTCCATTTGGGCACTTACTGTTTTCCTCCTCCTGATTCATCTCTTTTTGCATGATTACTCTGGATCAACAATCAGACCACCCGGGGCTCTGAAAAATCCAACTCTGACCAGCAACATCTCCCTGAATGCGTCCATTGTAGCATCTGTGCTTATCGCCTCACGCCTTCCCTCCAGGCACCATATATTCTCTATAATGCTATTCTCATTACAGGTCTTTCTTTTTGCGCCACTGGTCATGTACTGCATTAAGAAATACTCGATGAAATTGCACTTGTGTTTCTCTTTCATCTTGACTTGTGCAACATTGGGTATTTTGTTCCCTCTGCACCATTCCTTGTTTGTTCTGTTTGTGGGTTTATTGTTGTTCATTACAATCGTCTGTCCTTATTGGCTTATTAGGATTCAAGAGTACAAATTTGAAATAAATGGCCCTTGGGATGAGGCTAAGCTTTGTTTTGATATAACTGAATGAGCTATAGATGTATGTTGATTCTTGTGTAATTCAATTAATCAACTCTTGTTCATCTGCTAGTCTTCATTCTGTTTGAGCTCTATGATTGGAAAAGTTTACCAGTCTTTCCGTGTCAATACCTGTGCATGTTTTTTTGGTGTGTGAGCGCATGCACACACTGTGCATGTGTTTGCTGAAGCTCTCTCTCTCTCTCTCTCCGTGGATGTATATTAAACAGTTCACCTTCGGGATGGTGTATTTTATGCATTTATGCACCGGCATATGGAGCGCGTTGTGATTCTTGCAGAGGATCTTGACAAATTTCTCTTCATGGAGTTGCTCTAATGTGGAGTCGGGTAACATACTTCATTGGGTAGCGGTTAATATATATGCAATAGCGGTTAGCAGACAGCTAGCGCTTGACCCCAATATACCGGTATATTATCATTTAAGATTAAAAACTAATATATATATATATATATATATATATATATATATATATGTATGTATTAAATACATGACCATCACATTCATAAATATGAATTAAATTAAATAAACATAAATAATAAATATAATATGGAATATATAAATTGTTGAAGTGAATTTGGATTAAGAAAACGAATTTGTAAAACAAAATGGTGAATGATGTTATTTGTATTTAATGTTATTTTCACATACTCAAAAGAACTTTGCATCTAACAAATGATGTTATATATATTGAGAGAGATGCACAAATCGAGAACAGATATAGACATATGCTTCCAAACTGTAATGTAGTGTTCTTCTCGGTATTTGATAGAAAGGCATGATAGAAGCAAATTTGGAAATTAGTGAACTATAGAACAGAAGCACAAACTCCAAAGTGTAAATTAAAGAAATGAAATTCAAAAAATTTCATAAAGAAATAATTCAAAAATATGAAGAAAGTAAACCAAAGAAACAAAAACCTAATTAAAATAGAAAACTCTTCATTAAAATTTAAAACCTTTCATTTTTCTTTCAAATGTGCAATGAGAGAGAGAGAGAGAGAGAGAGAGAGAGAGAGAGAGAGAGAGAGAGAGAGAGAGAGAGAGACTTTACCATTGTTATCACCGGTGGTTGGTGCTGGTGATGGTGGAAGCAGTATGCAAGAGAGAGATGGGGGAGAGAGGCGATTGTTGTTGCTAGGTTTTATACATTGGTTTTTATTAAACTCTTGAATTGGATCGGGTTGACTCATGTCCACATAGATTGACCCATCTTAGATGCAATTGAAGACTTAGCAGACCTTTATAGCGGTATGCAATGTCAATGCTATTTGCGGTTTTCATGGTTAGCCACTAAGTACCCACCAAGCCGCTAAAATGGCATGTTATGACTGATGGTATAACACGCTATTAACTACATAGGTTAATATGTTCACTGTTGTTGATACTGGGGTTAAATGTGGATTTGTTTGCTTTAAATATGTTTCTCGATCGAACAAGATCTTTATATCCTGCTCATTGACACATCAACATCGCATAGGAGTACTATTCTGTGGCCAACGATTGTTTGTCTTCATTCCACTTATCTTTTCTTTTGAATTAACAATTTGGGTCTTATGTTGCACTGTTGTAGGCACATGATTGTTATCTCAGTTTTTAAGATGATTTGTAACACATTGCATGGAAAACTAATTAAACATGCTAGTGTTTCTTGTGGGTGATGAAGCATGGGAGCAAGAACAACGACTTACACATGTTTAACCTAAGCTATTGTCGGATGGGCTTCTTGATCGGTCCTAACATTTCTTTGGCCAAGTTCCTTTACTGAAATTAACTTGGAAGGGATCAATTATGTTAATTTCAAAACTTTCGTCATACCATGAACCTGTCATATAGGATGGTGAATTGCATGCACTTATGCACTTAAAAAAAGGAGTGCATGTTGATTCTTGCAGAGGATTTTGACAAGTTTCTCTAAAATTGATGGATCGGCAGTTATGGTAATATACTTCATGGAGCTACTCTATTGTTGAGTCTGGTAACTTCAATCTGTCGATAAAGTTTTTCACCTTTATTCATCTATTTCTTTTATGAAATCCTTGTGATATAGTTACTCTAATTATCTAGTATGAGATGGTGAGGCCCATTATCATGTTACAAGTATGTTGTAGATGTGATGTTAAAAGGGCTTTATACGGATGAGTGTTGTCACCAGTTTTGGGTCAAAAATATATCTATCCTAAATCGACCAATTTCTTGTCTGTCGATTTGTAGACTATATGGATCAGTATATATGTTCATAGATAGTGTAGGCTTTGTTGTAAATATATTTGGGCATGTTTTCCTTTTTGTTAAGTTGGGTAACCATTATTTCTCTTATGGAGGGAAATAGTTGTTAGTCCTACACGGGTGAGATGAGCTGGTATCTTCTTATCACAAAGAATACCTGATGTTCCTCTCCATTTTAACCAACCAGCATTAATTCTATGCGTAACATCTCCATCAATTCTTCCATCACTTTGAAAAATTGACCCTAGGTATTTAAAACTTTCCCTCTGAGGAATGCAATATGTGCCTATTTTAATTTCTATGTCCTCTGAAGTAACCAAATGATCAAACTTACATTCCATATATTCTATCTTTGTTCTACTAAGTCGGAGGCCTTTGCTTTCTAATGTCTCTCTCCATAGTTCTAATTTTCTATTAACTTTTTCCTTAGACTCCTCCACTAATACAATGTCATCTGCAAATAACATACACCAAGGTACTTCATCTTGAATATGTTTTGTTAACTCATCCATCACCATTATAAATAAGTATGGGCTTAAAGTTGATCCTTGATGTAATCCAATATTAACTTCAAAGAAGTATGTCGTTCCTTCATGAGTCCTCACACATGTTCTTGCACCATCATACATGTCTCTTATAAGGTTAATATATGTCAATGGGATACCTCTTTTTTCCAAAGTTCTCCAAAGAACCTCCCTCGGTACCCTATCATAAGTTTTTTCTAGATCAATAAATATCATGTGATCTTCAAACATCTCATATTAAATAATTAAGGTCAAAGTGAAGAAGAGGCTTACCAAGCAACTTGACTTCCAACAAACCACAGAAACCATTCTTCAAGATGGAATAATTGAGAGAACTTATCCATCCTTCAGTGTTAATATGTGGAACCAACATATCATGATCACCACTGTCAAAAATATACAAAAATAAGAAATTGTTTCAAATGTATCAATAAATATTATTTGATAAATTCGGTCTTCTTTTAATAAAAGCATTATACCTTTATAAGAATATACGACTAATATTCCATATTCCAGTTTGAATGTCATTCTCTAATCTTTGGTTATCAATTTTATATCTATAAAGCTTGAAACAACCTACCATCTATTATATTGTCTTGAATGTGAACTGAATCAATGCATGTGCTAGTGAGCAAAGCTTGATCTAATTCAGATATTGACATTCGTAATGGATTATCAAATAAATAACAATGATGTGCATAACCCAAAAGGATGATCATAAGTTATGCCAGTTCGTAAGGTAACTCTTAAGGTTTATTTACAGTTTACACACACACACACACACATATATATATGAACTTAAACAACTGAAAATTTTCAGTCATCTTAAATAAAACCTTGTAACCTGTAAGAAGACTTGTATAGGGAATAAAAACGAGATATTGAAGTAGTTCGTATGATTCAGTAATATCAAATATCATCACTTATCAAATTAGGTTCAGAGTTCTTAGTTTAGTTGTATGGATCTGAGTTATGCAATATGAAATAATAAGTAATGTAACTAAGTTAAATTAATAAGTTAATAGAAAATATAAATAATAACATTAATTAACTAATATATTATATAAATTTATTGGTTTATTTGATTATATCATTAACCATTTCTTCATTTTTTGTTGTGAGGAGCTTACCATGAATCCCATAATTTCTGCTGCTTCCGTTATTGCTGCTGGATTGGCCGTAGGACTTGCTTCTATTGGACCCGGAGTCGGTCAAGGTACTGCTGCTGGCCAAGCCGTAGAAGGTATCGCTAGACAACCAGAAGCAGAGGGTAAAATACGAGGTACTTTATTGCTTAGTCTGGCTTTTATGGAAGCTTTAACAATTTACGGACTGGTCGTGGCATTAGCACTTTTATTCGCTAATCCTTTTTGTGTAATCCTATAAAAATAGAAAAATAGGAATCGTAGAAAGAGATCTTCTTTCCCATAAATCTAAGTGTAGTGCTCGGTGTATTGGTTTTTTTTTGGAAAGGGAGTGTGTGCGAGTTGTTTATTTCAAGAATAGGTTGGATCCAACCAACTGCACTTTTTTTTCGTTATAACTAGGAAAAGGTGTATGATCCCGCGAATTACTTCTGAATAAATTAAGAAATAATATTTTAGAACCATAGCATTTCGTGATTCATTGGTAAATCCACTTTGATTCTCTATCAACCAATAATTTTGGACCATTACCATGGTTAAAGCTATAAGCAGTTTGAAGTCTAGACGCAGTGTAGTATTCTTTCTACCACTATGTTAATACCGAAATGGTTTCAAAAAACAAATCGTTGGAATTTTTTTCGATATAGAACACTCATGTCGATAAAATGGCTTGAATCCTCTTTACGGCGAAAAATTGGAAAAATGGGTATTTTATTTCATCCCATTCCCTTTTTATACAATGCGGAATCGATGACCTATGTACAAATTAATAAGAATTCTTTGGATTTGAAGAAAGAAAAACAATTTTGCTGACAATTATTTGTTTGGTCAGAAGAGTCCTCCGAATATTCTAGTCTTGTATTAGTAATCAATTTCAATATTTTTTCAATATTTTATTGGAATATAAATAGAGAAGAGAGGATAGGCTCATTACATAAAAAAAGATAGGAAATTTCCAATAAGTAATTGAGTGTGAGAGCCAAATGAATCGAAAGATTCATGTTTGGTTCGGGAAGAGATCACAGACGTTTTGAAATGAATGGAAAGAGAATCTACTTTCATTAAGTGATTTATTAGATAATCGAAAACAGAGAGAATTTTGAAGACTATTCGAAATTCAGAAGAACTACGGGAAGGGCCATTGAACAGCTGGAAAAAGCCCGGGCCCGCTTAGGAAAAAGTCGAAACGGAAGCAGATCGGTTTCGAGTGAATGGCTATTCTCGAGATAGAACGGGAAAAATTAAATTTAATTAATTCAATTTATATGAATTTGGAACAATTAGAAAATTACAAAAACGAAACTATTAATTTCGAACAACAAAGAGCGATTAATCAGGTCCAACAACGAGTTTTCCAACAAGCCTTACAAGGAGCTCTAGGAACTCTGAATAATTGTTTGAACGGCGAGTTACATTTACGCACCATCGGTGCTAATATTGGCATACTTGGGGCCATGAAAGAAATAACCTAACTGATTAGTTCTTCTACTATAGTATAGAGTATAGGCATTTTTTTCTTCTAAAAAGGAATTAAATTAAGAAATACTAATGGTAACCATTCGAGCCGAAGAAATTAGTAATATTATTCGCGAACGGATTGAGCAATATAATAGAGAAGTAAAGATTGTGAATACTGGTACCGTACTTCAAGTGGGCGACGGCATTGCTCGTATTCATGGTCTTGATGAAGTAATGGCAGGTGAATTAGTAGAATTTCAAGAGGGTACAATAGGTATTGCTCCGAATTTGGAATCAAATAATGTTGGCGTTGTATTAATGGGTGACGGTTTGATGATACAAGAGGGTAGTTCTGTAAAAGCAACAGGACGAATTGCTCAGATACCGGTGAGTGAGGCTTATTTGGGTCGTGTTATAAATGCCCTAGCTAAACCCATTGATGGGAGGGGGGAAATTTTATCTTCCGAATATCGGTTAATTGAGTCTCCCGCTCCAGGTATTATTTCGAGACGTTCCGTATATGAGCCACTTCAAACGGGGCTTATTGCTATTGATTCGATGATCCCTATAGGACGCGGTCAGCGAGAATTAATTATTGGGGACAGACAGACCGGTAAAACGGCAGTAGCTACAGATACTATTCTTAATCAAAAAGGTCAAAATGTAATATGCGTTTATGTAGCTATTGGTCAAAAAGCATCCTCCGTGGCTCAGGTAGTGACTACTTTCCAGGAACGGGGAGCGATGGAATACACTATTGTGGTAGCGGAAACGGCGGATTCGCCTGCTACATTACAATACCTCGCTCCTTATACAGGAGCCGCTCTGGCTGAATATTTTATGTACCGTCAACGACATACCTTAATAATTTATGATGATCTCTCCAAACAGGCACAAGCTTATCGCCAAATGTCTCTTCTATTAAGAAGACCACCCGGTCGCGAAGCTTATCCAGGAGACGTTTTTTATTTGCATTCCCGCCTTTTGGAAAGAGCCGCTAAACTAAGTTCTCGTTTAGGCGAAGGAAGTATGACTGCTTTACCAATAGTTGAGACTCAATCTGGGGACGTTTCGGCTTATATCCCCACTAATGTAATTTCCATTACAGATGGGCAAATCTTCTTATCCGCGGATTTATTCAATGCTGGAATCAGACCTGCGATTAATGTGGGTATTTCCGTTTCCAGAGTTGGATCCGCGGCTCAAATTAAAGCCATGAAACAAGTAGCTGGTAAATTAAAATTGGAATTGGCACAATTCGCAGAATTAGAAGCTTTTGCACAATTTGCTTCTGATCTCGATAAAGCTACTCAAAATCAATTGGCAAGAGGTCAACGATTGCGCGAGTTGCTTAAACAATCCCAATCAGCCCCTCTCACCGTGGAAGAACAGATAATAACTATTTATACCGGAACGAATGGTTATCTTGATTCATTAGAAATTGGACAGGTAAGGAAATTTCTCGTTGAGTTACGTGCTTACTTAAAAACGAATAAACCTCAATTCCAAGAAATCATATCTTCTAGAGAATATATTATAGAGAATAATATATATAATATATTAGAATATTAAAAAATAGAATTCAAATGAAGAAAATTCAATTGAATATTAATAACTAAAACTAAATTAAAAAATTCAAATGAATAATTAACTAATTGACTAATAAAAATATATTAATTCTCTAATAGAAAAAGAAAGATTCGAATAGAATAAATAGAGAGATATAAGCAAGCGGGTAGCGGGAATCGAACCCGCATCGTTAGCTTGGAAGGCTAGGGGTTATAGTCGACGTCGATTCATCATTTTGAACGTCTCTAATTCAAAACCGAACATGAAACTTTTGTTTCATTCGGCTCCTTTATGGAATATATTAAGAAATGGAAGACATGAACAAAAAAAAAATGGACCCATAACATCTATGTCAGCCTTTCTGTATGAATACATTTAAAACACCTTGCTTTTTAGATGATCCCTATAGAAGAGGAGTATTATAACAATTTGTTTTTTTTTCTAGTTAGTTCGTTCTCTATTTCTATTTGAGAGAATCTTTAGGAAAATAATAAAATTTTATCGAGCTAAAAAAATATGTCGATGTCTCTAGTAAACTAAAGTAATCGTTTAATAGCTATTTTGCTTCAATCTCTCCTATACAAAACAAAAAAAAAAATAGAAGATTTAGTTACGATTAGAAGAAACTTTCTATATCTTTCTCCATGGATCCTTTACTCATACTCAAAAAAAATTGGGATTAATGATCCAATTCCAAAAACTTATGTTTCATAATTTTATAATTCAATTTGTCAATTTAGAATTGATTCTTTTTGGATACAAATTACGATAATGTATATTATTCCTCGAATCGTTCGTTGAGAGGTATAAAGGATTTTAAACGCCTTTAAGTAAGAAATAAAGTTTTTGATCGGGATAGGAATCAAACGAAGGATCCCTTAACTATTAAGGGGTCCATAGAACGAATCGCACTTTTACCACTAAACTATACCCATAGTAACTATTAATATAATATAGTTTATAGTTAAGTTATAGTTCCATCTTTTTTATCAAGCGTTTATTCAAACAAAGCTTGTCTCTTGAGGTCTTGAGGGAACATACATACGCTTTTTACATTCCAGTAAAAAAAAAGCAACGATGAGATGAATCAAAGGAGGAATAACAATATAATAAATTTCCTTCATATCAGAGAAATAGAAATAGCTCTTGTTGCGGCTTCAATTTCAATAACATATTAAATGCAGTTTTCCATTTTTAGGTTAGGATTCAGGGGAAATGGCCTGGCCAGTGCCTAGCTAGGTCTAAAGAATAAAATCACCTTTTGAACAAAAGAAAATGAAAGAAGGATTTTTTTCCTTTAGAGATATCTGTTTTGAATGGCTATATAAATGGAATTTCCTTCACACGTCGCGTCACATATGAATTATTCGTTTTTTGCAATTTGGAGAGATGGCTGAGTGGACTAAAGCGGCAGATTGCTAATCTGTTGTACGAGCTATTCGTACCGAGGGTTCGAATCCCTCTCTCTCCGTTCACCCTGCCCACTTGATATTTATCTTTATAATTCTAGAAATCCTGATTGGCTTGGTTGAATTGATGGTTTCATTTATCTAAATGAAATCTATGGAATAGATCAAATCCTAAGTTAAGAAGATGGATTGAGAAATAAAAAAAGGAAAGGAAAAATACATTATTCTTTATTCCTCGCGTCCAGGATTACGTCCTGGATCATTAGATATGAATTCATAGATAAAGAGTGAAACAAAGAATATCACCACAGTATAAACGAATAGTGTTACCTAGCCTCTTTCTTTATTTTTTCCCTTATCTTATATCAAATCAATAACTCAATAAAAATGATATTATTCTAAGAACAAAATATTTGATTTGTTATGCCTAATATCTTTAGTTTAATCTGTATCTGTCTTGGTTCTGAAATTGTCCAAGGCTTATGCTTTTTTGAACCAATTGTAGATTTTATGTCGGTCATACGTGTGCTCTTTTTTCTATTAACTTTTGTGCGGCAAGCTGCTATAAGTTTTCAATAAGATCCTTGATACTGCTCTAGAAAGATTCACGATTCCTTCGAAAAATAAAGATTTTACCATTTTCATTTTTAATATAAAAAGAAAGATGAGATAAGTAGTGCATTAAGACAAGAACCCTCGATTCAAACATTGAACTGAACATTCTTTGATAGACTCCGTGAATCCGGATCGGATCACCTCATTTCTTCATTCTGCCCCTCCAGCTGTGGAGCGGATACGGCATTCTGATCCGCACAATATCAAATTGCATTGTAGGCATGACGAGATTAATTGTTTTGATAACGAAGGAATCAGAACCTTATTACAAATGAATTGATTTTCTGCTAATTCCTTTCTTTTCTAAAAACCACTTCGTTTCCTTGTTTTTGTGAATTCCCCAATCAAATTCAATTGTCAAATTGAATTATACAGAATCATACTTTCATACAATATCTTAATTTAATTATATGTAATGATCAATGAATTTAGTTTTATTACAAATCTACATGTGCCAAACATAAATGAGACATGGATAAGCGGTAAGCCAATGGGTTTTGGTCCTATTACTTGGAGGTGAATCCTTCTATCACAGATCGATTCCATCTTAACTTAATAAATATTATTTGTTCTCTTTTTAAAATCTTAATAATCTTCTACTTATTCAAGTTTCAGAGAGGTTCATCATGGATACGATGTAATCATAATCCAAATGTTATTTCTAGTTTGGTTTTTGATGATTCTTTTCTGAATTAGACTTTACCATTCTATTCTGTTTGTAGGAAAGAGAATCCACTTTCAATGATTGACACATGTATGAAAAATCCATGACTGTGGTATAGGTAGGGCATAAAGATGGATCTTTCTTTATGCTTAAAGTCATCGAATTCTTGTTCATGCATGATCCATTCTGAGTCGAAATGTGAAGTGAAAGAAAAAAAACTCTTCTATCTTAGAACTTCTAAGTAATGGTAAAGCATATATGGTAATCATATTTTCATGTAAAAATGATCCCAATTGCTAATTCATTTTTTTATTCTATTAGGGGTTCATGGTACCAATTTCAGCAACGGGATTTGAGTTACTAAGACTCGACTAAAATGAAAAAAAAATGGGAATACGGGTCTGCACCTATTTTGTTGTGCACTTATACATAGCTGGTACTGGTATAGCACCAGCTTATACAGCTTATATTATAAGAATAAGAAAGGAAGATCCTTTTTTTGTTGGTTGATCGGGTATGTATGATTCATAATACAGATGGCATTTTTTTTAGATATGCGCTGATCAGCAATGAAAGGTATCAATTGCTATATCTGTGGCTATTCCCGATTTCATCAACAAAGAATCGTCTATATAAACATGGCAGGTCTAATTAATGCTCTATAATATTTACCTTTTAACTTTAATAATATCTTCTTGTCACAAAGAATACCTAATGCTCATCTCCATTTTAACCAACCTGTATTAATTCTATACATAGCATATCCATCAATTCTTCCTTAACTTTGAAAAATTGACCCTAGTATTTAAAACTTTTCTTTTGAGGATGCAATGTTTGTCAATTTTAATTTCTATGTCCTCTGAAGTAACCAAATAATCAAATTTACAATACATATATTATGTCTTTGTTCTACTAAGTCGAATGCTTTTACTTTTTAATGTTTCTCTCCATAATTCCAATTTTCTATTAACTTTTTTCTTATACTCCTCTACTAACACAATGTCTGCAAATAACATACACAAGGTAGTTCATCTTAAATATGTTTTGTTAACTCATCAATCACCATTATAAATAAGTATAGAATTAAAGTTGATCATTGATGTAACTCAATATTAACTTCAAAGAAGTTTGTATTCCTTCATGAGTCCTCACACATGTTTTTACGCCATTGCATATGTCTCTTATAAGGTTTATGTATGTCAATGGGATACCTTTTTTTTATAAGTTTCTCCAAAAAATATCTCTTGGTACCCTATTGTAAGCTCTTTCTAGATCAATAAATATCATATTAAGGTCTTTCTTTTTTGCTCTAAAAGATTTCATAAGACATCTCAAAAGGTTAATTGCTTTAATAGTAAATTTGCATGTCATAAATCTAAATTGATTCTTTGTCGTACTCGATACTTGTATTAACCTACATTCGATAATTCTTTTTCATCATTTCATAGTATGACTCATTAACTTATACCCTGATAATTTGAGCAATTCTAAATGTCTCCCTTGTTCTTGTGTATGGGTATAAGTGTACTCACTCTCCCTTCCTCGAGCATCTTTTGGTTTTTCTATTTCATTAAATAGTTTGGTGAGACAAGTGATTTCTTTCTCTCCTAAAATTTTCTAAACTTCTATAGGAATATTATTTGGTCTTATAGATTTATCATCCTTCATATATTTAAGAATCTCTTTGACTTCATTCTTTTGAATACGTCGGTGAAAATTATGGTTTAGATACTTTTTTTTATTTGGCTAACTCTCCTAAGTTAATACTAACATATTTATTTTCATTAAAAATCTTATAAAAATAAATTTTCTGTCTATTTTTTATATCATTATTTGCTACTAGAATTTTCTAGTCTTCATTGACTTTTATAAAATTTATTATTTTCTTGTTTCTCTTGTTTTCTTCAGAGCTAACTTAGCAATCTCGGTACACTCCAAAGCACATTGAGTGGTCATTTCCTTCGTGTGACCCTAATGGCGACAGCATACGTGCAGTTGGATTCCTGCGAATCCAGTGCTGTCAGGTGAATGTTATCCATTCTGCTTGAAACAGGTCTTAGAGTTACCTCGCATCATATTTTATTCTACTAGGCTTACATAATTGTCGCTCAAATTGCATAGCCGCTTTTGGCGACAACACAACTGCAACTTCAAGTATGAGAAAAAAGAAAACCTTTGTGATCAATATAAGCATTTCTTGTCGATGTGAATAACCATAAACAAACATAATTACGCTATAAACTAACTCTCCTATTACAATTTTGGCCTTGAGCACTCTGAAAGAATAGATCGTACCGACCTACTGGAAGCGAAGTGGCCGAATTGGAGTTGCGACAATTCTTGAAAGAAACTGAACGAGCATACTCAGAATGTTCCCTAAAACCCTAGATCTTAACGAGCAATGGGAGCAAGGCAACCACACAAATAGATCAAACAACAAAATGACCAAATCTCCTCGATCAGTAGACTCGCTACATCAACAATCGAACGCGAATTCGACCCTGCACAGTACAGACACCACCAGATCATCGACCAGAGTAAGATTTACGAAATGAGATTATTGTGCAAGATGAGTACCGCGAGGGCCACTTTCATCGTGATCGACGCGCCGGCGGCCGCCATTGCTCCGCAATTCGAGATCCGCTAACCGGAATTCAGCGACAAAAACCCCTAGGGTTCTGGCAAAATGGAGATTCCAAACCCTATATCAGAAATCCAGGCCTTGAATCAGGCTCCGGAGAAGCCGTGGAGAGATCCGTCAAGTCGATCCCCTGCAGGTTGTCCGCTTGCACGACACACACACACAGAGGAGAGGATGAATGAATCGAATTTTCCCCCTGTTTTCCCATTTTAACCAGCTCCTTTAGTAGTAGACCGGTGATGTCTCGTGTTGGGCGAATGCTTAACACCATGAGGTAATGAAGATCAACGTTTTCAAAGCATGACCCTATGAATTTTAAACCTTATAAGCGTAATACGTCGGCAACGGAATTCCGTCGACATGCTACTACGGAATTTCCGCCCTCATCAATTCCTGGCTAAATAGCCAGGGAGAGACTTGGTCGCTATTCTGTTGCTAAATGGCGACGGAATAACAAGGAACGTTGCCCCTCGCCGAATTCCGTCCCTGAACTTGCTAACTCTTGTTGTGAATGCATTATCGTTAATCAAGAAATACAATGCATATCTTACCTGGGGTACACTAAGAAAGATAGATTGCAGAACTAAACCTTACAGATGTACATTTGTAAAAGAAGATACGATATAAGATAAACATCAGGCCGGTACAGGAGTAAATAGCCCAGTTTTAAAGCTAGCTATGAATGGAATTTACCATAAATATTCACCTCTGTGAGGATTAGAACATCGGAGGGGTTCCTAAAATCAAGAAACGCTGAAGCAAGAAAATCAACCATGAATAGATATTAACCATGAAAACGAAGCACGGCTACTGATTATGCATATCTTGTCCCTCTAACTCGGTCGAGAAATTAACCTTTCCACTAGAGATGAGTTTCAGAGTCGAGAAAGATTATTATTATCCCTTATTTTATTGTTAGTTATACCCATTTCTCTCAGCCCGAAAGGCAAGTCTAACATAGTAAGTTGGCTCCCTTAGACATGACTGGTTTGGAACTGGGCTGGGATATTTTAGCTAAACTGAATCCAGAATTGAGCCGCCTATTCCGACCTAGAACCACCCCTATGAGAACCGGAACAGGCGGTTCAAACGGCAAGCTTCTGGTCAATTCTATAAGCTTTTCCAAGTTTTTTCTTTTTGAAGTTTGTTTAGGGTTTTCGAATCAAACTGAACCAGCAGTTAAGAACCCCGGAACCAGGTAGAACCAGCTGGTTCTGTTATATATGCTTTATGACCCAGATAATCAACGTTATTCTTAGTAGATCTAAAAAAATCTTTTATGATGAACCATTCAACCTCGTGGTTGTTTTGCCCCCTTTGTCAATTAGTTCCTTGTATTTTTCATGTTCCGAGTTGACTTCTCACAAGAAAAAGAAAGAAAGGAAAAGAAAAGTCTCTATTATAAGATCGAGCTGAATAGTGAACTGACGATTCACTGATCGAAAATGAACACAGAAAATTTGGGTTCGCTTGACTCGTATAAGCTCGACGAATGTATGTTGTACATGTTGGAATACATAAATGACATGCGGGTTAAACTTTGTCTCCTCTTCGTATGCTTTTTTACACTTTAGGAGTTTAATATATGTATTATTCATTTAGTTAATGTACATTAAATCCAGCAGTACAAGCCTTGCCCAAATCCGAGTTTATTTATGCTTATGTTGCAACCATACCCGTCGCAACACGTACATATCTGATCTTAATGGAAAATAAGAACAAAAACATAAACTTAAGTATTAAGAATTAACAAACCTGAAGGTTTTGCTTTAAAGAGTTCATCATTGATGGCCAGCCCTCACTGCCTTCCAGAAATTCCCCGCCATCCTCTGTACGAGGTGATTCATCTTCTTCTTCCTCTTCCCTTTCCCTTTTGTGTGCCCTTAATGCGTGACGTGTAAAATCAAAGTGAAGGATACGAGGAAGCAGAAGATGGTTCTCCTTCGTCAGAGGAGATGGCGGGTAATTCTGGACGGCGATGATGGGCCGGAGAAGGTCAGGAATGACGTCGGCAGGGAAAGAGAAGAGGAAGAAGAAGATGAATCACCTCGTACAGAGGATGGCGGGGAATTTCTGGAAGGCGATGATGGGCCGGAGTAGGCGGAGAAGGTCAGCAATGACGTCGGCATGATCTTGCTGGGTTGGGTAAGGCAGGGCTTCAACGATGATACCTGGTTTCATGGAGATATCGGCCATGGGCAAGAAAACCATGAATACCACGCAGTTGTGTTATTTATAAGCACTGAATGGTCGGTTATCTGTTGTACCTCGTGCATATCTGAGCCCGAACGTAGTTATCTATGAAATATACATAGATGCTTTGCATAGTTTGCTGTAAAGCCATGTTAATCAAGTACGTCCAGTTGTAGCTGTTTATGAAAAGATACATGCTTTGCATAGTTAGCTGTAAAAGCATGTAAATTAACTTGGATACTTATCCTCAATAACGCTTAATAGCACATTTTATGACATATCTTTGGCAACTATATATTTCCTGTTTTACCACTTATATATACAAGCCAGCTTCTCTTCTTTTTCCCCATTTTCGGTAAGATGGGGAGACCAAAGCCGACACACTCCCTGGAAGAAGCAGTCAGGAGCATTAGCATTGTATGGCTGGCGAAATTCGATTCAAGACGTCCAGTAGTAACTCCAGACCACAGTACCTGTCAGGCATGCAGATGTAATGTTGCCACAAGAGGCAACTACATCTACTATCAGCTAAAAATGCAGAAATCTTTAGGATATTGATGTACCATAGTTGAGAAAGTATCACCTAGATACCGAGTGCACTCTCTTAAGCGACCTTAGACCACAATGAAACTGTAATGAAAGTGGTCGACAAAAAATGCAGAGGTTTACTCGACGAGAATTATTGTTATACATAGAAAGCACATTTCACTTGATGAGCAGACGAAGGTTGCTGAGCATTGGAATCTGCTTAATTAAGTAGGTAACGATACGTATGTCTTCTCCTATTACTGGTGAATAGGACATTAGAAACCGCTGAACATGGTTAATTGCCATTTCATCAAGGAGCAGAACCTTACAGTATAAGTTATAGATTTCTCACAAGCTTCAAGAATGATTTCAGATACAGTACCTTTACCATGGGCAAAATGCTTTGGGAGTTGCACTACAACACACATTCTCTTCATAGCAGCTTCCACCTTTAATAGTTTATATTCTTGTCTCACTAACTATGAATCTCCACAAAGAGACTCAAGGCAATTTCCTGTAGAGAAGTTCACCTTACAGGTCCTGCCACGGTTATAATTTTTCCTTTTGGGTTTGATGAGGGTTTTGGTCCGGGTCAAACCTGGACCCTTGAGACCCATAAGGTAACGCAGGCAGCTGTATTCTTTCTTTCATACTCTACCAGCTGCAGCTTTCAATCAGGCACTTGACTCTCTAGCCGGATGGTTTTGAGAAGACAACCGAGTGGCACTTTGCGTGTACGTCTGTTCCTCTTGGTCTCTTGATATGGACCTTGCCAACGACGTAAAGAGTTTTTTAGCCGAATTAGAGAACGAAAGCACGTCTTGCCCTGCGGTTATATTTTTGAGAAGTCAGCTTATTTAAAGATTAAAATGCATTACACATGTAGTTTATGAAATTCATGGAACTCTCTTGTGGCCAAATTAACTCGTTCCAATGTATCTGACTTATCCGCCCGTGCTTCAATCTATCAAGAATTTAGAGATTCTCTCGTATAAAATCAACCCCCTCAATGCCAGCCTCAAGCCTACATGAAAAAAGAGGATAGTTGTATGAGATAGTTGCCGGCCAACATAAAACTCAATTGAATCTTTAGCCATGAATCCTAGCGATTATTTGATTTTATATTTGGAAAATTATGCTTTTAAAGCGTTAATGCTCACACCATTATTTGCTGGCAAATAGTGTATATTTGTGTGTGTGTGGGTGTGTGAGAATGGGAAATTTCCACACTAGTTAAACGAAGTCGTGGATTTCACTCTATTGTTGGTCGAAATTCAAAAGCATTGTTTGTGGTTGACTCCATCTTTACAAGAAGGGTCAAAAACTCTATGTCAACGTACTTGTGAAAGCTCGTCGACCACAGTATAATGAAACCTGAGCATAGATCTTGAAGTCGCGTTTGTGCAAACCACTTGAGAGACTTTCAGTAAGATGAAGTAGGTGGGAAGTTTTTATTTTTTCTATTGGCAAAGATGTACTACCAGATTCGCATCCCCAGTTATTCAACCATTGGCCTTGATTGCTTTCTTGAGTTGACCCCCTAATGGGGAGAGCAGTGGTTAGCTCTTTGTTCAATTTGTTAGGAAGTACCTGCAACACTACCTATCAATTCTACGGAGGATTTGATAAGATTTTGCAATTCCTGTCTTGGCTTTTCGATTATTAGGATGGAGGCCTCATTCAAATTTCTCTACAATACATAGGAAAAGATTATAAATTGTGTAGAAATATAGTATTTGAGCATTCGAAATACAAGAAGCTTATAAACCTAGAGTAGAAGTGGTCAACACTCTGCATCGAGAGGTTCGCACCAAGCAAGTCCAACGTCAATACAATTCGTAGGAATGAACTGCTTCCTAAGTTTATTGCAGAAACCTTCCCAAGTCATAGGAAGTGGGGCACCACCACTGGTGGCTGCGTCCTCTAAGGTACGCCACCATAACTTTGCATCGTCTTTAAGAAAGACAGTAACCACTAGCACTCTGCAGTTTTCGGCTACCTAGAATACATCTAAGTATCGCTGCAAATCCCATAGAAAATTCTCTAAGACTTTCCTATCTCTAACACCACTAAAGGGTGTCGGCTCAGGGATCTTCACTTTCGAAGAGTCAAAGTTAAGAGTGCGTGCCGTTTCACGCAATCCTACGGGTGAAACCGAAGTATGAAGTGGGTTTCCTATCTCAATGTCCGGTTGCTTTTGAAGTCTAGTAACCTGTACAGCTAGTTGGTTCTGGTTGGCCTTCATGGAGTCTTGAGTGGTTCTCATGGAGTCTTGGCTGGCTTGTAATGCCTAAAATCTCTACAGCAAAATGGTCATGATATCATCATCTTCAGTCTGTTGGGAAGGACTGGCTTCTTCCCCGGCTGCTTTCCTGGTCTTCAACATTTTATTATAATTCTTTTTGAGTTACAACACCGACACAACAGAACAACAGTGCGAACCGAAACAAATTACAGACTAAGCAGAAAATTTCTGCGACCTGCATAGATGACTTTTGACCCGACTTCAGACTCTTCCAGAAATGCGTACAATACTGAAACTGAAATAAAAAATTACAAGACTATAAACCGAACTACAGAGAACAAATACACCAAAATTAGGCTAAAACCGACTTCGTTTGCTCAGTCAAACACGCTGCCAAAAAATGCCCAAATCCAGATTTTCTAGTTTTTATGCAACTTGCTAAAAAGCGGTTTTCCAACGGTTTCCAACACTTTTTCTGGAGAATCCTCTACTAATAAGGCCACCTGAACCTGCTAGGTATCACTGCCACTGAACAAGCACTTTGTTAGTTTTAGTTTTTACCAAAACAGATCCAAAATCCATAGATTTCTGTGAAAACACAGATTCTGTCAATCTGGTTTGCAGGCCCACTTCGGTTGAGTTTTCCGAACACTTACCAATGTGTTTTCTTCCAATCAAGTACTTTTTGTCAAAGACTACCAAAAGTACTATACCCTGGAATAAATTTCGTTCTATTCCAAATAACTTAACCTTTCCAAAACTGACTTAGAAAATCGATAAAATCCACCTGTCCGATTTTCGGTTTTGTTCCAAATTCTATTTTCAATCAGTTTCTTCGTCAAAAACTCAAGGAATCGAGCCTACGACTCTGATACCAAACTGTCACAGTGTTAATTTTTGAAGTAAATTTTTTTAAAGTTTTTCAACACCCGTGATGGCTAGAATTGCTCCGAATTCTATCAGCCTATTATACCATTGAAGATACGGTCTTTGACCCGATTCCAAAGCTTAAAACAAAGCACGACTTGATTAAAAACAACCCTTTAAACAAACACAACAACATGCCAAAACAATCCACCAGGCTATAATTCGGGGTTTCCTAATTACTAACTAAGGGTTCGGCTGAACCCACACCGATCAGATGGCCTAGCTTATGTCAAGGGAGGTTTAATAACTCCCAAAACTCCGAAACGTTGAGGGAGGAAGACCGACAAAGAAGAATGCTGGCAAGGCTATCGGCACCTGTTCGACACTTGATAAGGCAGGGTGCGGGTGTACCGCGCCTGCTGAAGTTGCGGTGGAACAAAGGGGAGGCTTCGGCTGTCGGCACCCTACTGAGACGCCTTGCTGAACCCTGCAAAACAAGGGGAGGCTTCGGATGTCCTATGACACACGACACCCTACTGAGACGCCTTGCTGAACCCTGCGAAACAAGGGGAGGCTTCGGCTGTCCTATGGCACACGACACCCTACTGAGACGCCTTGCTGAACGCTACGGTGCTAGTGGCCACGTCCTGGGGTCTCCTGTATGCCTGACTGTTGCTGCGGCGCTATAGCTATGCCCTTGGGGTCCTGCGGTGCGCTTGGCTGAAGACTGAAGGACGGAAGGTCAAAGGCTGAAGGCTGAAGACAGCGTCAAGGCTGAAGCCCTTCGGGTGATGCTGGGAGATGGAGACACGCCCGGCTTGGGATGGAAGGAGGCTCCTGTTCGGTTGGTGCTGGAGGAGGGTGATGCCCGGCTGATGATGAGAAGAGAGGCCCAGCTGAAGCACGAGGGAGATCCTTGGGAGGTTACGGCGCTAGGCTCCTAACGCCCGACTGAAGAAGTCTCCTGCGCGGCAGTTGGCTGCACCCGATTGGACTGGCCACCCGATGAAAACACTCACTTCCCTCTCTCTTTCTCTCTCTCTTTTCCTGCACACACTCACTCTCTCTAGTTCAACACCCTCACAACAGGGCAGGACCCGACCCTTAAGAAGGGCTTGGGCGGTTGGGACAACTGCCCTTATTTTTAAGGGGGCGGTTATGCCCAGCAGGGGGCGTAACCACTCCCGCCCTGGTGCGCTATCCCTAGCACCCAGCTAGGGACGCCACCTATCCTAACTGACGCCCGACCAGGCACCAAGTGTCCTGGCCGGTTCTAACCATCACCCGGCCAAGCGCCAAGTGTCCTGGCCGTCTCCTAACTACCCGGACCAACCCTGTTCTGACCGAACCCACCTAGGCCAGGACCTAACCGACCTAGTCCTACCCCGGGTCTAACTACCTAGACCCAACTTGACCCAAACCGAACCAAGGGCTCGGGTCAACTGGACTCACTAGGACCGAACCATCCTAGGACTTGGACTAACCCTAACCTAGGCTCGACTCAAACTAGACCTAGGTTCATACCATGGGACTCAGGTTTATACACACCCGGCCCTTACAAAGACGCTTATTTACATGCACTTGGGGTATGATACACATGCTGAAGCTGTCTGCATGACGGGGGTGCGCGCCACGAACTTACGTCCGTGATATAATCCGCCTAAAAGGAACGTAGCATATCGGGGTTAGCTTGGCATCTTATATCAAACCCTTTGCTTTACATGAGTTCTTCATTAAAGGCCAGCCCTACCCGCCCAACAAGACGCACCAACTTTAATTCCTCCCCTTCTTTTTCCAACCCGTCGCTGCCTTCCGGAAACTCCCCGCCATCCTCTGGACGAGGCGATTCATCTTCTCTTTCCCTTTTGTATGCCTTTAATGCGTGACGTGTAAAATCAAAATGAAGGAGATGAGGAAGCAGAAGATGGTGAACGTATGGAGCAGCTGGTTGTTTTCTTTTCCTTTTAGATCATCCAAGATGACTTGTTTATGCTCGTTAAGGTAACCACCAAACAGACACAAACTAAGCTTTTTTCAGCATTAAGTGGGGCCAAATCCTTTCATCTTGATTCGAACTTTATATCACCACCTCTCTCCATTTGAACCATCTTAAACGTGTCTTTCACATTTTTATGGTCTGCTCAAGCTACACTAACTCTTTCTCCAATAACAGCAACATCTCTATTTTATCTGCAGATGTCTGACCAATAATCTATATAGCAGTATTTAACAACTTACAATATTTACCTCCTAATTTAAGCAGTACTTCCTTTATTATGAAAATTACCTTATGCACCTTTTTATTTGATCCAACTTGCGCGGCATCCCATTAGCTTTTCATCTGGTTTTAAGTACTTAAAGGTTTTTCTTATAGATGCAAAGTGCCAATTTCAACTTTTGAGTATTTGCTTCCATTATGATACCAAACTAGAGTCCCACATATTCTCTTGGCTAACTAAGTCAAAATCTCTTTGTTCCTAAAGTTTCAATAATTTCAACTTATCATGAACTCCTTATTTCATCCACCAACAAAATGTCATTTGTAAATAATATGCACTAAACCACTTCGTTTTAAATATATTTTATTAGCTTATCAATAACCAAAATAAAGCGTTATGTATTTTATTCTCGACCCTTGATGTAATCGAAGGTTGAGGTCAACTCGGTCCATGAAAAATCTTAAATGACTCTTTTTTCTTAAATCATGACTCTAGGTAGTTATGTTAGGGTTCTTTAAGGGTGTTTTATATAATATTTCGGGAGAACTAGACCTTTATTTTTGTGGTCACAATTCCAAAACCCATTAATAGAGTACAATTGGTGTTCCGTAGGCCTAATTTCAGTAAAAAACACCTTGGCACTAGGGCGAGGTGGACCATAAGAAGTAGACCCAAGGGCTTGTGACAAAAACCCAAGCATCCCCTTCTCTCTTGTTTTGCTAGCCCACCTCACACGAAAACTACTCGCGAATCAAATACGGAACTGTGGTTCAACTATAGTTATAAGTCGGCATCCAATTCTAGTAGCGGGCGTCTAGCACCACGAATCAAACACATCCTAAGGTACACGAAGTGGTTTAATAAACTGTGTAACGTGATGGAGCTTGTGCCACAGAAATAGCAGGTTGAGTGAATCCATTACATATAGGGAGGGAGAGATTGTGCGTATTGGATTGATCAGCACCATCTTTGAGGAACTCATTGTTACACAATCTAGTATTTTACTGTTTGTGCAGGATGATTGTTCTGGGACTTCCACAAAGTGCACCTTAGTTCTTGAGGGTTCAACTCCATTCTTTTCTTGCAACAAAAAAAAAATATGACCTTAGATCCTTAGGCAAATAGAGGGGCACTTTTATTTACGGTATTTAAGAAATTCTCTCTCTTAACTCAATTTTGCTTGTTTGAAAGAGGATGGCAAGCCATCATTTCAAAGGCAAGCCATTATTTCAATAGGTGTTGTTTAGTTGATGGTTAGCCCACTTTGTTCATACAGAAAACGAGCCAACCAACCAACAAGCATACCTCTTTTGAGCTCATTGGGTTTACTAGCACTATATTTTACGGTATCATCAAGATCTACTGGTTATTTTGTGGCAATTTTAGAATGAGTCCCTTGTTTTCCAGCCATTTCAGATAATCCCTTTCTTTTTTTTAATCCATAAATCATTCTACATTCTTCATCAGTTGTTATTCTAATTTGCTGGTTTTTATATTAAATACGTACGTGATTAACATTTTGAATCAGATTTGAATCTCGACACGGATCCACCAGGGAACTTCACCTACCAAAAAGAAAATAAACATAGGTTCAACCATGGTGGGGGGAATGTGGAGTATCGACTACCAACCCTATTGCCAGCCCCGCGCCTCCCTAAACTGCCGCAAATATATATTTCTCACATTATACAAGGTGAAAGAGAGCCCTCAACAAGCTCTACATGGTCGGTGCTTTCAAGAAAAATTAGACATGGCCAGTTATGGGTAAATAGGAACAGACAGTTCCAAATCGTCAGTTCCGATTTTCTTGAAACTAGGAACAAGAACTAAATTGGGACTAGGCTGATTCAGGTTCTGATTCAGAATAAGCTAGTTTCTATCCTCACACTGAATTGAGTCTTAAACCGCTCAGAACTGAAAATCATTAAATTTTTTATTTTAAAAAAATATGAAACCAATAGTTTGGAACTCCTGATTCCGGTTTCTACCTGGTCTAAATCTATGGAAGGTGAAATGGGAACTGAACCAAGAGGTCTAGTTCAAACTGATGATGTTCTAGGAAAGGTGTCTAGATTTCTGAAATATTAAAGTACCCATTGCTTCCATTTTTTGTATCATAGTGAAATCACCAGCTACCAATAATTTTGATGCATTGGGTTGGAGTAAGTGGTTCTAGTAAATCATTTTTTAGTTTTTTTGGACCCTAACTTGCTGAAAAAGCAATAAAAACGCCATTTGTCGTCGGATTTTTGTGAGTTAAAAATCCCTTTCTTAATTTCTTACATTTTCCCGCGAAATACTAGCTTTATTTTGGTGGCTTTTGTAGTATGGGTCGGAACGAGAAGATGGGGCAAACAGATAGAGGCCTTAGCAAGCCACCGTCGTGAACAATAGTGTCGGAAACCGGCGAGAAACCACCACTCTAGAGCCAGTGTTTGCTTACTAATAGAACAAAATTGGGTGAGATCGGCATCAGCATCCTTATTAGATTCCTAATGAACTTAGTCTCATATTTTGGCCATTCCGGGGTCGTACAACATCCGATTCTTAAGTGTGGTTTACGTTGTTGGATTTGTAATAGAATGATCCAATATGGTAATTTTTTTATGAATATTTAGTGAATGATCTCATCTAGAAAATGCTAATGGGAAGTGTCAAAAATCATATTAGAAAGGCACCCAGAAAGTTAGCTCAACGGCTGTTGATGGTGGGGAGTTCGACTCAGGGTGTATGTGTTAGGCTTCGGGCTCCTCTTGTAACAAAAAAAAAAATCATATTAGAAAGCGTTCAAGGTAATTGGATAACCATAAGAACAGGCTTAGAATTTTTTTCGTGATTTCTGCATGTGCATGATTTTATTTAGTGTTACTGATGTTACAGCATGAACTTGATTTGCTAATGCTAGAACACCGAAATTAAATGAATGAATTATGTGATTGTGGGTTGTGGTTTTCTTACTATTTAAAAATATGTTATATTATGAAAATGATGATGCATGGATAGTATTCAAATTTTGCATGTCCCATGTACGTCCTTACGTAGTTTATGAATTTGTGATAAGATATTGCACAATTCGCCAAAAGCTCGATCTTTTTTTGACAAGCTGAGTCAAATACACTGTTCATGTTAAGGTCGGTTAAGTTTAGAAATCGAACATCAACCAGCTTCGAGCAAACTTAACCGAACCAATCTACAAGAAGTTCAATTCGTTTAGCAGTCGCCTCACAAACTGGCTAATTAATACTTATTAGCATGCTTGCCACCATTCTTAACAATATGTATGATATACATATAAATATATCATTTATACAACCCCTGGAAACGGCCATCTGGGCATTGGAAGAACCCCATGAAAAGCTGTGGGACTAGGACAGACTTCCCCAGGGCATATGCCTCTCGACAGCTCTGTTAAACATGGAAACCTCGATATTGATGCTTTCGCAGTAAATCCGGCAGAGGTTTAGGACTTTGTCAAACCCCCTGTGCTTTGGCTTTACACACCTTACTCCACTTAACCTAGTAGGCTTTTCGACTACGCTCAACCCATGAAAGTAGGAACCAACTTTCAATGGCTGACACAGCTACGATAGTTTTAACCAATGGTTTGAAGACTTTGTGCATAATATAGGGCTAGCTACTGCTAGTACGTACGCACACACACATTATTTATTATATATATAGCTACTGCTAGTACGTACGCACACACACATTATTTATTATATATATATATATATATATATATATATATATATATATATATATATATATATATATATATATATATATATATATATGGGTTATACTTTTTATTGGAGCTCATTATTTCACATAGTCGGTAACCATTTAATACCACACTTATTGAGTGTAAGCTGCCTTCCTATTTATCCAACAGGCCATGCTCAATTAAGCACGTGTCCAATCTCTCTCATTTCTCGTGGTTTTAGTGATTCAAGATGGGTGTTATTTTTTCACTAGTAAAAATTGTTTTCCACGGCTCAAAACCACTGGTATCGTTGTTAAAACCAACAAAAAAATCTAAATATTTTTATTTTTTATATATAAATAAATATATGATTTATGGTTTTCCTGCTTGTTGGCCGTGGTTGTGGTGATTTTGGTGAGGTAGGTAGTGCATGCTAATGATTGAAGCAATGGACCAGGCATTGAGTACGGTACTCAATTTATGTTGAACTGTTATCTCTCTCTCTCTCTCTCTTTATATATATATATAACTATATATATATATATATATATATATATATCTATATATATATATATATATGTGTGTGTGTGTGTGTGTGCGCGCGCGCGCGCTTGTGCCAAGGGAGAAATGCTTTTTAAAGTAATTTCTTCACAACAAGAAGATGGTGTTCAATGCTCATGCATTTCCTATTTTCTTATTCATTTGGCTAATCGGGTACACACTTTTACGGATATCCGTTTTTTCGGCTTGTTTTTTTTTTGGCTACAGTCGGTCTCAACCCGGATATCCAGCCCAGATATGGGCGCTCAGGGCATTGAACTCGCGACTTTCAACTTGTGAGTCTAGCCCCCACCAGGTTAGCTACCGCTCTGAATGCTAAACGACTTGACTTAGGGATGAACGTATACGTCGTTCCGTCCCGACAGCTCTTAATTTCTTGTTTTTTTCTTCAACTCCTTCCGAAAAATAACAGACATGCATAACGGATCCTGGAAATACTATGCCATCATCATCATACGAACGTAAAATAGCCGTAACAAATACTATGTCATAATCATCATAATTTGAAGTGCACGATGGAGGAGCGACGATGATGATGACGCATAGGATGCCTCCTCAGATGATTGCTGCTTTGTCTCCGTTCTCCGCTCCCTTTGTAACAGAACTAGTCCTATTTTTGGAGCAATCTGTTTCTCTCTCTAATCTTTTGCTTCCTTTTCTTCTTTTGATATGTTTCCCGTACTTTTGCTTTCTCTCCTCCATTTTTACTGGCTCACATGGTGGTTAGTTGATTTTCACAGACTACATAAATGGATCTGCTACCCATTTAGAGAGCAGGGGACTCTTCCTCTCTGTTTCTCTCTCTCTATTCTTTTGTTTCCTTTTCTTCTTTTGATATGTTTCCCGTACTTTTGCTTTCTCTCCTCCATTTTTACAGGCTCACATGGTGGTCAGTTGATTTTCACTGACTACATAAACGGATCTGCTACCCATTTAGAGAGCAGGGGACTGTTCCTCTCTGTTTCTCTCTCTAGACCGGTCAATGCAATCTTTTCCTATCTGACACCACCCTATAAAGAATACAAAGAGACCCTCTATGTTTGTCTCTCTCGTGCATGTTTGAAGAGACAGCGGACTGCATGCATGGAAGGCAAACTTCGAAAGTGTGAAGAACAGAACGAAACTAGCTGCAAGCAGATGAACCTTTGATCAGAAAATGATCCCCGGAGGAGGAGAAAAGGACGATGTTGAGGAGTTCAGGCATTGGGCAAAAGGAGCATCACCACTGTCCACCGTTGCCTCTTCTTCATTGGCTAACTCTCACCATCTCTTCTCCCCTTTCCCTATTCTGAACCCTCCCGGCAATATTCCGGCCACCGAAAAAGAGATTGATGAAGCCGGAAGTGCGGGCGGTGAGGGTCCTCCGGCCGTAGGCGGGAGGATCGGCGGGAGCATAGCAGAGAGGAGGGCCGCGAGGAGCGGATTCAATGCTGCGAGGCTCAATGACGGGAGGTTCCCGGCGATGAGCCCACTGCCGTCGCCGACATCCCGGTCGCCATATTTGATGATTCCGCCGGGCCTCAGCCCCACGACGTTGCTCGATTCACCGGTCATGCTTCTCAATTCTCTTGTAATTCGCTTCTCTCTTTCCCTGCTGAATATCTTTCAGTTGTCTTGGTGGTCTGCCACATTTGGTTCTGCCTTTTCTTTGTTCTTTGTTTGTTGTTAACGTTTCAGATCATGCATGGCTATTGAAATATAATGTGACACTTAATTTTGTGGTTTTAGTTAAATATCGTACCGTTCAGTCTCGTTTATGAACCTGAAATTGCATATGTTCTTTCTAAAAGCTTACCAGAGCTCAGTGGGTCTAGATGAATGCTTCTGTTAACAGATGCACTTGATGGTTGATAAGTTCGGAAGAAGATGACTGCCATGATTTCGCTATGATTAATTGCAATGTTGTACGTAATGTATCGATAAATTTCCATATGATACAAGCCCTGTATAGTGTCGAAAGTGGCCTCCTTATCTGTCGGTGTAGATGATAGGATACGGGGGGAGTATCGATAGGAGGGTGTGTTATACCCGTATTGTAGTTGTATCCTATTGCATTGTAACTTCTCGTTTTCTTTTCCTTTTTAAGGATAGATATGTGCCAATACGTATCGTATTGTTGAGCTTTACCATACGGACGGAATGTGTATGGGATGCTTACAACAGTGACAGGCATCTTCTTGTATCCTATTCTGTTTCAGCTTGTGGTCTTGTGAAGATAATTAAAAACAGAAAATACTTGCTCTAGTTGGGAATTGATTTGATCTGATCCTGGATGTGGAATTTGATTTGGAGTCTCAAGTTGTGAACTTTTTTTTCTCGTGTGTGGACACCTTAAAAGAACAGTTAGGTGTAAGTTTCCTTTTTGAAATTTTCTGGTATTTGTGGACATAGGCGAATCAGCTTATGATTGTGGTTTTGTTTCTGTTTTCGATTGTTTCAATTCATTGTTCACTGTCCCCAACAACAATTCACAGCGACTTAACATTTTTTCTCTTACCTTTTTTCAAAATCTTTGACTGATCGCTAGATCCTTATGACAGGTTAGCAAGTTCAATGCTGATGCACTTTGTAGCTTTCCGGAAGCAACCATTAGTATTTGCTTCTCCAGTGATGGAATTCTTTTCCTCTGCCTTGTATGTCGTAGATTGATATGTAAATAGGTCAAGGAAAATATGCCTCAGGTCTATCATCTCCAAGTCTGCGAATGTTTCCTTCCTTGACCCACTATACCCCAGTTGATTGTACTCCCCTTTACAAAATAATCTTCTAAATGCATTTTTCATCTGTCCTGTTTTGTTTCTTGAACTTAACCAGGGACCTGCAAACAGCAGGACTTACAATACTTTTTGTTTTGCCTGAGAAACACCTTATCCTAGCTTATGTTGAGTTAACTATTAGCAAGCACAGGATCAAGCTCTATGGAAACAAAAAATCCATGTAGTGGACCCCATCTAGTATGGGAAAAGGGTTAGTTGTTGTTGTTGCTGGAAAACACCTAAACAAGTATATAGCATGGTCACTGAAAGCACTCAGAGTAAATTGGAACTAGTATCTCTTAGAAGTATGATTCTAAAGAACTTGAGTCCCAATTACCTTCCAATTCAGAGTTCCATCACCTCAAATTTTGATTCCAGTGTTTATTGTTGATTGTTGTGATCACTGATAAAATCTCTCTATGATTCCTTTGCAGCTTCTTATCATTGCTTGAAGCAGCTAAGATTGTCAAATATCCAAATCTGGTTCTAGTTTCTGTACTGCTTCCCAACTCCCACTCCCATTGTGGTAACTGTGATGGTATGTTATGCCTCACGTCATGAGGGTGCAGGTGTGGTGGGTGAGCATGCAGGAACGAGCACACACACGCACACACACACACACACACACACACACACACACACATATATATATATATATATATATATATATATATATTGAGAGAGAGAGAGGGAGAGAGATATTTATGTATTAACAAAACTTTTAGCTCACAACATCCAAATTTAATCAATAACAAATAAAATAGTCCAAGCACAACTTTAACTGGATAACATTCACCCTAAATTAACAAGCAACAATCTAATTTTTAACAACTACATTTTCATTTAATAAGCAAAATATAAGGTAAAAACAACTAAGAGAAGGGTAAAGCTTATAAGGTAAAGGCTAAATAAGTAATGATGAATGAGCTATCTGCAATAAGATGGTTTGGACATATAGAAAGAAGATCAAAAGAAGAACCTGTAAGAAGGTTAGAAAACCTAAATTTGGAAAGTATTAAAAGAGGTAGAGGACGACCACAAAAGTGTTGGAAAGAAACAATAAAGAATGATCTAGCTTATTGGGAGTTAACTGCTAACATGGCACACGATAGAGATCTGTGGAAACAAAGAATCCATGTAGCCGACCCCGTCTAGTATGGGAAAAGGCTTAGTTGTTGTTGTTGTTGTTGTTGAATGAGCTATCTGCAATGATCATCATGAAAAGCAAAGATATAAATGAAGAACTGTTATTAACAGTCCATATTCCATGATTACATACCAAATAGTGTATAAAACTTGTTTTAGTGGAGATTTAGTCAAAAGGTCAAGAGAGAGATGTGAATAAAAATTATTTCTTATTTTTAAAGTTCAGAAAAATTGAACTTGGATACGCTGATCAAGTCTATAGAACAAAATGGACCTCAACACGGCCAATGTCTCAGCTGGAGGTGGTCTTAGATCTTCCATGCCGGACACTATATTGGTGTCGGTTTTGTGTTATCTGACACCTTACCTATGTGAAGTATTTCGACACAGATTATCCTATAATATTTGCAGACCATTGCAGTATGAATCTCATTGCTTAGTGTCTATCCTATAATATTTGGACAGCAACATTATCCTATAATATTAGTGTCTATGTATTGAACTCATAGCTCGATAATGAAGTCAAAGCTTTTTCTGCATCATCTAATTGACCTCAAGCAGCCTATATGATTCCTTTTGCAGACGTCATTGTTCATTGCTTACCTTTAACTTATGTTGGAAGATATATAACTGTCAAAGTAAGCTGTATTATGCCATTCTGTCTACCAGCACATGTTCGTGTTTCTTTTTCCTGAGAAGCCTCTACACTGTTGGTTCCCACTTGAAAATCAGTTTCCAGCCTGCAAAAACAGTCCTGGTTCTTTCAAATCATTCTCATGTTAAAAGGAAAGACATCCAAAAACCTTGGAATATGTTCACACAAGCAGATAGTGCATGTCATAATCACTGGGAGACTCTGAAGCTGCAGGGTGAATGAATGGATATGTAACCCATTGGTTTTTTCCTTTGCTGTCACAGGTTTTATGAACCCAAAACCAACTAAATGAAAACTAAAATCAAGTAAGTCCTTTTCACACACTAAATGGATGAGCTACATGAATTCTTTATTTCTTATCTATCTCTGTTCGGATGCAAATTTACTTCCAAAAGAAAGAAAATGCTTTGCAGCTTTCTTCAAACACTTTTTAGGTCATTGGTGGCCTCTTTTGTAGTGGATTGCTTTTTTCTTACACCTTGGCAGAGGAGTCTTGTTGGTTTGAAAATACCTTTCTTGCATCATTCATGTGTCAACTGCATTAGTTATGCAATGAAATCCTGGTTTTGGAATAACTACCTTTTATATTAAGGTCTGGACATCTTGTATTAGGAATAGTTTTGAATTGCTAATTCTTTTTCTGAGAATCATTTTCTTGAAAAAAAAAACTTTTCTGGACACAGTTACATATGGCCAGAAGCGCCATTCCTTCTTTGCATGTCCCCGAAATGGAGCTTTATGTTGTATGTAACACTGATCCTCTTCGTATTCTAACCCGTTTCAACAGTACACTTTTTGTGTTGAGACAATGGAACTTCTTGTCGCTGCTTCAGATGTCGCTTGAGGGTATGTTTGATTTCTGGTGTTAGGCCCTTGGTAGTTGATCTAGAACTGCCAGCCTAAAACGTGGTTTTCAATAACATGGTTTTGTGTTTGACTCATGAGTAGTATTTTTTGGAATTTGTAGGGAACACACATCGCATGAGTATACACGAAGAAATGAGAAAAACATGAAGGAAAAAATGGTGGGGAATGGAGGAAGGGGGCATGCCCTCCAATTAAGGCCACCCCCCTCTTTCTCTCTCTATTAATCTCAAATTCTTAACCTAATACAAACTGTCCAGCCCTTATATAATGGATTTTTAAACATAAAATGATGAAACTGCTCTTAGTAATAAGGACTATTACAATAATACCTAAAATTTGTAGAATTACTAGAAATATTAAATTATAATATTCTTTAACACCCCTTCTTCAAGTTGGGAGTGAGATACTTCGAATTCTAAACTTGCAAAACCAACTAGGTAAAAGCAAGAACATTGCTTAATTATCATAAGAGTATATTCCAACTGTCACTGTGAACGAAAAAATGAGTTACTTTCAGCAAGCAATCCTGTTCCACCACACATGCAACCATGGACTTTCTAAGGATGCTAGTTTCTTCTCTTCATGCTGTGATTGGCAACAACAATACTACCCTCTTCTTGCAACACTGTCATAGTAAACTTGAAAGAAGATAGACTTGGGTAAGCTGGTTGTTCTTGGCAACCACTCTAACCACTCTTCTTTTACTTTCTTCTTTTCAATCATCATAAGATGGAATTGAACTACCTCTTTTTTTTTTTAATTACGAAAACAAAAGATGGAATTAGACGACCTCTCTCACTTTCTTCTTCAGCCTTTCTAGCTGCACACCACCTTTTTTTAGCCTTTTTGGCTACCCACTTTCAACAACTTTCTTGGCTGCAACACTTTTTCAACAATCTTAATGGTTGCAACACTCTTTCATCAACCTTCATGACTATAAAAAACTCTTTCACTCAGCCTATATAGATGTTCACTTCAGTAGCTTTCATAGCTACAAACTTCTAGCAACCTTATGGGTTGCAAAATGCAATCTTCAACATCCTTTATGGCTGCAATAATCTTTCACCAGCCTTCCTTTATAGCTGTAATAATCTTTCACCAGCCTTCATGGATGTTCTATCTTTCAGTAGCAACCTTCCATCAACTCTCTTGGTTGCATACATTCAGCAACTTTGTTAGCTGCATAGTTTCAGCAATCTTCTTAGCTACATACTTCCTTCGAGCATTTGCATATATGTTTAACATCAACCTTCCATGTCATTGCCTATTTCATCGTCTTCATCAACCCATTTGTTCCAATCCACTTTTAGGTATTGGGGTGCCTTGCCATTGTTGGAATTATGCAGCAAAATATACTTCTTTATTGATGGAAGCCGATTACAAGAAGGAAGATGATGAGGTGTTGGTCGGCCACTCCCAGCCGCCACCCTCTCATTCACGTGTTCTTCTAATCCTAACCCTGATGACTACTTATACTACTAATCTAACTTAAATGACCTAATTGCTCCTAGTAAGTAACTAATAGACTTTAGTTCCTAATGGATCAAGAACTTATCCATTAGGACCCGTATTACATATAAATACTTATACATGAATTAACTTCACATATGACTCCACGTACATACATATAACTCAATATTAATAATAAATTAACAAGATTCAAATTGATCTTTAACACGCCCCCTCAAGTTGAATCTTGAAGATTTGTAATTATCAACTGATGGAGAGCCTTATGAAATCCTCCTACTGAAGCGGGTTTTATGAAGATATCTGTTAATTGGTCTTCAAAACATACATGAATCAGATTGAAAGTGCCTTATGTAATCTTCTCTCTAATGAAGTGACAATCTATCTCAATATGCTTGGTTTGATCATGAAAAACAGGATTTAAGGCAATTTGGAGAGTTGTTTTACTGTCAGTATAAAAGGTAACTAGGGTATTCACTTTGAAACCAAGTTCTGCTAAGAGTGATAGAACCCATAGTCCTTCACACATGTCCAAAGCAATGGTACGATATTCTACCTCTACACTTGATCTAGATACCATTGATTGCTTTTTGCTTTTCCATGATATAATATTACCTCCTAAACATACCATATAATCAGAGTCGATTTTATATCCGTCTTTGAACTTGCCCAGTCACCGTTTGAGTATATCTTTAGGTCTAGTGATGAATTTGGGGTGTATAACAAACCATGCATTATTGTAGACTTCAAGTATCTCATGATATGGAAGACTGTACTCATATGATGTTTTGAAGGATTGTGCATCCATCTACTAACATAGCCAACTGCGGAACTGATATTCGGACGTGTAATAGTAACATATATTAACTTTTCCACTAATTTCTGGTACCATCCAATATCATCTTAAGGTTCTACACTCTTATTATCATCCTCCTTGGGTGCCTCCATAGGAATTGAGCATACACGACAATCCTCCATTTTTGTTTTATTTAATAAGTCCAGAATATATTTTCTTTGACTTAAGAATAAAGCATTGTTTCTATGAATCACCTTTATACCAAGTTAGTAATTTAATCTTCCCAAATCTTTTAAGTCAAATAATGTGTTGAGTCTCTTCTTTAACTCAATAATACTTGCAATATCATCTCAATGATATCATCAACATATATCAATAACATAATATTTTTCTGACCTTGCTTAATGAATAGTGTATAATCGTTGATGCATTGTTTAAAACCGAGAATTTGGACTCCATCACTAAATTTCTCAAACCAAGCCCGTGGAGATTGTTTCTACCCATAAATTGATTTCTTTAGTTTACATACCTTTGTTTATGTCCATTAAGGTATCCAGGTGGTAAATCTATATAGATGTCTTCCATGAGGTCACCTTGAAGGAATGCATTCTTCACGTCCAACTGCTATAATTCTCATCCTTTATTGATTGTCAAACTCAACAGAATTCTAATGGTGTATATCTTTGTCACTGGAGCAAATGTGTCTGTATAATCTATGCCATATGACTATGTCCTTTAGCTACTAATCTCACTTTATATCTTTCAATATTCCTATCAGCTTTATACTTTACAGAGAATACCCACTTGCATCCCACAAACTTCCTTTCTGATGGTAGATCTGTTAATTCCCAAGTCTGGTTGCGTACTAGGGCTAAAATTTCCTCTCTCGTAGCTTCTTCCATTCTGGATGTTGTTCAACTTCTTCATATGTTTTTAGTATAAAAGTATTCTCTGTATTCATCACGAATAACTTATATTCTTTTGGATAATCACAGTATGATACCATTTTTTCCAATACATATTTTACAGTTGTACGCTTTCCTTTTTTGATTGCAATCGGTAAATCATCCAACTCTATATCTGAATTATGAGAAGTTACCGGAGGCGGAGATAAATTTGAATCACGATGGGAATTGTGATCGAGAGTGACAGTCTCATGTGAAAAAAATGTAATTTGGCTACCCCTATTATACACTTACCATTCTTTTTCTTCAGGAAGAATTGTGTTATTTTCTGCATCTTCATAAATAGATGGAATTTTAGCTGGTGGAATTGGGATTACCTGAGTAGACTGTAGATTTGATGAAAGGTCTTCCCGCATCTTATAAAATGGTATGTCTTCATTAAAGGTGACATTCATTGTAACATAAAACTTTCTTCTGGAAGGATCATAGCACTTATACCCCTTTTAAGTAGAAGAGTACCCCAAGAATATGAACTTAATCGATCTTGCATCTAGTTTATCTCTAGCACCTTGATAAATATGAACAAAGCATGGGCAGCCAAAAACTCTTGGTAATATGTGGAATTGTTTCTGAGAAGGACATAAAGAATGGAATGGAGTATTTCCATTGAGAACTCTGCTTGGCATACAATTTATAAGAAAAACTGATGTTAAAACTGCTTCACCCCAATAATATTTAGGTACAATATATCCAATTAAAAGGGTTCTTGCTACTTCTAAGATATGCCGATTCTTCCTTTCTGCTACACCATTTTGTTGAGGAGAGTAGGAACATGAGGTTTGATGTAAAATTTCATGCTGTAGAAAATATGAGTGAAGAGATTGAGACATGAACTCTCCCCCATTATCACTGCGAACAACTCTTATAGTCCTTTGAAATTGAGTCATAATAAATTGACAGAATACCGGAAGAATTTCCTTCACTTCATCTTTAGTTTTCATAAGATAAATCATAGTAAATCTAGTACAATCATCAATAAATGAGACAAAGTACTTATGTCCATGCACAACAATCGTAGAACACGGGTCCCAAATATTAGAATGCACAATATCAAATGGAATAAAAGATCTTTCTTCATTTAAAGGAAAAGAAATATATGATGGTGTTTTGCCTTCTGGCATGTTTCACAATTCAAATTCAACTCACTACAATCCCTAAACTCAGGTAATAACAAATTTATTTTAGAAAATGGTAAATAGCTTAGTCGTTGGTGCCCCCGAGGTATATCCTTCTTCTGTTTCTTCGTAATCATTGCTGATTGTAATGTTGCTCCTTTATTGTCCACGCAAAAGTAGAGACCTCTCCTAATCTTATCCTGACCAAAGATCTTTCCCGTCTTCATTTCTTGAGAGACACATCTAGTGGAATCAAAGATTATATGACATTTCATATCCTGAGTCATAGCAAAGACAGATAGTAAGTTTACTGATATGTTTGGAACATGCAAAACATTTTTTAATATGGAAAAAGATGTAATAATACTTCCTTTTCCTACTATTGGAGTAAGTGAACCATCTGCCAATCTAATATTGATTTTTGCCTGTGTCAATTCATAGTTATCAAAGAAATCTCTTCGGCTGACCATGTGATCTGTAACCCCTAAAATAATAACCCATATTCTTGAATAGGAGAAACTTAAATTATCCTGAGTTAGAAATGAGAATGGATAGGCTATGGTCGCTTGTGAATCATTGTGAGATAATGCAGAAGGCTGTGGCTTAGTCAAACGGGTCTTTAGTAACTCAATCTCCTTTTTCATATCAGCTAATGAGGTCATACTATCTTCAGCTTTCTGTTTTTCATTCTGATCACTGCTAAAATAGGCTTTGTTAGGTCTATTCTGAAAATAGGTAGATTTTTCAACTAACTCCCAGTAGGTTTCTTTGGTATGTCTGGATTTTCCGCAATGAGAATTGATCATTTTCTCCTTTTCTTCAGATGTGTGTCCTGATCTTCCTCTGCCGCTGCCATAACCTCCTCTTCCTCGGGCGAAAGGAAGAATATAAGTATTTTTTCCTACAAATACTGAGGTCTTTGATCTTGGTTTCCTTTTCTAACTGTTTTATTTCTTCTTCTCAAAGAAGAAGTGAGTACACTGTGCTCAAGGAAGGAAGCTCTTCTCTAATGAGGATATTATTCTTTATAGCATCATATTCTGATTAAATACCCCATAAGAGATCGAATACTTTACGTTCTTCAAACTCCTCATTCCTCTCTTGTGTGCAAACCTGACATTTAGTCTTAGAGTAAAGTTGTAATTCTTCTTATAGACCTATAAGCTCTACATAATACTCATTGATTGACCTTCCTCCCTGCCTGCATTTTCGAATCTTTTCTATGAGATCATATTTTTTAGTAATATTTTTTCTTTGAGCATATGCTTTCTATAGTGCCAACCAGATATCCCTAGCAGTTTCCAAAAATGTGCTGCCAATGGAGGGAGTCATGGATTGAATTAACCAGGCACTTACTGGTGCATTTTCTTTGCACCACCGAGAATATGAAGGATCTGAAATTGAGGATGGAGGTGTCACCTGGCAAATAATCTCATCGTCCCCTGGCAATAATAGCCAGTTCAATAGATCTAGCCTATTGTAGATAATTCTTGCCATCTAATTTCAAGTTTGTGATTTAAAATCCTTCACTTTTGTCTAACAAATTAAGATCATTACTATCAACCATCTTTGCTCTTTCCATATTTATATAACTTGAACTTCTTTAAATCTATCCCAATCGGTTGAACACTTGAAGTCAATTTTTTTTTAGGAAACGACTGTTTCACTTTATCTCTTTCTCACCAATGGTTAGAAAACAACAATAACCTTGATATTGACAGCCAAGAATCATCAAACAAATCCAAAGATAATCACATTGAGTCAAACGAGATTCATTATAAAGGCGAGAAATGTATTCGATAAAGATTTTGTAGTAATATCACACAAATACTAATTCAAATAAACAAGAAAGGGGAGAACTTGCTGTCCTGCGGATTCTTCACTGAGTTCACGATCTCTTTTCTTGTTTTTCTTCTGTGCTTGACACTAAACGGCCACAATAGGCTCTGATACCATGTTGGAATTATGCAGCAAAATATACTTCTTTATGTTGGAAGCCGATTACAAGAAGGAAGACGATGAGGTGCTGGTCGGCCACTCCCAGTCGCCACCCTCTCATTCACGTGTTCTTCTAATCCTAACCCTAATCACTACTTATACTACTAATCTAACTTTAATGATCTAATTGCCCCTAGTAAATAACTAATGGACTTTAATTCCTAATGGATCAAGAACTGATTCATTAGGACCCGTATTACATATAAATACTTATACATGAATTAACTTCACATATGACTCCACGTACATACATATAAGTCAATATTAACACTAAATTAACAAGATTCAAATTGATCTTCCACAACCATCACCTCTAAGTAGTTTCTTCCACCATCCTTTTTATGCTTTCTATACCAGGTCAAAGATACTCCACACCCTAACATTTATCTTGCTCTCCTCCATATTCACTTTATCATGAAGATCCAGCTTGAGTTCATACTTCTTGTTGTCAGTCGCAGCAATAGCAAAGAAAGTTAAAAGTCCTTTTCACGTCTTTTGCATCGGGTAATAGTACCGTGATGTAAACCTTATCGACCCTCTGTGCCCATTTCACCTCATGATGGTGGATCATCTTCGAGATCATGTGCTCTCAAAGGGAGCCAAAAACCTTAAAAATGTTGCTCAAAATCTTCACTTTCCCTAAGTCTTCATCTTCTTCTTCTTCTTCTTCTTTTGTTTGAGGTTAAGGATTGAACCACCTCTATGGCTGACGACTTAGGACTGCACCCTAGCAGCTCGATCTACACAGTATGTTATCCGTTGTTCCCATCGATCAAAAAGCCTCTTATACCAATTTACGGGAAACACACATCACACGAGTATATATAAAGAAATGAGAAAAACATGAAAGAAAAAATAGTGGAGATTGGAGGAAGAGAGGATAGACCCTCTAATGGAGGCCACCCCCCCTCTTTCTCTCTATTAATCTCAAATTCTTAACCTAATACAAACTATGCAGCCCTTATATAATGAACCATTAAACATAAAATGACCAAACTGCCGTTAGTAATAAGAACTATTACAATAATACCTAAAATCTGCATAATTACTAGAAACACTAAATTATAATATTCTTCAACAATATTGACAGTTTGGTTTTCTGTATAAGGTAAGTAGTAACATGAGAAAAAAGGAGGCTTTGGGTTCTTGTATAAAGCCCTCGGTCGATTTCCTATGGCCCACCTCCCCCTGGTATTAAAGTTAATTGGACCAATAGAACCACAGCTTCAGGTTAGCAACGGGTTCTGCATTGGATGAACAATAAAACTTGTTCCTGCAAGCACCAAAAACAAGGTCGGGTTCCCCTCAAACCTTGTATCAAACATGAAAAACAGGAAGTGGCAGGGTCCTTTCAGAATCATTATGAGGTGCCACTACAAGATGTTCTATTTTTCATAAAAATGTAGATCTCAACTGAAAACTGCAGCGTATTCACAGCAGGTGATTGAGTTCATAGTAATTCCTTGTATAAAATCATTTCTCCCAGTTCTTGTTGAATCACAGACCCTTAGCATTTAAACTTATCATTTTCTAATATCGTGTGTTCCGAACTTTTGGGATGAAATATGTGTCAATTATCCATTTGCAGAAGACAGTGGTACAGTAGAAAGTCTTTATGAGATCATGTTCAATAAGACAAATTGATTGCTTACGTGCAGCAGGCGCAACTATCTCCAACAACTGGAACCTTTCCTAATTTGTCAACCATGGACCACAACCCAGTTTCTGTCCTAGATTCTGATGCGACTAAAGAAAATAAAGCTGAAGATGCCAACAACCCTTCATTTGCTTTTAATCCCCACTTGGGTTCTGATAACTCGCACACCAATGGCCTTGTAAATAAGGTTGGTCTCTTGAGCCGTTTCAGGTGATGCTGTTTGTAGTGAATTAGTATTTGAGGCTTTCCTGCATGCAGTTTCATTTGATTCACCGTTTCTATGTTCATTATCAAAATTAATTGCAATTCAACCTAAGAACATATGTTTCCCAAACAAGGACAAACAATAAATGCTTCCTCGTATTTCAATTTTTCCCTTGCTATCGATTCAATCATAGTCCTGTTTTATAGGTTTCTTCTGCTTCCAATGAAATTGTGCAACATGGAGGGTTGGTACTCGACATGCTGGGCCAAACTGAGATGCAGATAGCTTTTGCTGATGATAATCATCATGGTAAGCTTGCAAAGGAAGAATGCATTACGGACTCTGTAGCCCACATGGAAACTTCTGTCAATGGTCTAGACAGATTGAGTTTTGTTGATTTGCAGAGTCATTTTAGTGTTGGCTTGGAGGACCCGTCTCACTCTGATGGACAGCTGCATGTTGACGATTTAGGTTCCCTACTTCTTTTAGAGGGAAACACAAAAGAACTATGTCCTCTCGCAGGTGTCGGAAAGCCGTCAGAAGATGGATATAACTGGAGAAAGTATGGACAGAAGCAGGTGAAAGGGAGTGAATATCCTCGTAGTTATTACAAGTGCACTCATCCAAATTGTCAGGTGAAGAAAAAAGTTGAACGGTCTCATGATGGTCAGATTACAGAGATCATTTACAAGGGCACTCATAGCCACTCTAAGCCTCAGCCTTGTCGCCGATCTGCAATTGGGTCAGCTTTTGCACTTAATGAGATGACAGAAAGGCCTGACTCCACTGAGTCATTTGTCAAAGTTGAAAGTGGACCAATATGTAGAAATGCTCAACAACAGGGACTCAAGGATAAGTCTACTATGGATTGGAGGAACGACATTCTTGATAGAACTTCATCTGTATCTGCTGTCACTGATATTTCTGATCCATTTACGCCGCTTCAAGGTAAACGCTTGAACCATCTTGAATCAGCCGATTCACAGCCTGAACTTTCATACACACTAGCAAGTGATAATGAATTTGCGGATGATGAAGATGGGGTTTCCCAAATAAGTATATCGCTTGGAGATGATGGTGATGGTGATGATGATGAGTCTAAGTCGAAAAGGAGGTAGGTTTCTTTATGTAATTAACTATTTCCTCCTGCTTACTGTTGTGTGTGAATCTTTATGCTGTAACTCAAATTTTGTTGCTTTTACTGCTATTCAGGAAAATGGACTACTCCCCTACTGAAGCGAATTTCTCATCCAGATCTGTTCGTGAACCAAGAGTAGTTCTCCAGACTGCCAGTGAGGTTGACATTCTAGATGATGGATATCGCTGGCGAAAGTATGGACAAAAAGTGGTAAAGGGAAATCCTAACCCAAGGTATGCTTTGGTTATTGAACAGTGAATTTGCCACTCCCTTTTTGCTTGAATATGCAAGTTCTTTGTGCATAATGAAATTGACGATTAGCTTACATGCATATGTCATCAGAGAAAAGCATATACATATGCACACACCACAGACCAGGCGCAGGCATGCATACACACAGAGTTACCATTTTGATTAATCTTATCCGTGGTGTTAGACAGTTCATGATGTTAGAGAGTTCATGAGAAAATCGCCATTTTTCTCAAGGCTAATGATGGTTTGCTAAATGAAGAGTGAATATAAGAGATTCAATCTGGTTTATGGTTTGCTCTGTTCATGTACTCATGGAGTGAAGAAGAACAGAAGAAGAAGAAGAAGAAGAAGCTGAAACTTATAAAAAAACAAAACAACTAAGCCTTTTCCCATACTAGATAGGGTTGGATACATGGATTCTTTGTTTCTAAGAGGGCCCTATCATAAGTCATGCTAGCTATTAACTTAATATAAACTAGAACATTCTTTATTATTTCTTTCCTACACTTTTGTGATCGTCCTCTTCCTCTTTTAACATTTCTATAATCTAATTTTTCATATCTTCTTATGAGAGCATCCTTGGATCGTCTTTCTACTTTCTCTCATTTTATCCTCTATTGGTGCTACTCCCAATTTGTTTCTAATAACCTTATTATAGTTTTTCATATCTTCTTACGGGAGCATCATTGGATCATCTTTCTACATATCCAAACCATGTTAAACGATTTTCTCTCATTTATCTTCTATTGGTGCTACTCTCAATTTGTTTCTAATAACCTCATTATGTATATGGTCTTTCCTTCTCATCCATCTCAAATCTTCATTTATGTGCTACTGACATCTTTTGCATATGTTGATAATTAATTGCTCAACACTCATAACCATAAAACATAGCAGGTTTAATTATTCAACAACAACAACAACAACTAAGTCTTTTTCCATACTAGACGGGGTCGGCTACATGGATTCTTTGTTTTCACAGAGCTCTATCATGTGCCATGTTAGCAGTTAATTCATAATAAGCTAGATCATTCTTTATTGTTTCTTTCCAGCACTTTTGTGGTTGTCCTCTTTGTCTTTTAATACTTTCAAAATCTAGTTTTTCATACCTTCTTAGAGGTTCTTCTTTTGATCTTCTTTTTATATGTCTAAACCACCTTAAACGATATTCTCTCATTTTATCTTCTATTTGTGTCACACATAGTTTATTTTTAATAACCTCATTATGTATACGGTCTTTTCTTCTATAACCACTCATCTATATGAACATCACAGACATCTTTTGTACATGTTGATGATTAATTGCCCAATACTCAGAACCATAAAATATGGCAAGTCTAGTTGTTGCTCTATAATATTTACCTTTAACTTTAATGGTATCTTCTTATCACAAAGAATATTTGATGCTCCTCTCTATTTTAACCAACCAACATTAATTCTATGTGTAACATCACCATCAATTCTTTTATCACTCTAAAAAATTAACCCTAGGTATTTAAAACTTTTCTTTTAGGGATCAGGTTTAATTGTTGCTCTATAATATCTACCTTTCAATTTCAATGGTATCTTCTTATCGCATAGAATTAATGATGTCCCTCTCTATTTTAACCAACCAGCATTAATTATATGTATAACATCTCTATTAATTTTTCCATCACTTTGAAAATTGACCTTAGGTATCTAAAACTTTCATTATGAGAGATGAAATATGTACCAATCTTAATTTCTATGTTCTGTCAAGTATCCAAATAATCAAACTTACATTCTATATTGTTTTTGTTCTACTAAGTCAAAAGTATTTATTTTCTAATGTTTTTCTCCATAGTTTCAATTTCCTGTTAACTTTTTTTCTTAGACTCATCCACTAGCATAATGTCATATGCAAATAACATACACCAAGATACTTCATCTTGAATATATTTTGTTAACTCATCAATAACTAATATAAATAAATATAGACTTAAAGTTGATCCTTGATGTAATCCAATATTAACTTCAAAGGAATCTGTCATTCCTTCATAACTCAATATTAATTTCAAAGGAATCTATCATTCCTTCATGAGTCCACACATATTTTTGCTCCATCGAACATGTGTCTTATAAGATTTATGTATGTTAATGGGATACATTTGTTTTCCAAGATTCTCCAAAGAATAACTTTTGGTACCCTATCATAAGTTTTTTCAATATCAATAAATATCATGTGAAGGTAGTTCTTTTTTGCTCTAAAATGTTCTATAAGACGTTTCGATAGTTGAATCACTTCAATAGTAGATCTACTGTGGATGAATCGGAATTGGTTAAGCTGAAACTTTATGCCTCTAAATACATTTTCATGTCTATGTTGATGCAGGAGCTACTACAAGTGTACAAATCCTGGATGCTCTGTTAGGAAGCACGTAGAGAGAGCTTCCCATGATCTCAAGTCTGTGATCACCACATACGAGGGTAAACACAACCATGAGGTTCCTGCTGCACGAAGTAGTAGCCATGGAAACTCGGTATCCGTGAACATGGGCTCCTCCAGTGTTGCAGCTCAGTCGTCCATGACACTGCCCACAGCTTCTGGCATAACTAAGCCTGAACCAAGGATGGATGACTTCGTCCCCAATTTCAAAGTTAATGGCTATCTGAATCCAGCATCATATCTCCGGAACCTTACTGCCGATATGAAGCTTGGCGTCTCACCTTGCTACAACATGAAATTCCCTGCCCTCCAGTTAATGCCTTTCACTTCATTTGGAATGCATATCGGCCATTCCGAGACAAATTCACTGGTTTCCTTGTCTCAGACGGCATCAAACGTTCCGGGGCCAATTCCCTTGAGCATGCAGGTGCCAGCAAACCTGCTCGTCACCGCCAACCTCGGATTTAATCCTGCCAAGGGAGTTGGTGTAATGCAGCCCTATCTTGCACAGCAGAACATCAAGGAGGGTGATGCAAGGCTTCTGAGGCCAAAGGAAAGAGCGGAAGGATCAGTTTCAGGGTAGATTACTAGTCATCAGCCTTCTAACAAATCCTCTATCCGTGTAGAGTCAGATGTTAGTTTCCATTGTAAATATTTCTGGGCTGTGTTATAGTTCTCTGAAACAGATGGTGTCTTCAGGGAACCGTTTCTACCCTTCAGTATCATCTTTTTTTGTCAAGGTATTATAGATAGGCTGGATCTATTGATTCCTTTGTTTATCTTTTTATGAATTATTCCATTTGTTCTTTACGAAATGGATAAATTTGTTTTTTTTGCATTGTATTTTCTATTAAGGTTGTGCATGTATTCGGGAGAATGCAATCTCCTTGTTTGGATTATTTTATGCAACTTAAACAAGAATCTCATTCATGTGATTATCTTCATAAGTTTCAGGGATTTGATTCAAGGAATTGAAGTTCGAAATTCAACCTTTATAATTCTTGGATTGAGCTTTTCTCTCTCATATCGTCTGCCTTGGCATGGATAAAAACTCGTTATTGGTGATTGGGTAGAGGGAAAGATCCATTTATAAAATAGTTCAAAGAGTCCCGTTTCGTCACCCAAAACAAGGTCCCATGCAAAATTGGTGTAGGACCTTGTCATATCATATGCAAAATTGGTGTAATATGGTCGTTGCGTTTTGTTGAAGGTTCAAACAATAAATATTCTATAAGTGAGACAAAATTCTCTATTTCTGTTCTGTTGTCTTGTGAGATCTGTATGTTGATCTGAATTTCGAATACAGAATTGGTACATGTTTTTCCAAATAATGGTGAAAGTATGTGAAGACTCGGAACAAGAAGAATTAGATGTTTTTTCCATCAACGTAAATTAAGCTATCTAATAACATTAATGATATAAACATATCTACCTATATCTATATCTATATCTATCACACACACACACACATATATATATATATATATAGAGAGAGAGAGAGAGGTGATTATATAGTATGTCTGTGTTGGTTGATCCTAATCCTTTGATGATAACGAGAAAGAGGGAGTGTCTGCTGTGCGGTACAGTGCTGTCAATATCATTTAAGATGAGAGAGAGAAGACCTGTTAGATTGATCCAAAATAGGCCAATCAAAATATATATATAGTGCTGTATCATATATTTCTCCAATACTGGAATGTGGGTTAGACTCTAGAGGCCCGTGCTATGTCTAGTCTTAATAATTTACATTTTTGATAGCAGGGGTGCTCACATTCTATACTTGGACCCACATTCCACCACGACAGCTCAGGACCTTATCATTTGCAACAAAGCATTCATGCCGTATCATTGTCATGCATTATTCTTCGAAATATCACCAATGTCTTATTATATGCTTCATTGGATTCCTAGGAATGATGCTCGAGTGGAAACTAACACCACATTGGGGAATCTATTGCCATAGCCTTCAAACTTTGAGCCCTACAGATTTCCCAAGCCTCCTCTTCAACTGCGTCTTGTAAATGAAACGGCTTGGTTCGTTCAGGATGAGATTGTTCGTGTTTGGCATGATTTAGAAAGAAAACAAATACGAGCTGGCTCATTAAGCTATACCAGCTAAACAGAAATTACAAAGGATGGAACAACCCAAAACATGAATTAACTATGTAATGCCGAAATGAAAACCTGAGACGAACATGATCCAAAATATCTCCTCAAGTAAAACAGAAGAAAAGATCAGGTCATGTTTCAGGTTTACCAGTTTCTAATACAATTAAAAATGACAACCTGAACCAATTGCCAACCTAGAACAAGAAGTTTCTACGCTACCTTTGCCTCAAGCAAAAGAACAAAGCGTTTCACAATTATACAGCATTTGTAAGATCTTGCAGTTCATGCATTTTAATCAAAATGCTGAACCAAGTAGCACAAGAGTGTGGAACTTGATCTCGTTCAAACCGTCATATCCATATATAACATCTATCTTTATTTGTAAGGCAGATGTGATCGAGTCTACTTTCACGTTCCATTGGACTAACCAATAGTGGATCGGTACTTGTGACTGCCACTACTGTCCCGTCTAGATCAGTCTTCACCAAGATTATAGAGGTTCAATACAAGCAAGAATAAAAAGCATAGAAAAAGAATATAAGAGAGCAAAATACTTGAAAGAAAATAGATTATATTGATATTCTTTGCTGCAGAGATGCTAAAAACTCATAACACAGGACTCATTATTAGGCACAAATAAAATGGTTGTCTCCATAACAGTAGAGGTCTAAAATGAAGTACTAAAGTTTTGATGTGGTTCTCACTTAGCGGACGAGTTACAGAACCACAATCATGAATAATTCGTGGAAGAAGGGTAATATTCTTTCTTACCTAATTGTTTGAGTCCCATGACAAACTGGCATGAAGATGGTACTCTCATATCTATTTAGGGAACTAATGGGTGATAAACTCTTTTTTCAACTTCCATCTTCTTTCCCATAGCCTTTCCACTTTACCAAGGATGTGTGTTCCTTTGTCTTCTATATGGTTGAACATGTAATCCTTTTTTCTCAGTATCTTTAAAGACATGAATGCTCATAGTTTCTCAATACACCTTGCATCTTGCAAATCAACATAATAAGTTTTAAGATTATTGACATCATCGGGAATATCTAGTGTATACACCCAATTCCCAACTCTTTTAACAATAATATAGGGATTGTCGTACTTTCCGGTTAGTTTGCTGTGCTACCCACAAAAGATTTGTATTTGCTTAGGGTAGACCTTCAAAAAGACTATGTCACCTATCCTAAACTCAATAAAGTGTTCCTTGATATGCTTCATTGCTTCAAAGGAGAGTGTGAGCAATATCATGTTGTTCTTATAGGTCATTATAAAGAGTATGCAATAAGAGTCTTGCTTCAATATTGTTACTAGAGTCTGGGGCTTATATTTGCTCGCTTATGGCCACCTCAAAGGAGCTCTATCTTTTTGATTTGTTCCGCTGCAAATTGTATGAGATTTGTGCAATATCTAGTTAGTTGGCCCAATACTCTCGATTAGCCATCATGTCTAAAACTTCAAGGCATTAGTTCACTCATTTGTCCATTAATTTGTGGGTGGGCAACTCATTAAGTGGAATTTTGATTTAAGTAATTGAAAGACTTCCTCAATAAATTGCTTATGAAGCAGGTGTCTTGGGGTCACTGGTAATATTGGCACGTAATCCCAAATAATTGACTACATGCTTAACGAAAAGTCCTACTGCCTACTGTACGTTCAATTGACAATAAAATGTGGCTACCACAAGTACCTTATACTTGGAAATGTGTTTACCATGGTTAAGTATATTGGCATTCATTAGACTTCAGCGTACTGAAATGAGCTCCATTAAGACACTCTTCCAATGTCTTCGTTTTAGTGGAAGAGGTTCCAACAACCCTTCACTGTCAACATGATAGATCAAATATGTATACATGTAGGTCTCAACGTTGTTTTCCATTCACGGGCTAATGGTGTGCTCATTATATTAAGATGAGCACCCTCTCCATCCCAAGGTAACTCAAATAAGATGAATCATGACATTCTCATAAGATATCATGCCTTAGATTTCCCAAATGCGGTATGTAAATGCATCCTCTCTTGCTCAATAGTAAGTTGTCCTAAGTCTAAAATTGTCTAGCTTTACTCTCATGACAAGTGCTTTCAGTTTCTTTGTCGTGTCATCATTTGTAAGCTGATATAGATGCATTAATTAAATCTCTCCCTATCTAGCATGCATGTTACTCATCTTTTTTAGTAAAGATTAACCTATTGACTCATATAATCTACCATTGAATTGAATTGGTCTAGAAATAACTTATGACAACATTTTATGCTATGATTAATGGTGATCTCAAAAAATAGTGTCAATAGAGACGAGGGTAATGTACAATGATTGACATTTCTTTATTATTTATAGTGTATCTTTGTGACTTTCAATAAATGAAGGCATCCTTCCAATATAAGCACCCCACTAAGGGAAAAACCTGAGACAACTATTTAGATATAGCAATATTGATCTGATCCAACCCAAATAGACTGGAGAATACCCAACCCCAATCAGATTTGAGGTATAAGATGCTCCGACCCATACCCGACTTGAAACGTGTCCCAATCTATACCCAACATAGATATACATATATATATATATATATATATATATATATATATATATATATATATATATATATATATATATATATATATATATATATATATGTATAGAGAGAGTTATTAGATCTTGTCCACCACAAACATTGCCCACTTATACCCGACTGTCACTTTAGTGAGTATAAGTATAATAACGTTATCCTATATTCTTTTCTAAAACCCTTTGAAAATTTTAAATTACACTCATGCCATTAAAAACAATGAGTTTACTAGACTCTTCACTGTTCTCCTATCTGTTGGTAAGCTTGCATTGGTCTCCCTCTCTAATCAAGCGAGTATATCCACCGATGCTTGCTCAAAAACCTATAGTAATGATCCTCTCCTCAAGTCTCTATAATCGAGTCACAATAGGATCTTGGGCTTTCTTCAACTGCCACTCAAATTGATCAAAAAGACAATTCGTGATATTTCAGAAAATTTGTCAAGCTTCTATGTGACTCTCCGGTTCTTGAACTTATAAGTTGAGTTATGCCATCAGCAATCAAAGCCATGTGCAACATGCCCTAAAACAACATCTAATTCAGCTACCAATTGCTCTAGCTAGGAAGTTAAATATCAATAATTGGCAGATTGAGAATATACATTATCTCATGGTTGACCTTTGATATAGCTTCACACTTACCCTTTCGTAGTGTTTGGATGAGGTCACCAACCGTCTCAAATTCAAATGCTATTATGTCGACATCTCTTTTGTTGACAGTGGTGAGTTACATTTTACAGGTTTTCTCATCCAATCATAATAATATTTTGATATTAAAGTTGTCATGTCTCATACATCGGACTAATTAATGGTGGATCAACATTATTGAGTAGTACCTAATTATCTTGGATAAGCCATCCTTCACCAAGGTTGTATAGAAATTCAGGAGAAACAAGAACACAAAGTATGCAAAAAGAATATAAAAGAAAAGATACTTGAATGAAAGTAGATTATATCAATAGCCAAAAAGTACTTGGCCCATGACAAGTTATAACTTAATGAGATGCATTATTAAAAATAAACAAAAGGATTGTTTGTGTAATACTGGAGGCTCAAAATTAAGTGTTAAAGTTATATTGTAGTTCCCACACAATGGATTAATTATATTTATGTGAAGAGTTTCTACTAAGAGGGTCACATTTTGATGATGTTTCCTTTAAGAAGCATTACCTGTAATATCCATACGTCCATATCTCTTTCTCTTGTAAGTAATGGTATACCTAAAGAGTAGATACAACATATACCAGATTCTCCTCTCACTGACCTTGAAAAACAAAAGCGACATCTCGAGTGATAGAGAAAGTGATCTCTCGCTTCTTGCAATAAATCACGGTATAATTTTTAGATAACTAATCCATGCCCAAAACTACATTATAGCTCAAAATCCTCAACAAAATCAAGTCGGCTCTTAAATCATAACCACCAACCATCACAGAACAATCTCATAAAAACCGATGCGACATAATAACATCCCCATTAAGAAAACATACAAAGAATCCCTCTAATGGTTTTAGGTCCAAACCCATATGACTTAGAAAAGTGGGTGACACAAAACAATGTATTGTACCTCAGTCAAACAAGACACGCATAACCATATCAAATAAGGTGCTAATAACCAAATGAGAGGTATCTGACTCTTGACCCTCTATATCATAAGCACGTCCTTGGTTGGCTATTTGAGGTTGAGGTAATCAAGGTGGTCCTTATTTACAAATAGGTACCGAAAGTCATGACGATTCCATGGTGCTCCCTAAGCTGAGAAAGGGGGATAATATGCGGCTCGTGGACAATCAACCTTATGATGCCCAAACTCCTTCCATATGAAACAACGACTCCTCATATTTTCCTTCTATAAAGTGTTGACTAAGTTTGACCTTGCTTAAAGTTCTTCTTTGATGTGCGATTTTTAGCTCTATATCACATGTCTTTGCAGTTATAATAGGTGATCCAATGATTTTAATGACTACTTTGATCATGAGGAGGCCCACCCTTGGCTTGAGACTAACTATTTCTATTAGTCCATTTATGAGCTTGAACTGGTTTACTCTTCTTCGTGCCTTCATGCGAGCTACCAAAACTTTGTTTTGTTGACCTCTTACTGATCTTATAATGTAACATACATGTCTTGATATGTGTAGCATCAACATGCTCACTCGTCAATGTCTGTATATATCTTTCCTATGAGTGACTTACAAATTAAATCATAAAGTCTTAAGAAATACTTGTTTGCTCGTACCTTGAGAATTACCAAGCTAGAGTTAAATTGTGACAATCAAAGACAAGAGCAATCAAATCTAACTCAAACAAAATATTCAACTCATCAAATACCTATACATCTAAATAATACTTTCAAAATGGTGTGGGACCCACCAAAATAACCTTGAATAAAAAGATTTTTCTAAATAGTCTAACACTTATTACATCATTTAAAGAGAAAGTATAGATCTATCCAATTACTACTCTGCTCTGTGTGCCTTGGAAGTGCTAGCTTCAGGTCGAACTATAAAATGATTGGGTGAGCTTCGACCCATAGCTCAATAGGAAAGTTAAACATCTTTAAATAGTATTCATATTAAAAAGCATGCATAAATTCACAATCATTTCATAATAATTCACAGTTTCATTTTTAAATTATGATTTCAAATTCATATTCACACATGCATACACATATCATGAGTTACGATAATTATAACACATACTTTGTCTGCCCTAAAGGCCACAAGAGTCATCTTACCTTCCCTAACGTGACCTCGATAACTCTCTTCATGACGATAATCACGCTGACTCTCACGGTAGGGTGTCCAAAAATATACCCTATATTCACCCCAAGCCAGAATGCCCAAGAGATATAGAAGTCTCTAGAGATCCCACAAAACCCACATAAGTATAGCTAATGTATTTGCATATCATTACATTTGAAAACAAATTTCAATTTGTTACATTCACAATCATATTTGGATTCACAACTATACAAATGCATGTCTATATAACATTTAAATACCATGTTCATATAATACATATATATCAAAACATGCTCTTTATCAACTAGAGTCGTAAATAAGTTCTACTTCGAAAGCATATTAAAAAACCATAATTACGAATATGATTTCATAAACATCAGTAAAATATTTATCAATCATGCACATTTAAATCAATCTAAAACACGAAAATCACTTCTAACATGGTTATGTAAAAGAATGCATAATCCCTATCTAAATGAGCACTAATATTCAATCCCCAAACTGTTGGACCGCTCTTATTACCGCCAATTCCTCCAACTTAATCTCTAAACAATTATAAGTAATTAAAATATTAAAATTTATTTAAAAAATCTAAAGCAACAAACTGTATTCAAATCGGATTGCAAATAGCCTTAAAATCACCCAAAACCCAATCTGAATCTATTTAAGCTATCTTGGATTCGAACTGATAGTTAGATCCATATATGATCGAAATTTAGCGACACCGTAGGTAGTCTATGTCATTACGTCGATATGAAATCTGAAACTACTAATACAAATCCTATTTCTGACACAAAACCTATTTGAAGACTCGACCCGAACCTAACCTATTTTTGACACAAAACCGACACAGAACACCGAACCTAGTTCTGACCTATTTGGAAACAAAACCATTCATGGACACATGACATAAGGACACGACATGGAGCAATGTCATTTCATGGTATATGGGACATGATACGTTGTGTCGGACAAAACACGACACAGTTACCATGACATGCCTAAAAAGGGATGATTCTCTTGCTTTTACGACATCGATTTTATCGGTTTCCAGTGACAACCAAGGCCAACGATAGTCCCCAACTGACCGCTTGCTTCTCCTCTTCTAATCTAACCAAATATCGGTCGTTAAAGACAACATTTTGGCCAGAAAATTTGTGAAAAATGGTAACTAGAATTTAAAAAAAATCCACAAATCTACGCTTGTTTTCAACCAATTTTGAAGCATTAAAGCTTGTTTTTTAACGTTTAACATGAATCAAGCAAAAACCCTTTGATCCAACTCATATTTAACACAAAAAATGAAGACAAATAAGAAAATAAAAATGAGGTATTCTTACCAGATTCCGGCCAGCTGCTCATCGTTCAAATGGCTTGCTCGGTTCCTATCGGTGTTGCTACCCATGGGTGGCCTTCTTATAGAGCTCACCACGAAGATGGTAGTAGTTACCATCTTTGTGGACTGTCATTCTCTCATTCTCCCTCTCTTTCCATCTGCAGACACTAATGCATCATACAGATTTTTGGGTGGATCCGGATCTATGTGAATCTGGATCTAACCCGATATAGTTTATTACACTATAGACTTAGGCGCCATGTCGTGTTTGACTTAAAAGTAGTATGCTCTGTAATTCAAGAACCCAAGTTCCATCCTTCCATTGGTTTCACTATGATGAGGATTGTTAGGGGTAAAAAATGATCAAGAAGTTGGCCTCTTGTGTGCCCCACTACAGCAAAATACAATCCGCATGACATTCATTGGCTAGTTCCTAGTAATCACTTGATTTGTCTGCTTCACTCTAGGGGGGTCATGTCCCCAAGAGGCCTCCCTGCCCATACTTATCTTCCATTACAGTTCGAGCTTCTAATTGTAGTTCTTAAGTGTGACCAACTTGTACCGCTGATTCAACCTAGGTGACCTCCAAATCCCATCACCTTGGTGAAGGTCTTAATCTTGAGGCCTGGGAACTTCCCTGTAGTAAGGCTTAGTCGAGAAATATGAAATACAGGATGAATGTTAGGTCCTTGTGGTAAAATAAATTCTTAAGTTGCTCTGCTTACCACTTTGACTACTTGGAAAGGCCCACAGTATTTTGGTAGTAGCTTGTGACTTGGTAAATCACCAACATTGAATTTCCCCCCGTTTCTACCTTCGTCATATATGGATTTCATCATTTCCTGAGCATGCACTAAACTTTCATTTCAATTCCTTCATTATCTCATCTCTGTTTCTCAGCTGCCTATCTACCTTTGCGTTTTAGGGCTTTCTTGTCCATAGGGCATGGGCAAGGGTGCTGGATAGCCGTAGAAAGCCTCAAATGGAGCAGTTTTCATTGAGCTGTGGTAGCTATTCTAAGACAGCTCCGACCATGGAAGAAGGTTGTACCATTCATGGGGTTTATTCTCCACGAAGCATCACAAATATGTGTTTAAGGTTCCGCTTATAGCCTCCTCTTGCCGATCTAATTGAGGATGGTACGTGGCACTATATAACAAGTTCGCTTTCCATGAAGACTGGTGGCTCGTTGAATGAACTCCTTGACAACATTCCGCACAGTATATTTAGCCTTAAGAGCCATGGAGTTACTGCACTTTGTAAATAGGATACCATTAGAGGCAAAAAACGTGGCCCGCAAACGGGTGGAGGCATTTCCTTAACCCTAAATTTGATACTTTTATTTAAAATATATGTTATTTATTATTTTTAATTACCTTTTTTATGTTGAAGTGGGTGGGGGTAGGGCAGGTTATACCAGAAAGGGGGGGGAGGTGCAGCAATCGATCCGCAACACCTATAGGGCGGGCTCTAAGAGGTCTCCAGTGTAGGCAGGTGCGGTGGGGCAAAAACTCACCCCAACCCCATTGCGATCCCTAATTGTACTTGATTGGTGGCAAATTTTTAAGAACAATTGATTCTACATATACATAACAAAGGTGTCATAAGAGATTTATTATTTTGTACATGTTCATCACTTTGCACACCGATACATTATGATTTATACATATCTTTCTACATGTAAGACACACGTTTAATGCACACATAAACACAAACATATGTTACCGGTTGAGGTTTTATATCCTTTGTTAAATAATAGTGAACTATTCTTTAATCATGGTGATATGATTTTCCAAGAGCATATATATATATGTATATATATAGATATATATATGTGTGTGTGTGTGTATGTATATATGTGTGTGCACTCATATGGAATCTTTCTTTTGTAAATGGTAATTACTCAAAGAGAGATATTATAGCCATTTGCAGATTCTCCAAGTTATAAATGGGAAAGATATGGAATCTTTTGTAAAGAAGACACTCGGGATGGCAATCCAAGATACATAGGTATCCAATTATGCCACCTGAAATCTCTCAGTATAATTGCCCTGGTGAACTAACACGATAAAATCCTTATCATGCATTTATGGGTTTAACCATTTAAACAAAACCCTTCTGGCAATGACATATTTATTATCTTAAATACGATATTAAACTTCCCACCTGCACTCAGGACCCCATAAACTCTTGTATAATACCACTAAAGAGTGCAGTCTTGTAAAGCGGAGGCCATTTTTGGTAGTTTTACTGGAACGACTGGATTGGTCATCCACTTTTTTCCTGTGGAGGCGGTTATAGAGCTAATTCATAATAGCCGGTCTGTTATGGATGAGCTTTGTAACCAACTGGATAAGGGTTCCAAAATTGGAAAGTCCAACTTAAATATCTAGGAGGGTGGAGAAGGCGCTGCTCTATAAATACAAAGCAACACACACTGACAAATCATAGTGAAAAACAAAGGAAGCCCTCTTTGTAAAAACCAACTGTATGGAAACCGTAAACACATACCTGAAATCTTTCGTTCTTCTTCTTCTTCCAATCATCAGAGTTGCGTAACATCAGAAGGCTATTGCTGGGATCATCGCAAGAACACCAAAAGGAGCCCCACCGATAGCCAACATCAGTATCAGGGCCAAGTTTATCCTTCAAAAGGTATGCAATTATTTTTGTGCATAAAAGGGAAAGAAAAAAAATATAGAGAAGAAGAGGAATCTCACAAAGAGAACACCCCTCCTTTCGTCCGAAAAGGTTGTCGAAAACCACAGGTTATGGCCTAAGACAACCGAAAAATCAAATCGGTCAGATGGTCGAGGCAAAATAGAACAGACTAAACTGGCAAAAGGGAGAACCCAGACCAGCCAAAGTGAAAACCCAAGGCAACCGAAGGAAAAAGCTCAGGCTAAGAGAAGGGAAACCTAGACCAACTGAAGTGAAAATCCATGCCAATCAAAGGAAGAACCCAAGGCCAACTGAAGGGAGAACCAAGGTCAATTGAAGGGAAAACCATGGCCAACTGGAAGGAGAACCCAGGCCAGCTAGAGGGAGATCCCAAGCCATGCGGAGAAGAGGCGAGAGCCTCCCACATTACACACTCTATCTTCCCTTTTATATTGTCCCAAAAACCACTTAACAGTTTTGGAAAATCGTGGGAAGAAACTAGCTGTTTCCATAAAATCGCCTAGGGTGATAGACTAAAAAGTCTCTTTTGCCCTTATCCTATTTCAAAAACTACAAATTACAATAGGATAAAATTACAAAAATATTCAGATATTTTTCGAGTAAAAAGACAATTTTACTCTTAAACGGGTGAAAAGATTGTGTTGCCCTCTAGCTGTTTATAGAAATTATGGAATACTTAGAGGTTAAATTACCTTATTGCCCTTACTTGGTAAAAGGTTCACAGTTCTACTACTTTGTTAAAAGATAAGATTGCCCCTATCTTTTTGAAAATTTATAAATTCGGACTGAGGGACAAGATCATTTATGAATTTTACAAAAAAACTAGATAACAAGTTTACTGTTTTGTTCTTGGCCTTTTAGAAAATTACAAAACTGAATAGATAAATAAAATTACTGCAGATTTGTTCTCAGTTTGATTCCACAATAGAATCAAGTTATTAAAAACTCAATAATGATACTTAAAACTTGTATAAAACATGTTTTAAGTACTATGAGTTATTTTCAATTCGATAGTTGGATATTATGCATTCTATTAGCTAAATATTTATTATTTGTTGCTTGGTAAATACTTTCCTACTAGACCATCTAATTGTTAAATTTGCCAAACACATAAAAATGAATTCAAGAATATATGTATATGAACTGACAAAAACAAAAAATTTAAACGATCTAAATTTTCAAACATGAAAAAAGAGAATTCCATTGACTCTTACAATTGAAGGTGTAGATAGAGTATATATTAAAGGAAATAGTGTGTCTGCCACCTCCCGACTCTACAAAGTAGTAAAAAGAAATGTTAACCGTGTTTCTTTTTATTCTTACCAAACTTTTGATTTGGCTTATTTTTTCTTTGGTTTGGTATGGAGCTTGATCCTCTCTCTTCTTAAAATACTAGCAATTTGTCCTTATTTCTGTTCATGCATTCTTGTTCAATTGCTAGTTAAGGGGTAACTCATAAATGTTTGTTTCAGTTTCTAATTTAAGGATTGTGACAATCATGTTCCATGAAAGGATAAGGTTGTTGAAGATGATAGATATTTGTATAGCTTCAGAGATGATCGACTTTGTTAGAGCTAACTCTCTAGCCTTATCAACATTTGATTCACATGTTCTACTACATTATCTCCTTCTTTTATTTTATACGAGTTGTATTTTTTTAATAACAATTGAACATGTAATTTTATTGTATTATCATATCTAACTATTAGTGTCAAACAACTCTTTAGAAGTCTCATATTCCTTCAAACCCTAATAAGGTTATCCTCTATATATGTCAACATTATTGTTATAGCTATTGTGCATCTCTAAGAAATGTTTTGTATGCTTCATTTTCCTCTTCTATTGTATTTGAAGTAGGTAGTGGAATTGTATCCTTTATAATATACTTTACACCTTCAAGTGTAAGCATCAATAAGATACTATGTTTTACACATTTGAAAATTTAGATCATTCAATTTTTTTGTTTTTGCTAACTTTGATACACAGATTCTAGAGTTCATTTTTGGTTTGTTTGACAAAAATAACAATAAAATGGTCTAAAAAAGAAGAAACAGATAATCACTTATGTTAGACAACAAATAACAAACTATTGAAATAGAATTTGTAAAAAATCTAGGTACTAAACTGAAAATATCTCCAAGTACCTAAGAGTAAACTCAATTGATACTTAGATACTAGTTTAGAAATAATCTTAACTTATTATGTTATTTCAGAACCAACCTAGGGACAAAACAATAATTTTTACCTTTATTTCCTATCACTATAATTTCTTAAAATTTTTAGAGGCAAACATAAATTTTACTCTTCTATCTAGTTTTGTAATATTTCAAAAAGACCCAGGGTAATATAGTAAAATGGCACCAGTTTTTTGTAAAATTCATGACTAATTTAGGGCACTATTATAATTTTGCTCCTTAATTTGAATGTGTACTTTAAGATAGGGGTCGTACTATCTTTTTATATACTAGCAAACCTATAAAAATTACGCTAGTCTAAGAACAATAATATAATTTCACAAATTGATATTTCATAATTTTCATAAATTATGGGTCACTTTTGTTGTTTCCTCTGTTAAGGGTAAAACCATCTTTTTAGTTTAAAATATCTAGATTTTTTTATAATTTCGTCTAGTGATAGTTTGAAAAAATAAAAAATTGTTTAGGGCAAAACAAACGTTTTAATCTACTACTCGAGAAGGTTTCCTAAAAACCATAGCAGAAAGTGGTTTTTGCCAACAAATTTTTGAAAACTGTAGTTTCACACCGTGGTTTTGTCAAAAATAACTTGGCGGTTTTCGTGTTGAGTAAAACGTACGAGAGACAAGTGAAGAGAGAGGGAGAGAGGATAGCGGGAAAGAGAAAAAGAGGAGGAGAGATAAAGTGGGAGAGAGGAGGGAGAGAGGTACAACGGGAGGGAGAGAAAGGGAGAAGGCGGTCTCTACATTCGCTTCGCCACTCCACTCTTAGGATCCGTTCTCTTTGGGCTTCTGACCGCCTCTTGGGCTCTCTATCCGCTTTTATGCTTTCGATCACCTCTTGGGCTCTTTGTTCGCCTTTTTGGGCTTTTCTCGGCTTGTTTTTGTTTTCCTTTGGTGGAATTTTTTTTTTCAATGAACTTTCTATTTTTCGGGTATTATTATTTTTTATTTTATGTGTTTATTGAAGATTCCAGACGAACCAGGTTTTGATACCAATATTGATTCGAAGATCTTCACACATGTTCATTGTCGGTGATTTCAATGATACAACGAAAAGATGAATGGGCCAAGAACATGTTCTTCACATCTAAAACGAGAAAAGGAAGAAGATAATGATGGTTATCGAGGTTTCTCAAATACGATTTTTTAGGAAAAATTCCTCTAATTTTTCAATTTTTTTTCGTATATTTCCCTACAATATTTATAGGGATCGAATCCAACTTTATCTTTCATGTTTTTTACGTAAAAGGTTTCCGTTAAAAATCAATTTTCATCTTTACTTCTTTAGCATACGTTTAATCTTGTGTACATTTTTTATATAACATTTTGTTCGAATTTAGAGTCGCGTATACGTGCAGCCAAAACCACGATTTTCACGCCATTAAAGTTACGTGTTGGTCACACCCTACGTGCAGCCAAAACCACTATTTTCACGCCATTAAAGTTACGTGTCGGTCACACCCATTAAGAGAGCCTGTCAAGCACTATAAGATTCAATCTCAGCCGTGCATCCACAATGAAGCTTACATAGTCAAACAAGCAACACTTTTTCCAATATAAAACATCAAATAAAAGGCGGCAGTTTAACCATCAATGACAGACAGCGAACTCATCGATTTATGACCACCGGCATCCGTGCTATAATCGGCACTGTTTTATTATTCTAATTTTACCTCATGGCATCTTGAAATCTCTACGGTTGATTTCGACGGCTCTGAGAAGTTTGGGATATCATTAAGAACCTCAACGCTCCTTAGCGTGTGATGGTCGATGAATGCCCTGATGGTCCGATCGGACGATCCACCTTCTTCCATGGCGTTTCCGGCAAGCTCCTTGATCTTGCTAGCATTCTCTCTCATCTCTCTACCACTCTCTTCACCCATTACTGCTTCGACACACCTCATGAGCTCCTCCTTGCCGACGACGCCACCGTCTCCGCACCTGGCTCGTATTCCCGCTTTCCACACGTCTTGAACGAACTTAGCATTGGTGGGTTGGTCGCTCCATTGCGGCACACACACCATGGGCTTGCCGCAAACTAATCCTTCTAAGGTCGAGTTCCAACCCGAGTGAGTCACGAAGCAGCCAACTGAAGGATGGGCTAAGACCGCTACTTGGTTGCACCAGTCCGTCACCATCCCTTTCTGCTTCACTGTCTCCTCGAAACCGATAGGAAAACCACTGTAGTTTGCCGGTAGCCTCACCACCCACAAAAAATGGTGTTCATTTCCAGTCAACCAAAATGCGACCTCGTCAAGCTGAGTGCTTGTTAGTTTAGCCCATGTACCAAAGGAAATGTACACAACTGTACCCTCTGGTTTCGAATCGAGCCATGAGATTGTGTCGTCCTTATTCTCTGGCCTAGTGCACCCGTTCTCCTTCTTGCTCACTAAGTCACCTGTACAAAACTTAGTAGCTTCGTTGAGATCCGTTGTGTTGATGAAATGAGGGGTGATCATTGGGCCGACGGGAGCGATACTTGGAAAAACAGATCGGAGTGCCAGGATGACTTCGGGCTCTAGGGAATCAAAGGAATTAATGAAGATCCACTTGGTTTTCGGGTGGAAAATGCGTGTGAGGTTTTCAAGGATGTAAGGTAAGAGATTTTCCGGGAGAAGGAACGAAGGGAGATCGTTTATGACGAGAGTCGGCAGTCCAGGAAGCTGGATACGACCAGTGAGATCACCAAAGCGGTACCGGAGATCATGCGTGAAGTGGTAGTATATTGAGAGCACAGCGGCCGGTTGGATCCACACAAGGGCAGATGGGATACCGAGCTCAGCAGCCACATCGGCAGCCCATGGCAGGAGGAAATTGTAAGCAACGCAGTTAACAGGATGGCCAGAGGCCGCGAGGCAACCGATCAGCTCGGCGAGGGAGGCTGGTCCGTGGCTGTTGAACTTAAGGTGATAGTCGAGGTCGGTGGTGTTGACATCGGCCGATGAATCATAGCCATCGGAGATCCAGGCAAATGATATGCCATTGGTGGTGATGGTGGAAGCGGAGGTGAACTGTTTCTGGGCACGAGCTGCCGTGACGATGGTAGAGTGAGCACCGCGATTGTTGAGAACTTTTGCAAACTGGAGGCATGGAATTATGTGACTTTGAGCAGGGTAGCAGACAAGGATAATGTGAGGAGCCATGGCCGCTCTCCCTCTCTATGTGGTGGGTGTTACAGTATGTATGTGAGGGCAGACTAATGCCACTATATGATAGCGTGGTGCAAAGAGTATATAGATAGTTGGAAGCTTTAATGCCAATGTTATATTTATCATTCAATACAGTATGTAAGATCGCGTATACTTCGAATTGTTTATTGGTGCTTATGATACTGTATAGCGTAATTTGTATGGTATCACATATTTCATGACATATATTTACTTTAATATATTTTAAAAAGATTTAGCAAAATTTTGGCCTTTTAATTTTTAAATGTTTTTCCTGTCATCCTTTTTTCACCAAATAATATTCATTTGTAAAAAGAGGTACAACTCGTAGAGCAGCATTTAATTAAAAAGCAATAGAAATAAAAAATGGCGATCTCTCAAAGTAAAAAATATAAAATCTTAAAATTATTCCTGAAAAAGAAACCGAACCCACACCCTGCTCTCTCCCCATCGGCTACCATATCATCGGGTCATGCTGAAAATGTGCGTACGGAAAGTTTTTTTTTTAGCGTTGCAGATTCTACTCTCTGCAATAATAGTGGTAAAAAAATAAGAAAATAAAAAAATAATGTGATGAAAAAAATGTGCACTATTATGTATGTGGTTAAAAAACTGTCGGCCTTTTTACCTTTTCTCCTAGTGCGAGTCCGTTTTTCTCGAATAGAGGAATACATACTCCAGACTGCTACGGTCCATAACGCAAACTAATTTCTTACATAATTATGACATGGTCGGTGTTGGGATTGGAAACGTCGACGTCACCCTCTTGAATGATCAGTACAATTAAATAAGGTTAATGACTGTCCCACGTCTGCACTGCATCAAACTTTTTGGGTATAGTGGAGAGGCCAAAAGCAGATGCACGCCCTCTGGTGTCAAGCTCATAATCTTCACTTGGTGAGCGCACCCCCTAACCAGTTGATCTGTTACTCATTCTGCACGTACGAATTAAATTGAGTAAGCGGTATTTTCAAAATCCACTCGTCATCGTTGGAAAAGGCCTCCATTTCACAATAACAACTAAGCTTTTTCTCATACTAGACAGGGTCGGTTACATAGATTCTTTGTTTTCACATATTTCTATCATGTGCCATGTTAGCAGTTAACTCACAATAAACTAGATCATTCTTTATTATTTCTTTCCAACACTTTTGTGATCATCCTCTAGTTCTTTTAATACTTTCCAAAATTAGTTTTTCATACCTTCTTACAAGTTCTTTTGATCTTCTTTCTATATGTCCAAACAATCTTAAACGATATTCTCTTATTTTATCCTCTATTGGTGTCACTCCTAATTTGTTTCTAATAACCTCATTATGTATACGGTCTTTTCTTGTATGACCATTCATCCATCTCAACATCTTCATTTCTATCATAGACATTTTTTATACATGTTGATGATTAACTGCCCAACACTCAGAACCATAAAACATGGCAGGCCTAATTGATGCTTTATAATATTTACCTTTTAAATTTAATGGTATCTTCTTATCACAAAGAATATCTGATGCTCCTCTCCATTTTAACCAACCAGCATTAATTCTATGTGTAACATCTCCATCAATTCTTCTATCACTTTGAAAAATTGACCCTAAGTATTTAAAACTTTCCTTTTGGGGGATGCAATGTGTGCCAATTTTAATTCCTATGTCCTCTAAAGTAACCAAATGATCAAACTTACAGTTCATATATTCTGTCTTTGTTCTACAAAGTTGGAGGCCTTTGCTTTCTAATGTTTCTCTCCATAATTCCAATTTTCTATTAACTTTTTCCTTAGACTCCTCTACTAATACAATGTCATATGCAAATAACATACACTAAGGTACTTCATCTTGAATATATTTTATTAACTCATCAATCACCATTACTTCATAGTTCAATTTTCTATTAACTTTTTCCTTAGACTCCTCCACCCTTCATATGTTTAAAAGCCTCTTTGACTTCATTCTTTTAAATACATCGATAGAAATTATGGTTTATATACTTTTCTGATTTGGCTAACTTTCCTAAGCTAATAATACTAACATATTTATTTTCATTAAAAAGCTTATAAAAATAGTTTTCCATCTATTTCTTATATCATCATTTGCCACTAGAATTTTTTCATCATCGTCCTTGATGCATCTAACATAATTAAGATCTTTAGTTTTCTTATCTCTAGCCCTAGCTATCCTAAAAATATCTATTTCACTCTCTTTTGGGTTGAGTTTTTTATATAAATCCTCCCAAATTTTAGCTTTTGCTTCACTCACGGCCTTTTTTGCTTCCTTTTTTGCTTTCTTATAAGCCTCTAAAGTTTCACTAGTTTTCTTAGCATAACGTAATTTGTAACATGTCCTCTTTGCCTTGATTTTATTTTGCACTACTTTACTCCACCACCAAGCTTCTTTTTTGTGTCGGTATGCCTGCCTTAGATACACCTAACATATCTTTCGCCACTTTCCTAGTATGTATAACCATATTGTTTCATATATCAAAAGGTGCACCAATATAATTCTAAACATCACACTTCACAATTTCATCTGTGTTCCACCATCCTTTGCAAATTGGTTCAATCAATTAAAAGTCCTATTTGCAATAGTGACAAAGTGTTAGGATCATTTTTTGAGACAAGAAAAAGATTAATTTTAACTCAAAGCAGTTTACAATTTACCTTGAACAGAAAAAACAAGGGAAGCACAAGGAATGTTATATTCATTGTTTTTACTTATCATTCTAGAATGGCGGAATAATTGAGATTCAAAATGAAAAATAACTGATAAAAAAACAATCATGTATCCTATAAAAGGGACATTTGGTCCACTATCATCAATATCAATGTCAATATATACTGTATATCGAGAATCTACTATGAACACTTTCATTTGATTTCTTTGAAATCATTTATATTAAAGAATAATCATGTTAATATAACAAATACATATTGACATGCCTCACTTGCATTGTGAATGTTGGCAGTGATGCTTCTCGGTCACGTATCTCATAGAAGCGGGTCACATATAAGGTGCATATCTCTTAACCGAGTGTTGACACACGGTCTTCTACAAGCATAATCCATTTTGGATGTGATGTTTTCTACAAGCTCGACATACCTAAGATGCATCAATATTTCTTAGGTGATGTCCATGTTGTGCATCTCTTTCTCGAGAACTACCACCTATCTCATTTGAATCATCCATTGAAGATATCTTTGAAACTTTATTTTTTACATTGTCTTTTATATGATTATTTGTTAGATCGATGAAAGATTTTGAATAATATGCATAATACGATTATGTGAGGACTAAATTTAGTTAAAAATATATTGAAAATAATGAAAAAGTAGAAGACGAGTGGATTGATGGTTAGTGAGAGTAAAAGGAATCGTTAGAATAAGGATAAAATGTTAGATAGAAGAGCGCATGCAAGGCAGGAGGGAAATACTATTTATGGTGTAGAATTGTGGATGGAGCTGATAAAGAGAGATTAAGAAAGTAGGAGGAGGTATGGAAAGAGAGATTAAGAAAAAGGTAATTTTGGAAAGAAAGTATGGAGTATGAGAAGAGAGTAGGAGGTATGGAAAGAGAGATTAAGAAAAAGGTAATTTTGGAATTTAGAAAACCGTATGTTTAGTGAAAGGGCGTATGAATAACAGTTGTATGATTATTGCGTCATTTGAATAACGTGTATACCGGAGAGCCAATGGTTCCTTCTTTACACTCCTAGGGGTTTTACTGAAGCACGTAGGCACGGGCTCTAGTGATTTTCTACTTTGCCATCTTCTCTGATGCGAACAAGAAATGCAGCTCACGGAAGTGTGCAGAGTGGCTTATTTATTATATGACACAAGTTCAACAAAATAATGTACACTTTCGTCTCTTTCAATGGTTTAAGGGCTGCCTCACATCAACACGTAGCCTGATTCTCATAATTTCAAGAGTTTGGCCTGTTGTGAGTGCCACATTATCAATGAAAGACCCAACAGTCTCCTTTGCAACAACCGTGGTAAATACTCCTAGTGGGATTTCATATACCCAGAAATCTTGGTGATGGAACCAATAGAGGCAAGGTTTTCATCCTCTTGTAGCCACAGCTGGACCAACAGATGGTTATTAAACGACCGAGGTCCCACTGACCACTCATTTCATATCATATGCATCCTTCTTCCCGATTTCCACAAATTTGATAGTGTCCTGCAAGGAGAAATTGATAGCCTTTCTGTAACAAAATATACCGACGAAGCGCAAACTGGTTGACTTTAGTTTGTGAACCACTATCCTGAGAGATGATAACCTGCTCCCCTTCCTCCTCGTTTAGGAGACTAAGATGGCCTATATATAGCTCCATACCAAGCAAAACCACCCTGTAAAGCTCTCTGTCCCCCAACCCCAAAGGGACTTCTGGCTTCAACCCCTTAAAAGACAATCTTGCATTCATAAAGACAAAACAACCTGCAGTTGGGCAAGAAAATGACGAAACAACATTGACAACATTAAAGAGTAAGCGACCTCACATGGGGCGAGTAATGGCCTACTTGAACCAACTTACCGAATTTTGAACTACGACCCTTCCATCTACATTGATTTCCACCAACTCCCCAAAATCGACCCATAAATTCTCCATTTATAGTACCAAAAGGTCACCATCCGACGCTGGAATGGGCGATACACAGATTTTTACACGAAGGGGGGAAACGTGGAATGAGAAAGGGGCAGCGCCTCCTCGTGTTTCGTTACAGCTCTTTGTCCTTGAAGATCTAAGTCCTAATTTGCTCGCTGCCTTTGGTTTGACATGTTTCAAAAAAATTAAGAATGAGCGAAAACTTTCACCATTCACCAGTCAAATCGACAAAGTCCCAGAAGTGTGAGCATTGAACACAAACTTGAGATTTCATAGTGAGGAAAATAAGTTTTAATTCTTTGACAGCAATTACAATCACAATGATCATAGTTGAACGCTAAGCAATACAAGGACATAATTAAGATATTAAAGGAAACAAGACGAGAAACGCTTCCTTGTAGAAACGATGACGTATTCAAACAAACCAAACAACTTAACAAAGGATAACAAAAGACTTATGAGAGAGAAGGACACGATATTTGAAGACTGTGAAGATAAGGTGGCCATTCCTGACAACCTCAACATAGAAACAGCTAAACTGGTCATCCAACAATCATATATTGGGAAATAAGCCGTAACGTTCATAACAGTCCGTAACAACTGATCTGTTATAGTGTTCATCCGTAACCGACCGAGTAAGGGCTCTAGGAGAGGAAAACCCATTAGAGAATTCAAGGGGGATCAGGAGAAGGGGCTTCTCTATAAATAAAGAACAGAGAGATCAAACACACAAAGTGAAACCCTCTTAGGAAAATCTTACCGTGAGCAAATCTCAAAAACAAAGCATTCATACATGTTCTTCATAGTGACTCACTGTTGTTGCTGCATACCTGGAGTGTGGATACATCGCGTTGCATTGGATGCCGCGAAGACAACCGGGAGTTGAAAAGTCAGAGGTCACCGAAAATACCAACAGTGGTATCAGGACCTCGTTAATCCTGCAAAAAGGTACACTATTAGTTTTTGAAAAAAAGGGGAGAGGAGAAAGAAGACTTCTTGTTACAAGAGCCAACCCAAGTCAAGACAACGCAAAGGCACGCAAGAGCTGGCCTAAGTCGAGACAGCGTAGAGGCAGGCAAGAGCTGACCCAAGTCAAGATAGGGTAGAGGCAGATAAGAGGCGGCCCAAGTCGAGACGGGCAAAGGCATATAAGAGTCGGCCCGAGTCGAGATAGGGCAGAGACAAGAAAAGCTGACTGAAGTTGAGATAGGGCAGATGTAGGCAAGAGTCGACCCAAGTCGAGACAGGGCAAAGGCAAACAAAAGCCGACCCAAGTCGAGATAAGACAGGGACAAGGCAAAAACTGACCAAAGAGAGAAAGCACTGAGAAAAGAATCAGAAAGCCGCTCAGCAGAGCTACGGCTAAAAGGCCAGCGGACGGCCACAAGCGGGCCTGAAAACTACCAATGAAACTCAGGCCTGAAGGCTAGTGGTGGTTTTTCGAAACCGCCCCTCGGTCAGTGGACTGAAAAGTCCATTCTACCTTAGTTGGTTTTCAAAAATCACAAACTACCACTATATAAAATTACAAAAATATCCACATATTTTCAAATAGAAAGATAGTTTTACCCTCAAACGGGCAAAAATAATGTTTTGCCCTCTGGTAGTTTATGAAAATTATGAAAAACTAGGAGATTGATTTACTTTCCTACACTTACTCGATAAACATATTATAATACTTCCATTGTATCAAAAGATAGAACTGCCCCTATCTTCTGTGAAATTTATAAATTCGGACTAAGGGGCAAAATTATGCATTTACCCTCGATAAATGATGATTTTTTTAGGAAAATCAAACATCGATTTTATTATTTTGTCCTTGGTCATTTTGGAAAATTACAAAATCGGACAAACAGATAAAATTAATGTTTTAGCCCTCATATTTTGAAAAGCAATTTTTTTTTGGGAAAATTATAAAATTATCCTAGCATGACTTTATATTATAAAATGAGTTATTTTCAGTTCATTATTTGGATATTATATATCATGTTAATTAGAATTATGCTATTTGTGGTTTGTTGCTTTGTAAATATATTTTTTTAGATCGTCTATTTGTTAAATTTGTCAAACATATAAAAATGAACTCAATAATATGTGTGTCAAAATTGGCAAAGATGAAAAAACTAAATGGTCTAAACTTTCAAACATGAAAGAGAAGAATACCGCTCGTTCTAACAATTAAAGGTATAGAGTACATTTTAAAGGAAATAGTGTATCCACCACCACCATACGCAACAAAGCAACAAATAAAAATGCATAAAACATTTCTTAAAGATAACACAATAGCAAGAACGATCATGTTGGCCTACATGGAGGATGACCTAATTAGGGTCTTCAAAAAATTCGAGACCACAAAAGAGTTGTTCAACTTTAGAATACATCTGCTAAACTATATTTTCAATTGTTGCTACAAAAATATAATTCATACAAAATAAAAGAAGCAGATAATGTAGTGGAACATGTAAACCACAGGTTGGTAATGGCAAGAGAGCTAGTTGTGGCAAAATCAGTTATCGTGGAACCGATGCAAATATCTACTATAATGAATATTCTTCTCCATCATAGAACATGATCACCACTGTCCTTAGACTAGGGCCTGAAATCAACCTTTTTGAATTGCCCCTGAAACTAGCAATTGAGCAAGAACCCATGAATAAATATAGAAAAGAAAAATTGCTATTAGTACAAGATGATATAGGGTCGAGCTCCAAACCCAACCAAAGGAGAAATAAACCAAACAAAAGTTTGACAAAAATGTAAAAAAAGGCGATCAATCTTTTAAGAAAATGTAGGAAACCACTTCTCGGGTCAAGTATTTCAATTGTATAAAGATGAAACACTATAAATGGGATTGTGGCAATAAGAATAGTAGAGGAAACAACCCACAATGCGTACAATTGAAAAGCAAAATATAATCTGTGTGATATCATAATGTCTCTATATGGATCGCTCGATAACTAGTTGGTGGATTGACTCAAGAGCAACCGAACACATCGCGAAGACCAACGAAGAGACAATGGATATAAAAGAGTACAAACTAGGAGAACATCAGGAATACATGGAAAATAGTACTTTCTGAGATGTTTTGGGAACTTAGTCATTTAGAATTTTTGTACAAGGCAAATCAGTTGTTTTAACTAATATATTGATTGTGCCATCTATAAGGCGCAATCTGGTTTCAATCCCTACCTTAATGAACAAAGATTTTGAGGTCACATTTGTTCCTAGCAAGGTGATTGTGGGTAAACATGGGTGTGTATTTTTCTTTGGAGAATTTGATGTAAAACATAGACTGCTCAAATTGAGAATCAATGAAAATAAAAGTTTTTATCCTTATATTATTAGTGCATTTAATGTTAATATGAATGTATGACATAAATGCCTTGGGCATATAAGTCTGAAAAGTTGAGGAAATTATCCAACTTTTATTTATTACGAAGATATGAGGAAAACACTTTCAACAAGTACGAAGTTTGCATACAAGAAAAAATGATAGGAAAAGTTTTTTTCAAAGAGACAACAAGGGCAACAACCCCGTTGGAAGTCATTTACATTGATTTATGTGCACCCTTTAGAGTAAGGTTAAATCGAGGAAAGGTTTATTTCATAACCTTTATCGATAATTACTTGATATATATATATATATATATCAAGTAATTATCGATAAAGGTTATGAAATAAACCTTTCCTCGATTTAACCTTACTCTAAAGGGTGCACATAAATCATATATATATATATATATATATATATATATATATATATATATATATCAAGTAATTATTCGATAAAGGTTATGAAATAAACCTTTCCTCGATTTAACCTTACTCTAAAGGGTGCACATAAATCATATATATATATATATATATATATATATATATATATATATTCTAAACATAAAATTGAGGCACTTGAAGTATTTAAAAAATATAAGCAAGAAGTTGAAAATCAACTAGGGCATTCCATCAAAGCGTTAAGATCAAATAGAGGTAAAAAATATACTTCTACAGATTTTTTGGAATTATGTAAAGACTTTGATATTTTAAAACAAAATATAATACCTAGGACACCTCAACAAAATATGTAGCTGAAAGTTACAACAAAACCTTACTAAATATGACAAGGTTCATGTTAATAGATATCTCTCTACCAAGGATATTTTGAAGAGAAGAAGTAACATTATGCATATACTCAATAGAGTACCATCTAAGGCTATATTCACTACATTATATGATATGTGCTTTGGAAGAAAACTCACCCTACATCATTTCAAGAGGTGGGATTTATTGGTCATGTAAAGATCTTTGATCAATTTATAGATAAACTATAAAGAAGGTACTAAGAAGATACTAAGAATGATAGAGAGTAGAGATGTTGAATTCTTAGAAGATACTAAGAATGACATTTTAGAAAATAATGATGATTTTGCTGATAATCTAATAGATCTATATCAAGCATAATTTGAATCCATAGAAGATCTTGAGAAAACCAAAACTTAAATGGACATAAAAGGCCTATAGCTACACTGTCCTACTTAAATGATTATCACATTTATTTTGTAGAAGAAGTGTATAATTTGGTGGATTTAGATGAGTTGACTAATAACCTACTTATCAACAAACTATAAATTCATCAGAAGCGAAAGATTAGGAGAAAGCCATGGATGAGAAAATTGAATCGATTGAGAAAAATCAAGTCTGAAAACTGACTGACTTACAAAGAGGAAGGAAAACCATAGGATGTAAATGGGTTTTAAAAAAGAAATATAAGGTCGATGATTCAATCGACAAGTTTAAAGTGAGGTTGGTTCCAAAGGTTTCTTGCAAAAGGAGGAGATATATTGTGTTGAGACATATTTTCTTATTACAAAATTTGCATCCATAAGAATAATCCTAGTAATATCTACATATTATGATTTGGACTTACATCAGTTATATATAAAGATAAATTTTCAAAACAAAGTTTTAGATGAAATTATATATATATGCAATAACCCGAAGGATATATAGTTGAAGGCACAAAAGATAAAGTATGTAGGTTGAGAAAATCCTTATATGGCCTCAAATAGTCACCTCGCCAATGATATTTGATCTTTCAAAATGTCATTATTAAACTTAGGTTTGTGCCTAATGAGCTTGATCACTGTGTACATGTTTGAAACAGTGGGAGTTACTTTGTCACCTTATCATTATATGTAGATGACATATTGTTGACTGTGAATGACAATAAAATAATTGTAAAAAAGTTATGGTTAAACTCAAGGTTTGAAATGAAGGATATGGGAGAACCATCTTATATATTGGGTATAAAGATTTGTCAAGATAAAGAATCTAAACTCTTATGCCTAATTTAGGAGAGAGATATTGACTATATCCTCAAGAAGTTCAAAATGGCTGAGTGAAGCCTGCTATTACACCTATTGCAAAAGAGGTCAAACTGAGTAAGGTTGATTGTTCCAGTGAAAGAGACGATAAGCCTAACATTGCTTATGCACATGCTATGGATAGCTTGATGTATGCTATGCTATGTAAAAGACCTGATATCAGCTTCACTGTTGGTCTTGTGAGTAGATATCAAAGTAATTGTGGATGACAACATTGGATGGTTGTAAAAAGGATTGCAAGATATTTCAAAGGAGCAAAAGATTTGAAATTGTGTTTTTAAGCAAATGAACTTAAGATATTCATATGTTAACTTTACTAGGAGCAAAGATGACAACAAATCAATCTGAAGACAAATATTCTTATTTGGGGTAGTATTGTTTCTTGGGCATGTAAGAAACAAGGCTGTGTAGCATTGCATACACAAGAAGTTGAATATGTGGCTTGCTGTATGACTACAACAAGTGTCATTTGGATAAGTAGCTTCATACAAGATTTGAAGTTGAAAATAACCGATGAGTTAGTTGTCATTTACTATGACAACAATGCAACAATTGCTCTAATAAAGACTAGAGCTGACAACTTCAAAAGCAAGCATATAATAGTTAAATACTACAATGTTCATGATATAGTTATGAGAAGGAAAATATTTATCTCATACATGCCAACTCATGATATGCTGGTAGACCCCTTGACTAAAGGCGTAATAGAGGATCTTTTCTCAAAACATGTTACAAATATGGGTTTGAGATTTGTTTGATTATTGTATAGGTAAAAAACCACACAACAGGTGATAATTGCAATAGTAATCATGAAATGACATTACTAGAAAAGCCTCACAAAAGTAGCAGGAAAACAAGTATGTCAATTCATTTGGCTCGAATGTTCAAGTGGGAGATGTGAAGATAAGGTGGTTATTCTCGGCAACCCTAGCACAGAAACGTCTGTTGCTTTATAAATAGAGAACAGTGCAAAGATCAAATATATAAAGTAAAACCCTATCAAGAAAATTCTACTGTGAAGAAACCTAAAAACAAAGCATTCATACGTGTTCTTCTTCATAGTGACTCACCTCTACTGTTGTGTACCTATAGCGAGGATACATCACATTGCAATGGATACCAAGAAGACAATCAAGAGTTGAAAAGTTAGAGGTTTCCGAAAATACAACATACTAGCCCAAGCCATATAGCCTTAAACCCCTGGGTTAATTGCAACCTCATGATTGGTCAAAATTTCATAATAGAGTTCAGGAAAGAGTCCATGAAACTATCTTCACTGGATTGCTTGGCGAGATCCTGCATTCCCATAACCCTTTCTGTGGCAGGAACTGGTGGTAGTGGCATCACATCTTGAGATGGTGGTAGTGGCCTAAGTATCCCTTGGGTCCAGAACAATAGAGCCCTGTCCTTTAATACTGCATATTTGGTTCCTATTAAAGGGACTAACGCATGTTCTTCTATGCCAGTTGTATGCATCACATCCATATTTAAGACCCTTGCTTTAGCTTTAGGCTTATTGCTAATTCCACATTCTCCTTCACAAGTTCCTCTATTTGTTCACTCACAGCCTTTGCGTAACAAATCCTTCTTGGTTGTGCATCTTTTCCACCTTCTCCGTCTCTAGGAGCTCATTGAACTTGTTAATGATTACAAGGACCGCATTGCACCCTAGCGGCCAAAACTTTGGTTGTTGGTCATTTGTTTCATGGAAGATAATGGAGCAAGCCTACACAACACAAAGGGTGCTTAATTGAGAGAGCTTCTTGATCAACCCCTTCCTCCTTTTCTCGAAGGCTGCACGCTCGGAACTATCTTTGGTGATATACTACAACTTCACTTTCTTTCTAACCATCTTCTCCTAAACTCTCTCAAGTTGATGATCGAAAGAAGAAGAATGGAAGATTTCATGTATGCGTTTACAGTTTCAACACAATCAGTTTTTACAAAGGGCCTTCCGATTTCGGAGCCCTTATCCGGTTGGTTATGGAGTTCATCCGTAATAGACTGACTGTTATAAATTAGCTCCGAAAATGCCTATAGAAGAAATGATTGGATGGTCAATCTAGATGTTCTTGTGAAACTACTGAGAATAGCCATCTCGACTTTACATCTCCCACTTTGGCATTAAAGCCAAATGTTTTGACATACTGATTTTTCAAACTTTTTGCAGGCTTTTCCTAGTAATGCTATTTTATGATTGCTATTATAATCATTATCCATTGTGTGATTTTTTTTACCTACACAACAATCAAACATATCTCAAACCTATGTTTATAACATGTTTTGAGAAAATATCCTCTATTATGCCTTTAGTCAAGGGGTCTACCAATATATCTTGAGTTGTCATGTATAAAATGAATATTTCCTTTCTCATAACCATATCATGAACATAGTGGTATTTCACCATTATATACTTACTTTTAGAGTTGTCAGCTCTACTATTGATTAGAGTAATTGTTTCATTATTGTCACAATAAATGACAATTGGCTCATCGACTATGTATAGCTTCAAATCTTTTATAAAGTGGCTTATCTAGACAACACTCATTGCAGTCATACAACAAGCCACATACTCAACTTCCTATATATGCAATACTATATATTCTTATTTTTATATGTCAAAAAAACAACTCCACTTTTAAGTAAAAATATTTGTCAAAACATTGATTTGCTGTCGTTTTTGCTCACAACAAAGTTAGCATCTCAATATCCTATTACTTTTAGTTTATCTACTTGAAAACATAATTTTAAGTCTTTTGTTTTTTTCAGATATTTTAGAATTCTATTCACATCTATCTAATGTTATCATCTCGTATTACTTTGATATCTGCTCACAAGACCAACAATAAAACCGATATCAGGTCTTTGAACATAGCATAACATACATCAAGCTACCCATATCTTATGCATAAGGAATGTTAGGCTTATCGTTTCCTTCACCAATACAATCATCCTTGCTAAGTTTTACTCCTTTTGCAATGGGTGTAAGAGTAGACTTGCATTCACCCATTTTAAACTTCTTGAGAATATAATCAATATATCTCTTCGGACTTAGGTATAGAAGATTAGATTCTTTATATCGAGAAATCATTATACCCAGAATATAGGATGCTTTCCCATATCCTTTATTTCAATCCTTGAGTTTAACCATGACTTGGTTTGACAATCATCTCATTGTGATTTCCAATCAACAATATGATATCTACATATAATGATAAGATGACAAAGTGGCTTTCACTGTTTTAGATATATACATAGTGATCAAGTTCATTTGTCACAAACCCAAGTTCAACAATGACATTTCAAAAAATCAAATACCATTGGTGAGGTGACTATTTCAAGCCATATACGAATTTTTTCAACCTATATACTTTATCTTCTTGGCCTTCAACTATATATCCTTCGGGCTGCTACATATATATGATTTTGCCAAAATCATCCTTTACAAAAATAGTTTTTACATCTAATTGATGTAAATACAAATAATAATATGTAAATATCATCAGGATTGTTCTTGTGGATGCAAATTTCGTAAAAAGAGAACCTCCTTTTGTGAAAAATCCCTTTACAACTAACCTCGCTTTAAACTTATCGATTGCTCTACCGACTTTATATTTCTTTTTTAGAACCTATTTATAGCCTATGATTTTTCTTTCTTTTCGCAAATTAGCCAACTCTTCATCCATGTCTTTCTCCTAATTTGTTACCTTAAATGATTTAATAACCTCCTAATAAGTCAAGTTATCTGTCAGCTTATCTGAATCTACTAAATTTCATATTTTTTGTGCAAGATAAGTGTGATAATTTTTTAAGTAGGATGGTGCGACCCTAGGCCTTTTATATCCACTTAAAGTTTTGGTTGATATAGGATGATCATCTATAGGTTCAAATAATGATTGATCTAGATCTTCTAGATCATCAACATACTCATCATTATTTTCAATGATGTCATTCTTAGTATCTTCTAAGAATTCAACATCTACCTTCTCTATTAATTCATGGTTCTTATAATAAAATTAATATCCTTTTGAGCCTTTAAGATATTCGATAAATATATATTTCAAGGACCTTCTATCTAACTTGTCCCTACATTGATCAGGGATCTTTACATGAGCAATAGATCCCCCCCTCTTGAGATGACCTAAGTTGAGTTTTCTTTCAAACCACATCTCATATAGTATAGTGAATACAACTTTATAAGATACTCTATTAAGTATGTATATTGTTGTACTTACTGCTTCTCCCTAAAATATCTTTTGTAGAGAGACATTTATTAACATTAACATTGTAATGTTTAGTAAGGTCCTGTTGTATCTCTCATCTACACCATTTTGCCGAGGTGTCTTGTACATTGTATTTTGTTTTGAAACACCAAAGTCTACAAAATTCTACAGAGGTGTATTCACCACCTCTATATGTTCTCAAGACTTTAATTGTATGTTATAGTTGATTTTCAACTTCATGCTTATATTCTTTAAATATTTTAAGTGCCTCAAATTTATATGCTAAGATATATATATATCTCGAATAATTATCGATGAAGATTATGAAATAAACATTTTCTTGATGTAAACTTACTCTAAAGGGTCCACATAAATCAGTGTGGATGACTTCCAATAAGGTTGTTGGCCTTGTCTATTTGGAAAAAAAAGTCATCATTTTTCCTTGTATAAAAGTTTCACACTTGTTGAAAGTGTTTTTCTCAAACTTTGGCAGTAAGTCAAAGTTGGATAATTTTCTCAATTTTTTGAAACTTATACATCTTAGGCGTTTATGTCATATATTCACATCAACATTAAAGGCACAATCAATAGAAGTAGAAGAATTTTCAATTTCTTTAATATTCAGCTTGAAAAATTCATGTTCTACCTCAAATTCTTTGGAGAAAAATACTCTTTCATGCATTCCCACAGTTACTATGTTAAGAACACATCTAACCTCAAAACCCTTCTTCACCAAGGTAGAGACCGAAATCAGATTATGCCTTACAGATTACACAATCAATACATCAATCAGTACAATTGGTGTGCCTTGTACATAATTCTAAAGGACCCAATTCAAAGAACATCTTAGAAAATATTATTTCCTATTTATACCCAATGTTCTCTTGATTTATATTCCTTTAGATCCATTGTCCCTTCCTTTTTCTTTTAGATGTGTCTCGTTACTCTTGAGTCAATTCACCACCCAATCATTGGGTTGTCCATGTATAAGCATTCTGATATCATGTAGATTATATCCTGCTTCTCTGATTGCCCACGTTATTGGTTGTTTCTACTATTTTTTTTGTTGCAACAATCCTTGTGGTAGTGTATCAATTTTTCACAACTGAAATACTTGACTCGAGAAACAGTTTCTTGCGTTTTCTTCAAAGATTGACAACCCTTATTGTTATTTATGCTAAACTTTTTGTTTAATTTATTTCTTTTTTGGTTGACTTTGGAGATGAACCCTATCTCATCTTGCACCACTAGCAAATTTTCTTTTCTACTTTTATTCACATGTTCTTATTCAATTGCTAGTTTGAGGGGCAATTCAGAAAAGTTTATTTTAAACCCTAGTCTAAGGGCAGTAATGACTATGTTCGAGGATAGGAGAAGAGTGTTAAGTATTGTAGATATTTGTATCAATTCTGGGATGACTAACTTGACTATAACTAAATCTCTTACCATTACCACCATATGGTTCACATGTTCCACTACATTATCTCCTTCTTTCATTTTACATGAGTTATGCTTTTGTAGTAGTAACTAAACATGTAGTTTAACTACAGTGTCATATTTAACTGTTATTGAGTCAAACAACTCATTTATGATTTCATATTCTTCAAAGAGCCTAAATAGATCATCTTCCATGTATGTTAACATAATTGTTCTTGTTATCGTGTCATCTCTTAAAATCATAAAAAAACGCTTTTAGGTCAAGTGCTTCAACTATAAAAAAAAGGGGCAAGCAATTGAACAAGAATACATAAATAGAAATAAGAAGAATAAATATCTAGTAGCTCAAGAAGAGATATGGTAAAGCTCTAGACCAAACCAGAGAAAGAATAAACCGAATAAAAAGTTTGGTAAAAATAACATAAAAGATGGTCAAATTTTTAAAAAATCATACGAAACCGCTTCTTGGGTTAAATACTTCAACTATAGGAAGATGTGATACTATAAAAAGGATTATCGTAATAAGAATACTAGTAGTGAAAACACCTAATAATGTGGTCAATCAATGAAGTATAACATAATCTGCATAGTCTCAAAATGCCTTTACCTAGATCATCCAAAATCTGGTTGGTAGATTGATTCAAATTCAATGAGATATATCTCGAAGAGCAAAGAAGGGGATATGGACATAAAGGAATATAAACCAGGTGAACATATGATGTATATGAAAACTAACACATTTTGAAATATCCTTCAAGTGGGGTCCTTTATGATTCATATATAAGAGACACTGATTATTTTGATTGATGTATTGATTGTATTAACTATAATGCGTAATTGGTTTCAGTCCCTGCCCTAATTAAGAAGGGTTTTGAAGTCAGGTTTTTTCCTAACAAGGTAACCATAGGAAACCATAGAAGAGTAACCTTTTCAGGATTATCTGATGTTGAACAAGGATTGTTTAAGTTGAATATAAATGATGAATAGTACCTTAAATATAAATGTGAATGTATGGCATAAATGCCTAGAACACATAAATCTAAAAAAGTTGAGAAATTATCCAATTTTATTTCCTAGTTTTAGGAAAACACCTTTAACAAATATGAAGCTTATATATAAGGAAAAATGAGAAGAAAAATATTTCTCAAAGACATAACAAGGGCAACAACCTTAGTAAAAATTATTGATACTCATTTATGTGGACCCTTTAAGGTAAGATCTCATCGAGAAAATGTTTATTTTATAACCATCATTGGTAATTACTTAAGATATACATACATATATCTCATAGTACATAAATTTGAGACACTTGAAGCATTTAAAGAATTTAAAGAATTTCAAGAATTCTGTAAAAACTTTGGTATTGTAAAGTAAAATACAATGCTGAAGATAATTTAATAGAATAGTGTAATAGAAAGATATAACATGACCTTACTAAATATGATAAGGTCTAATTAATTGATGATTCTCTACTAAGGGTATTTTGGACAGAAATGGTAAGTAAATTTGTATATATACTCAATAAAGTATCGTGCAAAGCTATATATTTTACATCATATGAGATGTGGTTTGGGAGAAGACTAAACCTAGTAAGGATCTATCACTCATATAAAGATCCTATACTAGTATAGAGATAAACTAGACAATAGGTCATTCAAATGTGTATTCATCGGATATCCTAAAGGATCTAAATATATCAGTTTTATCATAATGATAATGAATTAATAGAAAGCAGGGATAATGAATTTTTAGAGAATACTAAGAATGACATCATTGAAAATAATGATTAGTATGTTGATGATTTAGTAGACCGACATCCATTACCATTTGAACAAATAGATAATCTTGTTCAACAAACCAAAACTTTAAGTAAAAATAAAAGACTTAGGGTCACACCATCTTATTTAAAGTATTATCACACTTACCTTATAGAGGAGGTGTACAATTCAGTAGATTTATATGAGTTAACTGATAACTTGACTTATCAGTAGGCTATTGACTCATCTGAATCAACATATTGAAAAAAAGCTATGGATGAGGAAATTGAATTTATTAAGAAAAATCAAGTCTAAGAATTGGTTGATTTTCCAAAAGAAAGAAAAGTTATAAGTTGTAAATAAGTTTTAAAAAAGAAGTACAAAGTTGATGGGTCTACCTACAAGTTTAAGGTGGGGTTGGTTGTAAAGGATTTTTTGCAAAAAGAGGGGATAAATTATATTGAAACATATTCTCCTATTGTAAAGTTGTATCTATACAGATAATCCTAACAATCTCAGCATATTATGATTTTATTTGCATCACTTAGATGAAAAACAACTTTTTTAAATGACGATTTAGATAAAATTATATATGTAACAACCCGAAGGATGCAAGGTTAAAGGCAAATAAGATAAAATATATAAGTTAAAAAAATCCTTATATAGCCTTAAATAATTATCTCATCAATGGTATTTAACTTTTTAAAATATCATTATTGAACTTGTGTTTGTGGCTAACGAATTTGACCAGTTTGCATATGTTTGAAACAGTGGGAGTCGCTATGTCATCTTATCATTATACATAGATGACATATTGTTGATTGGGAATGATAATGAGATGATTGTCAAAATCAAGTCATGATTAAAATTAAGGTTTGAAATGAAGGATATATGGGAAACATCCTATATCTTAGGAATAAAAATTTCTCAAGACAGAGAATTTAAACTCTTCTGCCCAAGTTAGAAGAGATATATAGACTATATTCTAAAAAAAATTAAAATGGATGAATGCAAGTCTCCATCTAGACCTGATGCGAAAGGGGTCAAATTGAGTAAGATTAATTAACTTAGTAGGGAGACGATAAGCATAATGTTTCTTATGCACAAGTTGTGGGTAGTTTTATATATGTTATGTTGTGTCAATTTTGTTGTTGGCATTATGAGTAAATATCAAAGTAATCCTGGTTGACAACATTGGATAGGTGTGAAAAAAATTATGTGATATCTAAAAAGAACAAAAGACTTAAAACTTTGCTTTCAAGCATATGAATTGAAAGTGATAGGATACTTAGATGACTTTGTTGGAATCAAAGATGACAGTAAATCAACCTCGGATCAAATATTCTTATTTGAAGGTGGAGTTGTTTTTATGCTTGCAAGAAAGAGAGTTGTATAGTGTTGCATACATAGGAGACTCAGTATATGGCTTGTTGTATTGCTGCAATAAGTGCCGTTTAGATAAGCCTCTTCATACATAATTTGAAGCTAGATATAGCCAACGAGTCGATTGTCATTTATTATGACAATAATGCAATAATTACTCTAATTAAGAGTGGAGATGATACTCCAAAAGCAAGAATATAATAGTGAAATAGCTCTATGTTCATGATATAGTTATGAGAAAAGAAATATTTATCTCATATATGCCAACTGATGATATGTTGGCAGACCCCTTAACTAAAGACATAACAGAGGATCTTTCCTCAAAATATTTTTAAACATGGGGTTGAGATATGTTTGATTGTTGTATAGGTTAGAAACCATATAATATGTAATAATTGTAATAATAATCATACGTGATATAACTTGAGAAACCTTACAAAAGCAAGAGGTAAAACCAGTATGTCAGATTATTTAGCTCGAATGTTAAGTGAGAGATATAACATAGAATTTGTCCATTCTCGGTTGTAAATATGAGAAAAACGTTATATACAAAACGTACAAAAGATTAAACATATATGTTAGAGAAGTAAAAACTAAAAATAGCTTATAACAGAAAACCCAAATTTTTGAAAATAGGTAAGATTAAAAAGAGACGAGAAACAGCCGAGACAACAACAACTAAGCTTTTCTCATACTAGACGGGGTCGACTACATGGATTCTTTGTTTCCACATATCCGTATCATGTGCCATGTTAGCAGTTAACTCCTAATAAGGTAGATCATTCTTTATTGTTTCTTTCCAACACCAGACGGGGTCGACTACATGGATTTTTTATCGTGTGCCATGTTAGCAGTTAACTCCCAAGAAACTAGAGAAATCTTTTTTGGAAAACCGTTTGTAGGAAATTGCTCGTCATATGTCTAAAACTAACTTCAGGATTGCGCACAGTATAAAAGATTTTCTAGAGGCGCATATTCGTCCGGGTGGTTGATTGGGCCCCATTGAAACAAAAAATGGGATTTTTTATGATACCGCGCCTTCGTTTTGAAAATAAATAATCAACTTAACCAAATTTGCCCGATGTAGAAGCAATCAAGAAAGCTGCGTAGGTAAATATATAACCTACGGAAAAGTGAGCTAAGCCCACCAATCTTGCTTGTACAATGGAAAGAGCCACCGGTTTATCCCTCCAGCGAATCAAATTAGCCAAAGGTGAGCCCGTGCTAAAGTTTCAATCAATAATATACACGCCAGGAAAATAAGAACAAGAATCCAGTAGACTGATGCTTTCCTCTACTCGACTCTCGCCTCAATAACAATCATCTTCTTTCTTTTCTCATATCTCGAAACGTGAGGAACCTGTTCTTGGCCTGTTCATCGTTCCGCTGCATCACTGAAATCTTCATAAACAAACCAAGATCTTCGAATCAACATGCACATGGCTTCTTGATCTATTTTTCATTAAGGAAAATTGTCATTTGTCTTCGCCATTTGATATGCTTCTATCCAGATAGGATGAAAATCACAACGGTTCATTTGTCCCAGATGAATTCTAGAGAAGTCTTCTTCATTATTTATGTGCGTGTGACTGCCCGCGCACTCTGTGTGTATAGAAGACTGTCTGTGCACACAGAAGCCACACCTGTACTTCCGAACTAACTACCTTGTATATTTAAACTAACAGCTTATTTATAATCTTCAGCATGCTCCGTTTCGGATCGCTGGAACTCGGAAACATCATTACATTAATGACCTCATGGCATCTTCCATGATCTGTTACAAGCCTTGTTCTTCCATAATTGGAAAACTCCCACTGAGTACCTTCTTAATTACTTTGGCACTAAGATAAGTTCCACTCAGATGTGGTAATCTTCTATGGTGTGCTATCTCCGGTGGGAACCGAGTTCCAAAGATGGAGGGCCAAGGGCAGATTCGAGCTGAGATTGGCCAGGTGATAGGCTTTCTTTCCGGCAAGGTATGTGTAACTTTTACACATCGAGTGTCCTTCGTTATCTCCTGCAGAGAACGGATCAAGTTCATAGAATCGGACTCCATGATTGTTTGTCCATGGCCTAAAGCCTAAGTGAGGTCCAGGCCAGCGATAAATGAATGCCCTAGGCTTCTGCTTAAATGAATGGAACTGCACCCCACGAAGATTTTCTCGTGGATCTCTTGGCGTTTAACGTTTCCGAGAGAGCCTTAACTGCGTTGCATTATAAAAGCTTGCGGAGGTAGAATGTGGACACTTGGCAAGAGAAACCCTCGTCTCTCGTGTCATTAATTGATGAACATACATTTTTCTTTTGATAGTGAAGCAAATCTTAATATTAATTAGTTAATATAATAATATATTTGATATTGAGTTATTATTTTTATTTTATTCATTATAATAATTCATTACTCATCGATTTCTATAATACCGTTTTGCTTTTATTGCTTCCATGCATATTGAAAAGATGTTAATTAATACTCATTAATGTTTGGAACCCTTGGCATTAACAATGGAAAACACAAAACCATTTATTTGAGAAAGGGTGGCTAGTATGAAAAGCAACGGGGAAACCGTCTCTCTCTGTTGTTGATCGCAGATTCCATCAATCTCTCTCTCTACATCACCGCTAAGCTCGCCGGAATCACATCCTGCCGTCGACCTTTCCACCACCTCAACCCCCTCCTCGACATCATCCACCATTACTGCCGCTCGCCTGTGTGACCATCAGCCTTGTGCCTCTCTCTGTCTCCCTCTCTCTCTTTCTCACTGAAAATCGCCTCTTTCTTCTCTAGCCGCCTCAGTCCCCTCACATTCGCGATCAACAAAGACCACCTCGCTACTAGAGCCATCCTTGCCGTAATCACCGCCCAGCCACCACCTCTCCATCGCCCGTTGCCCGCCTCCCTTCTTTTCCTCTTGTTTGTGAACCCTAACCTGTTTCACCAAATCGAATTGGACCGCATCTGGTTGTTTGACCTGATCCGCTTCCTTAGCCCACTTGACAGATCCGGTCTGCCCCGTCAGCTTAACCCAATTCATTTTAAACAGTTCCTCTCTATTTCATCCCAAATCCGGAACCAATTGAGCCTCCTTGAATCGATTTGCATAATCTCGAAGTTTGACTCAATTTAACACATTTTGATTCAATTTACCTAAGCTAAACCCGTTTCCAAAACTTGATAGCAACAACTCAATTCCTACTTTTGTTCAAGCCAAATAAATTGGATCTTATTCGATTTAAAAACTGGTTTTAAATTGGATCTGATTGAGTTGGATCCAATTGAGCTCAATAAAACTCAGAATGTAACCCATTCCAAAGTTTATAACCCAAATTAGATCTTACGGGATTTAAAATCTGATTTAAAATTTGATACAATTGAGTTCAATAAAACTCAAATTTCAATCCATTTCAAGGTATGTAACCCAACACCCATTTGATTGGATCCAATTTGATTCTATTATAAAAAGCTCATTTTGAGTTGGATCCAGTTGAATCTAACCAACCCCTAAGCTTCACCCAACCATTTGAACCCAATTCAACCCCAACCTAAATCTAGGCCAAAACCTATTTGCTGAAACAAAAACCTGACCCATACTCGCTCGCCATCCAAAACCCATTCTCATAGCCATATCATTACTCAAAGACCCAGGTGGTCGGTTCCTAGCAAGTCATATATCTTAAAGCTCACCTAAGCATCAACTTGAAAGAATTCAGATTTTTCCAAAACAAACATCTGGACGATGGAGATCGGCCCTTACTTGATGAAGCAAGAAGAGCTTTGACAAAAAGAACCATATGGACCCGCATCGCACATCAAGAGTTGAGCGTTAGGAGGTATTCCACTTTTCAAGTTTATATCTTAATTACTTTCCTTCCTTTTCTTCTATTAAGAGGATATCACGGGTCTAGAACCTGGAAGACTGAAAATTTGTGTACAAGGTTGTCTGTCAAAGAGCCTCGTGATCATAGAGATTACCACCCTTATGATTATCAATCATTATGAGGTTGGCTGTTATTTATTTATATCTATATATAAAATTATACATTTTAAATTTTAAATTTTATTTATTAGTTTGAATTGTTTTGAATTTTAATCTCATGGCCTGAACTTGTGTTGCTAGTAAATTCTGCAAGTTTACCACATGCCATTCTTGTCCGTCGATGCATTACATGCTAGTAAAGGTTGTTCACACATCAAATATATGGAATCTAGTCCAGCCAATGTTATGCTACATTTTGGCATCTCTAATAATTATATATATAGTGATAAAATCCTATCCACCGTTGATGCTTTTCACTTATTTTCGACCATTACTTTTCAATCATATGAACATAATAAGGTTATTTTCATGGTTTTTTAGATATCCTCACAATCTTTGAAAAATTATATTCATGCCCTAAAAGAAATGGTTGAGCAAAGTGCTAGCATGAGTGGATATGGTTTTTTTGTATATATAAATAAGTAATAAATATAAAAATAGAGAACTACAAGTAACCTATCATAATAGTTTGATCTTTGAGATGAAAGATTAATGCGATAAATCATAAAGCATCTAATACACATAAACATACAGTACAAAAGTTAATGATATTTTAAATTTATATCTTAATCATTGATAATAACAATCAAACCATTTGAAAAGAGCTTTTATCAAATCCAAAAGATAAAATGGGTGGTTAAAGTTTAAACTAATTTTTTTTTAAAAATCTCAACAATCTATCTTAGGTGATAAATGGTTAAAATTTAAATTCAAAAAACAAATTGTATATGTATACTTTAGCAGGAGTACTTTAGTCACATTCATGCTTTGCTTTTTTATTTAAAATTTCAACAATCTATCGACCCAAAATGAATGGTTAAGATTGGTTTCAATACTAACACCAAAATGTGCTAGCGTATACTAGTACATCTCTCTCTATCCATATATACTAAATATATGTGTGTACATATAATATATTGATCTTTTGGAGTGAATCCTCTTAGCTCAAGTTTCTTATCATTTGGTGCATTGAGATTGAGAAGATGATACGACAAGATTTTGATGTCGTCTAGTACCATGAGGTACGTCTCTTGCCTAACTCAGATATGGTACTGCAATATGGACAGAAGGCACTCGTAACTCAGGTGGCATAATTGACCCAAAGCCTTGAAGAATTGGTGCGACAAAGAGCTCTTTTTCCTAACTAATCCAACACAAGTCACCATGATGTGGACCCAAACTCTCCTGAGTTGGGTTTAACCGTGTGAATGCAATAGGAGGCAAGAACGGATCGAAGAAACATGAATCACTAAGTTTGAATCAAAATTCTCTCTTTCACCGGATCAAACTCACCTAAAGAGTTTCTCGATTGGAAGCAACAGGTAGATAAGATTTTTGAGTATTATCAATACTCTGAAGAAAGAAAATGTCACCTGGATGGTTTGCAGTTCACCGATTATGTTATTCATTGGTGGATCAAACTTAAAGATAAGTGATGCAGGGAAGGAGATGGGACATAACTAGTTGAGGCTTGATGAAATGGATCATGCATAAAAGATTTGCTCCATACTACTACCGATAAGAGCTCTACCTTCAGTTTCATAGCCTGTAATAAGGTGGACTCAGCATGGAAGACTACATCAAACCTTGATGTTGCATTAAAAATTACAAGAACCACGGGAGCGAACCATTGCCTGATTTCACAGTGGGCTAAACAAAGAACTAGCTGATGTTGATGAATTACAACCATATTCTTTCATTGAGGACATTTTCAGCTTTTCATTAAGGTCAAAAGACAGCCAAGAAAGATCCCTTCCCTTAGATATATGGTTTCTAAGTCAACCCAAAATAAGGCTTTCTCAAGTCTAGTCAATACTTCCAAAGAAATCAAGAAAGTTGGATCTTCTACTACAACGAAACCCGATCGAAATGAAAAAACAATGGACGAAAACCCTTGTAGTACCTATCATAGCCGTAACATTAAATGTTTTAATTGTCTCAGCCACGGGCATATCATGTTCCAATGCCCCAACAAGTAAGTGATGGTGCTACGTGAGTCTTCTTAATCACTAGATAGTGAGGACGAACATACCCTAAAGATTTTGAGGCTAAAATAATTGAAGTTGTAGAAGAAGGGGAACTTCTGGTCATACATAGGGTCATGAGCTCCCAGGTTGCTCGTGAATAAGGGAAGCATGAGAACTTATTTCATTCTTGGTAAAGTTTGCTCGCTTATTATAAATAGTGGCAATTGTACCAATGTGGCCTCCACATAATTAATCAAGAAGTTGAGTCTATTCACCATAGCTCACCCACATCCTTATAAGTTGTGTTGGTTCAACAACCAAGGGAAAATTTTGGTTCAACAACAAGCTATTGTGCCAATATCCATTGGTAAAACTTATTAGGATTCTATTATTATATGTGACATGGTTCCCTTGAATGCAGGTCATCTCCTATTGGGCCGACCATGACAGTTTGATAGACGAGCCTTCTATGACGGCTACAAAAACACATACACATTTACAAAAGATAGAAAGAAAATCATTTTGACCCCGTTAGCATCACAACATCTCTATCTAATATCAACTACCAAGGAGTTGTAGTCCAAAGAAAGTTTCATACTCACCAGAAGAGAGATTTTGTTAAACATCGTACAAGCTGGCATGGTATACTTGGTTATAGCTAAGGGAGTGGAAACTGACTTACCAATACAGGACCATCCCCTACTCGCTAGGTTATTGATGCAATTCATCGATGTGTTTCCTAACAAGCTTCCCGATGGTTTGCCTCTAATTTGTGGTATTGAACACTACATTGATTTACTACCTGGTACGACTCTTCCAAACAAGTCAGCCTATCACTACAACCTAATGAGGCTAATGAGCTACAACGCCAATCAAAGAATTGGTTGATAAAGGTTTCATAAGTGAGTATATGGGTCTGTGTGCAATAACTGCTCTTCTTGTACCCAAGAAGAATAATTACAAATATGTATTGATACTCGAGCCATCAACAAAATAACTATCTAAGACCGCTATCTCATTCCTAGATTGGATGACATGTTGGATGAACTTATGAGATAAAAATGTTTTCAAAGATTGATCTCAAGAGTGGTTACCACCAAATTTGAATCAAGGAGGGAGATAATGAAAAACATCCTTCAAAATGAAGTTAGGACTATTCACATGGCTTGATACTATTTGGCCTATTAAATGCACCCAACACCTTTATGCGACTCATGAACCATGTGTTGCGAGAGTTTATTGACAAATTACCCATTATATATTTTGATGACATCCTAATTTATAGCCATGGATGAACATATTATCCATATTCAGAAGGTTCTATAGGCCTTGCACCATCAACAACTCTATGGTAACCTTAAAAAGCACGAGTTTTGCCAATCACAAGTGCAATTCTTAGGTTTCATCATCTCTGAGAAAGGAATTGAGACTAATCCCGAAAATGTAAAAGCCATCCAAGACTGGCCAAAACCAATCAACGTGGTCGAGGTACGTAGTTTTTATGGGTTAACCTTGTTCTACTAAAGATTCTTCAAGAATTTTAGTAGTATTATAACACTATTAACTAATTGTATCAAGAAAACTAAGAATTTCGGTGGACTGCAACATGCAAGCACGACTTTGCTGAAATCAAAGTCTAGTTGAGAGGTGCACCAACTTTGGGTCTTCCTGACTTCAACAAATTTTTTGAAGTTGAATGTTATGCTTTAGGAGTAGGAATTGGAGCCCCGTTGATGGAGGAACAATGACCCATTGTATTTTTCAGTAAAAAATTAAAAGGACCCAATTTGTACTACTTTATTTATGAGAAAAAATTCTATGTATTAATTCGAGCATTGTAGACATGACAACATTATATGTGACCTAAAGAATTCATGATCCATACTAATCATGAATCTTTTAAGCATCTTTAGGGCCAAGAAAACTGAATAGAAGATACGATAAATGGGTCGAATTCCTATAATCTTTCTCCTACACTATTGGGTACAAAAAGGAAGATCTAACATAGTGGTTGATGCTCTATCACAAAAATATTTGTTGATCACTGTATTTAAAGGCCGTATGATGGGATTGAAAATCCTAAAAGAACAATATGTAGGGATCTAAACTTTCTCACCCCTCGATTCGGTTGGCGAGAAAAGAGACTAGATGGATTCTACCAAAATAGTGGATACCTTTTTTGATGAGAAAAGCTTTGCATTCTGATAGGATCCTATCAAGAACTCTTCACTCATGAAGCTCACAATGGTGAGTTAGAGGGACATTCTGAAAAAAACAAAATGCTAGAGTTGTTTACAGAACATTTTTACTGAATGAAAATGAACCATGATGTTCATAGGACCATTGAAAATATATTAGCTGCAAATTAGCTAAACAAACTAGGGACTCTACATGCCCTTGTCGATTCCTACTAGTCCTTGGACCGACGTTAGCCTAGATTTCATTGTGGGCCTTCTTAGAATTAATAGAGGATGAGGTTCTATCATAATTGTAGTAGATAGGTTTTCTAAAATGTTGAATTTGATTTCATGTCATAAGACTAATGATGCGGTTCATGGTACAAATCTTTTTCAAGAAAGTTATAAAACTCAATGGTATTCCCAAAAGTCTCGTGTTTGACCATGATGCTAAGTTTATGAGCTATTTCTAGAAGACTATGGAAGTGGTTCGAAACCAAACTCCTCTTCAGTACAACATGCCACCCTCAAACTAACAGGCAAACTAAAGTGGTGAATAACACTCTCACTACTCTTTTGTGAGCTTTTATCTCCAATAATCTACGAACTTAGGAGGAGCAACTTTCTTGGATGAAATTTACCTACAAGCTCAATTCGCTGTACTATGAACCATTCTCACTTTGAAATAGTCTATGGGATTAATCCCGTAACTCCCTTAGACTTGATACCCATACCTGAGCACATTGAAGCATATTCTAAGGGAGTAAGTCAAGTTGAATCTATCAAAGTTTTATACCAACAAGTAAAGCAATAGATAGAGAAACAAACAACTTATGCCAAACAAGCTAATAAAAGCTAAAATCATTTGTCTTTGCCCCCGAGGACCTTGTTTGGATACATTTCAACAATGCCAGGTTCCCATACAAGTACCGATCTAAACTCATGCCTTGATCCAATGACCTATTTAAGATTTTGAAGAAGATAAATAATAATGCTTATAAGATAGATCTGAGGTTCAATATTTTTTATTCTTTCAATGTTAAGGATCTTATTCCTTATAAGGATGATATCAAAATTTAGATTTTAGAACAAATTCTTACCAACCCTAGGGGGATGATGAAGGACTAAACACTAATAATCTAACCTGGTCAGAAGAGCTCACCTATTGCTATCAGGGACCTCTTACTCGTGCTCGAAGTGGGACCAAGAACCCAACCGAGTTCAAACCCAACACATTGTTGGGTGAATTAAACATTAATGACTTCAACAAACTCAAGGTTGTTTGTTTACTCTAGTAGGATATCACTCAAGAGTAAAGCCACATTTGAGCCAATTTGGAGATTCTCAACATCTCTTAAATTCAACAACTCTAGTTAGTTAATTTTGGAGATAGACAATTTAAATTTAATGTTCATTTAGTGACCTTAGCAATTACCAAGATAGCAATTATAGCAAGCTCATAGATAGCTGAACCTTTATCAACATTTTACTAGGTGATTATCTAAGTCTTTATAGCAAGCTCATATATGATAGAGTCTGTATCAACATTTTACTAGGTGAATGTCTATTTCATAGAAGAGTCTTTATAGTAAGTTAATATGCCTTGAACATAGCTCAAGAGGTTGTCTTAAGTATAAATAAGATCATACCTTAAGAATTTTCATTCGGTTGTTTCTAGCATTTGCTTCAAATCTCTCATTTATCCTTAACCGGTGACGAGTGAGTCAATCTTTATCACTTTGGTGAGTCATATCTATTGTGTAGCAGACCATATGTGTGAGTAAGAAAAATCAATAAGTCTGGGTGAATCTTCTTAGCTCAAGTTTCTTATCAAAACAAATCAAGCATGGGACAGACTCACACTATGAGAAATGGTAAAAAGGCCGACAGTTTTTGTTAACCATATACATAATAGTGCACCATTTTTTTCATCACATTATTTTTTAATTTTTCTTTTTTTACCACTATTATTGCAGATAGTAGAATTTGCAATGCTAGAAAAAAAACTTTAGGAGCCCCTTTGATTTTATTGGGGTTAGCGGGGATGAGATCCACATTCATAAATAAGGAGAAGAAAGAGAGTCAAGCCAAAAAAAATTAACGGGGCAAATTATATATATATATATATATATATATATATATATATATATATATATATATATATATATATATATATATATATATATATATATATATATATCACAACTACATTCCACGAGCTTTAATACCTGATTCTTTAGTTGAGGAATAATAAATGATTTAGACTAAAACAATATAATTTTTTTTTTGCTTTTTGCACGGATGTATTTGATTTCCTTATAATTGTTATCATTCAAAAGTGAAAAGTAACCATTAATTTGAATCTTTCATCAAACCTCGACATGGACATGATAAGCATTAGGTATGTACATAATATATATATATAGAGAGAGAGAGAGAGAGGGAGGGAGGGAGGGAGGGAGGAAAGTCACTACTGCACAATTGAGCATGCAACGAACAGTGTAGGTGTACACTGAACACTGCAATAGACGTAGTGAGGCTCATACTTATCTCTCTTATGTGCACAACCTGCTCAATTGCACAGGAGTGACAACATCCTCTCTCTCTCTCTCTCTCTCAATAAAGGTAGATGGATTTACAGATAGAGAGACTCTCGTTTGTACACAAGCTCTCGTACTAAATCTGTGGTCCGAGACCAAAACAATGTGATGATTGAAATAAGAAAAAGAAAAACGATAGGCATGTATGGTTGAAAAAATCTTTTATAGTAATTTGAAAGTTCAAAAATAAGACTTATCTCCTGGGACATAATTATATTACCTAACTAAGCTTAATTGTACTTGATGCATCATTAAATATTTTCAATGTCATATCAATGTTTAAACGGGCTCCAAATCCACATTTAAGCTATGCTTATCTAGTAAAGAGACAGATTAGATGACCTTGAACGAGTATCGTCGAATTGGTTGTTATGCAATTATACTTTAATTCGAACGTTTTTAAGTCCTCCGACCAAACCAAGTTGGTTCAGACGACCTTTTCTTAGCTCACCCAAACCAGGTTTTAGTTTAGACATGGTCAATTTAAAACTTTGAAAGGAACTAAATCCGGATCGAAATGGACCAAACAGGAACCAACCAACAGAAATATGGAACCATAACCGAACTAGGGAACAATAGCTCCGTTATATTTCAAACTTTCATGGAACCAAAATAAAAACAAGAGAAGATTTGAGTGCTTGATTCAATGAGTTTAGTTATTTTGTGTTTTTCAATGCTTGTGGATTAAGTCATATTTTGTTTTCTTTATGTATTTGATGGCATGGGTTCGGTAACTTGAGTTTGGAGTTAGAATAGAGGTAGGAAAAAGTTGTATCTCTGCACGATTCTGCATCTCTATGGATGGAGAGACGTTGCTTAGTCGTATCTTTTTACATAAGGAGATCCACTTTCGACTATGACAACTGAACGAAATGAAGATGAAAAATAAGATCGAGGAGGAACTTACAATTATTTTTTTCGTGTCTAATCAATCACCTAACCTCAAATATAATAGGTTGTATTCTTTTTTTTCCTTCTCCAATCCGGTGAGAAACTTTGTTGATTATTTTGAAAGATGGTTGGTTCCTCGATTAAGTGATTGATCTTTTTCGAATGGTAGGCAGGTCGCAGGTGAAGCGGAACTGGCTGTTTTAAACCGCCACCCGGCTCCCCGAGGACAGTCATGTCTAGTCTCAGGTGGCCTGGGCTCGAGCAACAAGCAAACAGTTCAAGCCAAGTGAGCGCTCTTGGATAATCTAGTCAATTGTTTAATGTTTTAGGGCTGTTTTGGTAGTCTCTTGGGTCGGTTCAATCCCTCTTGATCGCTGTCTTCTTTCTCGTTATTTCGTGGTCCGAATTTCTTTTTTAGTATTTTCCTCGGGGTGACGTATTTAAATCAGATTACTGTCTGTAGATTTTTCCTTCGTTAAAAGTTTATCTATTGAGGTGAAAGCGAGGCGCATTATTCGTTGTAGAAGGGGAAAGAAGGCAAGGAGAGAAATAGGGAAAGGAAAAGGCGTAAAAGATTTCTTCCCTTTTCTTTTCGACGGAAATTCCTCTTTGATCAATCAACCGGTGAGGAACTCGCACTCTTCTTCGATGTCATGGGTTTCTTGTTGGTGTAATTTGAACCGGAGTTTGTATTTTTTGTTTGTTTCTTGATTTCGTCGTTTTAATTCCTGAAATCGATTGGGTCTTGTTCGGGTTTTTAGGATTTGATTTCAATTTTTGAGTTTTGTTTGGTGCAGCATTTTCTTGGGTTTCTAATGGTGGGTGCTTCTTAAACGATGAATTTCTCTGTATTTTTATGTTTTTGGCTTTGAAATGTGGAAAGTGGGTGTTTGGGTGTGTGGAAATGGAGGGGAAACGATGGGATTTTTCGATTCCGAGGGTTTTTATTTGGGGATGATCTATGGTTTCTGCAGAGGTGATTGATGTCGTTCTACCAAGAGGAGGATCTCGACTACATGGCGGACGACAACGAGAGGGACGAGTTCATGGACGACGTTGACGAGGATTTCCACGGGAGGGATGCGGTGGAGATGGAGAACGAGGACGAGTATGATGTGGTCTCTCTCTCTCTCTCTCTCTCTCTGTGTGCGCGCGCGCTTATGTGTATGAAGAATTTATGTCTTCTTTTTATTGATATGAACTGTTCCGTGGTTGTCAATTGTGGGAAATTTGAATCTTGGAAAGCTTATTAGAGTGACCGATACGTCTGCCGCCCAAGCAAGAAAGGGGAAGGATATCCAAGGGATTCCATGGGAGAGACTGAACATAACGAGGGAGGGTTATAGGCGAACTAGACTTGAGCAATACAGGAACTATGAGAATGTTCCGGCATCTGGCGATGTCGTGGAGAAGGTTGGTCTCCTTTTTTTCGTTTTATTCTCTTTATATGGTTACTTTGTCTTGGTGCGAGATTGTTCTAATCAATTATTTGCTTGGTTGTCATGCTTGTAGGAATACAAGCAAATGGAGAAAGGTGGGAGCTATTATGAGTTTAGGCACAACTCCAGATCAGTGAAGTCCACGATTCTTCATTTCCAGGTTGGTTTTAATATGTGGATTGCCATCTTTTAGAATTTAAATTTTGTTGGTCATATGTGTAAAATAACATAGCTGACCCCGTCTAAACAACAACAACAACTAAGCCTTTTCCCATACTAGACAGGGTCGGCTACATGGATTCTTTGTTTCCACAGATCCCTATCTTGTGCCATGTTAGCAGTTAACTCCCAATAAGCTAGATCATTCTTTATTGTTTCTTTCCAACACTTTTGTGGTCGTCCTCTACCTCTTTTAATACTTTCCAAATTTAGTTTTTCTAACCTTCTTACATGTTCTTCTTTTGATCTTCTTTCTATATGTCCAAACCATCTTAAACGACGTTCTCATTTTATCCAAACCATCTTAAACGATGTTCTCTCATTTTATCCTCTATTGGTGCCACTCCTACTTTGTTTCTAATAACCTCATTATGTATATGGTCTTTTCTTGTATGACCACTCATCCATCTCAACATCTTCATTTCTGTCACCGACATCTTTTGTACATGTTGATGATTAATTGACCAACACTCAGAACCATAAAATAGGGCAGGCCTAATTGCTGCTTTATAATATTAACCTTTTAATTTTAATGATATCTTCTTATCACAAAGAATTCCCGATGCTCCTCTCCATTTTAACCAACCAGCATTAATTCTATGTGTAACATCTCCATCAATTCTTCCATCACTCTGAAAAATTGACCCTAAGTATTTAAAACTTTCCTTCTGAGGAATGCAATATATGCCAATTTTAATTTCTATGTCCTCTGAAGTAACCAAATGATCAAACTTACATCCCATATATTCAGTCTTTGTTCTACTAAGTCGGGGGCCTTTGCTTTCTAATGTTTCTCTTCATAGTTCCAATTTTCTATTAACTTTTTCCTTAGACTCCTCCACTAATACAATGTCATATGCAAATAACATACATCAAGGTACTTCATCTTGAATATGTTTTGTTAACTCATCCATCACCATTATAAATAAGTATGGACTTAAAGTTGATCCTTGATGTAACCCAATATTAACTTCAAAGAAGTCTGTCGTTCCTTCATGAGTCCTTACACATGTTTTTGCACCATCATACATGTCTCTTATAAGGTTAATATATGTCAATGGGATACCTCTTTTTTCCAAAGTTCTCCAAAGAACCTCTCTCGATACCCTATGAACAGCTTTTTCTAGATCAATAAATATCATGTGAAGGTCTTTCTTTTTTGCTCTAAAATGTTCCATAAGACGTCTCAAAAGGTGAATCGCTTCAATAGTAGATCTGCCTGGCATGAACCCAAATTGGTTCTCTGTTGTGCTTGATACTTGTCTTAACTTTCGCTCGATAATTCTTTCCCATAATTTCATAGTATGACTCATTAACTTGATATCTCGATAATTCACACAATTTTGAATGTCTCCCTTGTTCTTATATATGGGTATAAGTGTACTTGCTCTCCATTCCTCGGGCATCTTTTGGTTTTTCCATATTTCATTAAATAGTCTTGTGAGCCAAGTGATTCCTATTTCTCCTACTATTTTCCAAACTTCTATAGGAATATTATCTGGTCCTACCGATTTACCACCCTTCATATGTTTAAGAGCCTCTTTGACTTCATTCTTTTGAATACGTCGGTAGAAATTGTGGTTTATATACTTTTCTGAGTTGGCTAAATCTCCTAAACTAATACTAACATCTTTATATTCATTAAAAAGATTATAAAAATAGTTTTTCTATCTATTTCTTATATCATCATTTGCCACTAGAATTTTTTCATCCTCGTCTTTTATGCATCTAACATAATTAAGATCTTTAGTTTTCTTATCTCTAGCCCTAGCTATCCTAAAAATATCTCTTTCACCCTCTTTTGAGTTGAGTTTTTTATATAAGTCCTTCCAAATCTTAGCTTTTGGTTCACTAACGGCCTTTTTGCTTCCTTCTTTGCTTTCTTATAAGCTTCTAAAGTTTCACTAGTTTTCTTAGCATAATGTAATTTGTAACATGCCCTCTTTGCCTTGATTTTATTTTGTACTACTTCACTCTACCACCAAGCTTCTTTTTGTGACGGTACACCTCCCTCAGATACCCCTAACACATCTTTCGCAACTTTCCTAATATGTATAGCCATATTGTTCCACATATCACAGGGTGTGCCAACATAATTCCAAACATCTCCTTGCAGGACTTTCTGTTTAAATATCTATTCTTTCTCGCTTTTGAGGTTCCACCATTTAGTCCGAATAGCTCGATGCACTCTTTTCTTCTTTGTCCACTTTTTTATTTGTAAATCCATAACTAAAAGTCGATGTTGGGTGGTTAAGCTTTCTCCTGAAATTACCTTACAATCTTTACAACACGCTCTATCTTTTTTCTACAAATAAAGTAATCAATTTGTGTTTGTGATAAGCCACTCTTATAAGTAATTAAATGTTCATCTCGTTTTTTGAAGATTGTATTGACTATAAAGAGATCAAATGCCATAGCAAAATTTAAAATCTCCCTACCTTCCTCATTTATATCCGAAAACCAAAGTTTCCATGAATCCCTTGATATCCTAATGCCTCTTTACCGACATGTCCATTTAAATCTCCTAAACAAATCATCTCCCTTTGTGGAATCTTTTGAAACACCTTATCTAACTCTTCCCAAAAAACTGTTTTTATACTTTCTAGTTCTACTTGGTGCGTAAGCACAAACTATATTCAAAACCTCTGCTCCTAACACTAATTTCAACGTTATGATTCGGTCACTATATCGTTGTATGTCTACTACACTCCTTTAAATCTTTATTTATGATAATACCAACTCCGTTTCGAGCCTTTTCTTTACCTGAGTACCATAATTTAAAACCTGTATCCTCTATCTCCTTTGCTTTTTCTTTAACCCATTTTGTCTTTTGTAAACATAAAATATGAATCTTTCTCCGAATCATAGTATCTACCACCTCCATTAGCTTACCAGATAATGTTCCGATATTCCAAGAACTAATACGAATCTTATTATCTAGGACTAGCTTCCTTACCCCCCGCATCCGTCTATAACTAAAATGCGGAGACCCTCTCTAAAAATTTTTCACTACATTCGGGCGGCAATGTAGTGGGACTAACTTCTTTACCCACACCCGTTCATGATGTGGGAACCCTCTCTACAATTGATTCACTACATTAAGGCGAAAATGTAGTGGCCCTTGCTTACTTCTTACTGCATTCGGGCTTTGCAGCACGTCGCTAGGCGGGGACGCCCCAAAGCAATTCTCATAATTTTTGTAATCCATGTTATAAAAATCCGACGAAGTTTTACGTTGGCTGTTGGAAGCCTAACACAACCCTTTTCCTTTATCCGAGCTTGGGACCGGCAATGCAAGGATGATCCTTACATGGGCAGAGTTATAGTAGACCCTCTAGTATGGGAAAATGCTTAGTTGTTGTTGTATATGTGTAAAATAACATGTATGGATCTTAATTTTGTTTATTGAATGAACAAATCTATATATATGAATACATGAGGAGTTTATATAGAAAGAAGAATAAAAGCGAGCATACCTTTTGGCGGTTGAATGCCCAATAGTTATTTTACTAGCCGTTTGACCCCAGGTGCTAGGTGGCTTTGGCATGAGTGGCCCTAGTTAAGGGGCCTTAGCCTGGATGACTTGTATCCGTTTGGACCTGATTACAAATACATAAGTTGGTCCAATCCTATTATATTTTAACACCCTCCTCCAAGTTAATGGTTTGTATACCAAAAATTTGTCTAACAACAAAAACATGAATATGAGAGGGCACAACATTCTTTGAAACATCTTTTCATAATCAAAGTATCAATTTATTTTCATCGTGCATGAAGACCAATGAAGTATCAATATATACATTCTTTCAATTTCTAAAACTTACAAGACAATTTATGATATCTAATCCATAAGGCAAACAAAAAATGAGTCAAATAAATTCATGAAGTTTATTTGCTCTAATTAAAGAAAGTCATTTGATGGAAAACATTGATATCATCCAAATAGGATTGCCTATTATAACAAATAGGTTCATAAATTATTGTAATACTTATGATATTAAAAGGAGACTCTGGTATATCAAACAAGTTTTTTAAGGTTAAGGTCAAAACTCGAGTTTTAAGGATAAACTCAAACTCAAACAAGCTTTTTAAGGCAAAACTCAAATTAAGTCAAACCAGCTTTTTAAGGGTAAGCTCAAAACCCGCCAAGTTAAACAAGTTTTAAGGCTAAGCTTAAATCCGAGTTTTAAGGACGAACTTGAACCCACACAAGTTTTTTAAGACAAAACTCAAAACCTTCATACATAAAATTTCCCAAGGCCCTTACATGTCCATTAAACTCAAAAGTAATTTTATGGTTCTAAAATTAAGACAATCTATTAAGATGATCAAAACAAGTCAAAGGAATCAATTTCATATTTTTTAGAAAGTCTCACAAGGTTTATCTCATAATTCTTTTAAAACAATTTTATCAAATACATGCTACTCAAGTTAATTATAAGTGTTTTTTTCATATTGATTGCTCTCCAATCAAAAGGCCAACAACATTAAGCATCTTAATCACAAAGATCTCCAATAAAAGGCCAAGAAATGGAGATCATAATCTCATAAAAAGCAACCTTAAAGTTATTAAGATTACAAATCCTCAAATAGTAATAAGTACACCTTTAAATATCAATTAATTTAGATGCAACTTATTGTGAACAATTTTTTTTCAATTCATTCAACAATCAAGTTTTAATTCTCAAATAACAATAGTGCATCTTCAAACATTAGTTGATTTCCAACAAAAGGCCAATAACATGAAGCACCTTAATCACAAAGGCCAACAACATGGATCTTAATTATATTGGAAGATACAACTTATAGTTTTTTAACAAATACATTTTTTATCTAATCAATAGTCAAGTTTGAAATCATTCAAATGTTGCAACACATTTTTCCTCTAAACATGCCAACAAACAATTGATACAATCAATATTAAAAACAAACAACTTTGAAAGAGCATACCTTAATGGACTCAAACCTAAATACTAAGAAAGATCAACTTGGATCCAAACATAACTTCGGGTATGGATTCAAGACCAACATATGCCTCATACTAAAAACATAACGAGCATAAAATGGGTATGGATCCGGTCTAATAAAAAATCTCATTTTTGATAAATAACGGGTTTATATCTAGAACTGGATCCATGACCGGAGTGTATATAAATGGGTCTTTCCTACTGAAACAGAAAAATCGTGTTTCTCTCTCCCTTTCTCTGTCTCCTTCTCATGCGCTCTCTTTGAGATTTTCCAAAGCCTCCATTGTCAAGGGAGAGCGAGATGGGAGCGGCAGAGAGAGATGAAAGAGAGAGATGGACGGCAGTGACGCTCGGTATCCTCCTAACCCTTCTCATGCCTTCAAAACCACTCCTCTTCCTCCCACGACCCCAAGCTTCCCGTTCGAAACCCCTCGGCGTTCTCCAAAAACCTCGACGAAGACTACCAAGACGGCGACGATGACAATGCCAGAGAAGATTATGTCGAGTCTCATTGGGGACAGAAACTGGGAGCAAAGGGAGGGATGCTTGGGTTTTTCTATTTGTTGAAATGTTCGCTCGACGTTGAAGCCATCAATAAGGGGAAGCTCCGATAAGGTTCTCACCGTTCCGGGTACCTAGGCGAGGATTCGCCCACGTCGGCGACTCCATTGATGTTAACCATTGGAGCGCGCCTACGTCGCTGCCATGGTCGCTCAGCAACCCCAATAAGTCATCTTCAACAACGTTCTTTCACAAATTTAAACGATGTCTCAAGTCCCTCCTTTCTCTACCGATCGTAGGGCCTCCCACACACTCTCTCTAAACACGGAACCCATGCAACACCACCCTACTACCTAGGGCACCATTGACCCTGCTCTTTATTCCTTTTTGAGTGCTAGTGATTGTATCCAAGAAGCCACCAACACACAATCATCCTTAGCATGCCAAGGCCATCGAGATCAACCCTTATTGCCGCTCATCATCTCACGGTGCATTTTGGTCGGTTGTGCTCAAACAGTTAATAGACCATCACCACGACCTTTGTCCACCGCGACCCAAGCAAATCACACCCTCAATCCCAGTACAACGATAAAATCACCATTGACATCCCAAACCATCATCCCCACCTTCCTTAACCACCATATCCACGACCTCTAAGACCTCCATTTCATAATCATCAACCGAGCCTTTATCACGGTTGACATCTCGCGTCGTCCAGCCACCATGATTGCTGTCGTATCCCTCAATTGTCATTGAGAGCCGATTGCTGTTACACATCCAATTAGGCTCTGATATCATGTAAGATAATAGGTATGAATCTTAATTCTGTTTATTGAATGAACAAATCTATATACAAAGCAGCCATTAAGGGCTTAATGTTTTTGAAAACATGAGAAGTTTATAGAGAGAAGAATGAAAGCCAGCAGGTGTGGTGCTGGTTGGTGAACGCCCAACGACTATTTTACTAGCCATTGGACCCCTGGTGGCCCTAGCTTGGATGGCTAGATCCATTGGGACCTGATTACAAATACATACTTATGGGCCTTATTGGCCCAATCCTATTACATTTTAATAATATGTGGCTAGAATTATTTGCCGTGTGGTTTTTCCTTTTTCTAATTTAAGCAAACAGGCTCCAGCAAAAGAATCTGGAATTTGTTCTTGATTGTCTGCATGTAATTGTTGGATCTGGAATTTGTTGAATGACCGTGTACTAGTTTTCTCCAAGTTGGTGGTGTTGGAGCATTTTTATTCATGAGAATCACTTGCAACTGTTTGTTTCTGTACACTGGTTATCTCTCAATGTTTAGTGTACAGTAGTTTCTGCGTTGAACTTGTCCTTTGTACCTGATCCAGTTTCTGTGCTTTTTGTGTCCCATGTTCTTATGAATGTGAGTTAGCATGAAGACATATATTCAGCGTTTGAGTGTTTACCTTATTTGTTCTTTCTGTCTTGATTCAGTTGAGGAACTTGGTTTGGGCAACATCAAAGCATGATGTATACCTCATGTCAAATTATTCAGCCATCCACTGGTCATCATTAGCTTGCAATTCATCAGAAGTGCTCAATGTTTCAGGACGTGTTGCACCTACTGAGGTTTATCTTCTTTTACTCTACGCTGTCAGTTGTTTTGAAGACTTTGTTGAGTTGGTCTGTGCTACTGAGCTCTGTTTCTTTTTGATACTTCCTGGCTAAAGTTCTTTTTGGTTATTTTGAATCTAGAAATATCCTGGCAGTCTGTTGGAGGGGTTTTCTCAACCACAAATCAGCACACTTTCTGTTAAAGACAACTTGCTGGTTGCTGGGGGTTTCCAGGGAGAACTCATATGTAAGGTATTTGCCTTTCTAATCTCACCTATGTTATCTAGCTCACATTCAATTTTCATAGTTTTGTTGCATGGTATGTTACACACGTTATGCACATGTTGTTTATTTGATCTAGAGAAAGGATCTCTATTGAAATGTGAGGTAGGTAGTGGTCACATGATATGAATTGTGCTCAGATGTCATGTAACAGTTCTATTTTAAGAGTTTGGTGTTGTGGTTTTGTTTTTGCTGTCATTATATCATACAAGAAAAGTTTTGGAAGCTTTCTTAGAAGAGGTATTAGTAGTAGCGGTTGATGAGCATCAATTTTTTGTTGGTTATGCGATTAAGAACTGATTTTTATGAGAATTTTGCAAGTCCCTATGGTATAACATAAAAACTTATATATATATATATATATGTGTGTGTGTGTGTGTGTGTGTGTGTGTGTGTGTATGTGAGGATTTTGCAAATCCCTATGTTAGGTTAGTAGATAAGTGCCACATAGCCTGTCCCGGACCTACCAATGCTTTCTTCACATGGCACTTCATAACTTATTAGTAGGAAAATCTAAAATTCAGGGCATTGTCAGCTTTTAGAAATTCGATGGAGATGGTTGGCGGCTTAGGTGCAACTTTGTCACGAGAGTATCTGTCAATTTGATGAGCTGTGGTTGCCCTTTGCGGGTTAAGTTGTACATAGACACTTTGTTTTTCTCAGTTATGCCTTATGAAGCAGTCCTTTATGCAGCTTACAAAAGATATAAAGGCTTTAACTTGAGTAGCCCTTTTCATGGATATGTATCTACGGTGCTGTATCTTTAGATTGCTTTGTGATGTTAGGCTTATCATAATTAAGATATCAAAGGTCATCTTTGATGTATCATTTCAGATGTATGGATTGTCATGTGAGATGTATCATAACTAAGATATCAAAGATTGCATAATTCAAATCATCTTACAAGTGTGTTGCTGATCATTCCGGATTCTTCAATATGGTGACAATGCTATGTGTAGTGTTACTTCAAAGTAATTGTCTCGGTCTGCAGTGTATGTGGATGCTAGCTGTCAGTGTATGAACATGCTACATGCGATTCTGAGAAGTCCATTTCCCCTTAAAGCATATGATGCTTGTAGCTTTTGGTCACTCACTTTCCAGTTCTGCTGTACACATAGCGCCTTGTCCATAACCCCCTTTTATGTTGTGGAAATCTTGTTGGCCGCAACTTTGCAGAGTTCCCATTTGAGGGCCACAACTTTGTAGATTTCCCTTTCGAAACCAGTTGATGGCACTCACGCCCCTATGTTGTACTGCATGTAAATATGGGGCACAACTGAGCAATTTTAGTGTTCGTAGGTGCAACTAATTGATTTGCAGCAGACTTTACGGAGATATCTTCTTCTCCTTTTGCTCCTCACCATCATTTTCCTTCGTTGTCATGAGTTTCTGGCTTTCTCTGTATAACTAGTTTCAGTTATGATTGAAGAACCCCTATTTGCAGCGTAAATTGTCATGAACAGTTAATGAGTCTGTTCCTGTTGATGAATACTGACAAATGTCGGTGGACCACTAATCTCACATGCAAGTTGAGGCTGGAGCATTATATCTGTTGATATTGGTGATCATGCTAGACATACATATGCTTGTTGTGCAGATGCTATCAGGTCTTATGGCTTGCTTAAGTGCATTTTGCTCCCTGCATGTTTTGTTGTTTCTAACGTAATCTCTTGAGATGCAGCGTCTAGATCGTGAAGGGGTTACCTTCTGTAGACGGACAACGTTCGATGATAATGCTATTACGAACGCTGTTGAGATATATGACGGCATCAGGTAATGTTATGTTGGATATTTTAATTGGTTGAGAAAAAGAAATTCTGAATCAAGATATGGTGGGTCACCATCTCCTCTTTGTTCATTGTCCCTACTTTCCAGCGGTAATACACACTTCATGGCCTCAAACAATGATTGTGGGATACGTGAATTTGAAACAGAAAGGTTCCAGCTTTTGAAGCACCACACCTTCCCTTGGGCTGTAAATGTAAGATGCTTGTTTCAAATCCCATCTCCTTTAAGTCCTGTTTTTTGTTTAATTTTGGTTTATCATCTGGCAAGCATATTGTTAGCTCAATGGTAGGGCACTCCCCACCGTTCTAGCTGATGGGTTGTTCGATTCTCAGAGGGCGCATTCCCGTATTTCAAAAAAAAACCCGTCTAGTATGGGAAAAGGCTTAGTTGTTGTTGTAGTTGTTGTTGTTGTTTGGTTTATCATCTGGCCTTACTTCTGCATGATGTGCTGATTATGTTGTTCTTGTTTTTCCCCCTATTTGGCAGCATACATCCATTAGCCCCGATCGTAAACTACTTGTAGTTGTTGGAGATGACCCTGTTGGATTACTTGTGGACTCACAGAATGGAAAGGTACTTGTATGATCTAAATTGCGTAAAATGCGTGCACTTTCCTTATGTTCACTTAAAATGATAGAATGGTTTTGTTGTTATTAAGAGAAACTTGAATGTGTGTCTGCTAATAACTAAGCTTTGTTACATAAACTACCAATTGGCTTGAGGTCGTGGTTGTGCTGACAAACAAAGAGCTTCCAAACATGGCTAATCATGGTTTTTTGATCTTGCAGACTGTGTCGAAGGTGGTGGGCCATCTCGATTTTTCTTTTGCATCAGCATGGCATCCTGACGGTTATACCTTTGCTACCGGGAACCAGGATAAGACATGTCGAGTGTGGGATGTTAGGAACCTATCCTCGTCCATTGCAGTCTTGAGGGGAAACTTGGGTGCTGTCCGGTCTATCAGGTATTCATCTGACGGGCGGTTCCTGGCGGTGGCTGAGCCTGCTGACTTTGTGCACGTATACGACACCATGTTGGATTGCAAGAAGCAGCAGGAAATCGATTTCTTTGGTGAGATCTCGGGCATCTCTTTCAGTCCAGACACTGAAGCTCTCTTCATCGGAGTATGGGATCGGATCTATGCGAGCTTGCTTCAATACAGCAGAAGACGTACTTACAGTTATCTTGATTCATTCGTCTGATAAGCTTATGATGATGGTCGCAAGGCAGATAGCGAAGGCTAAGTAAGCAGTTCGTGCAACGATCCTAAACCGTGCTTGTTTGTTCTCAAAGAATAAAAGGATTTGCATCTGTCGGCTGGTGTATATTACAGGGATTGTGTACAGAGGAAGGTGTCCACTGTGAGTGGTACCATTCCCAGGAAAGGAGGTTCTTATTGTTGTATGGATTGCAGTGTAGTGTCTGGTTTTTTGAAAATAAGCTCAATGTAGTTTCAAGCATAGTTAGTTCCGTTAGCGTAGATATTGATGTTTTGGGTCTTCCTTTGTTCGTCAGTTTCATTCACACACCAGATCCTCCTGTATCTACAGGTTATATGTGGTGCTTGCAAATGAACACCCATCTTACTAGTGCATTTCTATGAGAGGTAAGATCTTGCAGGATAAGTAGTCGATAGGTACGGCTTCAACTGAACCAAGCAGCTCGTTGTTGATTTGTTTTTATCTTTTATTTTGGTTATAAAGGGAGGCTGAAGCCTAACACAGATATCACATACAGGTCACTTCCAACTCTTTCAGATCTCTCCCTTACGTCCCTTCCAACTCTCTCCCGTGGCCGATCAAGCCTTGCTTCGCTAAGGTGTTTTTCCTATATATTTTGTAAACATGTTTCAGACTTGTAATTTTGTCTTCATGAAATGCACATTCGAATTTTGAACCATTTTTAATGAAACTAGCACAAAATACAAATCAAGTTTGACGAGGAATTTGTGCTCAGATCATACGAGTGGGTTTTCTCCGATTCGTTCTCGGCTCAGCTCAAATGAGATAAGCTATGGTCCACTAAAACTGCAACTTAACACATCCTGTGCACAGCATATTCAGAACCGGAGTTGGGAAACAGGCTAGACGAATCAGACACGTTGATTCTACTGGTAAAAGGTATAGTGGAGCAGCCAGTTTCCTTCAACCGAACTTAGTATCAGGCCTAGTTAGGCAGACACTCTTCTGCCAGTGAAGTTAAAACCTGTTTTTCTTTTTATTTCAATGTTGACCATAGGTAAAAGTACTTCCTTCATGTAAGGGATCACCCTTGCATAGTCGGTTTAAAGCTCGGATAAAGGAGGAGGGTTACATTGGGCTTCTAATTGCCAATGTAAAACTTTGTTAGATTTACTATAGATTCTATGAAAAAAACAGAGAGTCCATATAGCTTACCCTATCTAGTATGGGAAAAGACTTGGTTGTCGTTTGTTATCGGTAGGTAAAAAATGTAGTATTGTGATTAAACAATTTAAACATTCATTGCCATGTGGAAATTCTTTACCATTTGAATGATGTTTACTGATAAAACAATTCTTGTTGCAAGACCGTTTCTTAGAAGCTCATTGATATCTTTTTTTTAAAGTAAATCTACTAGTCTTGAATAAAGCATCACTTATGCTTCTATTCTAATAAATATTTCCTTTTTATGAAAGACCCATAACAATAATTATGATCTTATGTATGGATAATTCTTCTATATCCCGTTCATCTACAATAAGATATTTTATTTTGCCTCGAAAAGAAAAATATTTTTTAGAGAGATAATATTTCACCAATCCAGTGACTGGTATCCAAACATTCATACCCAACTATTTTCCACAAAATGGTGCAGAAACGAGTTGATGGTCATGAGTCCACTTTAGCCGCGCCGCTGTCGTTACATGAAGTGTTTGGCACATTCTTCACTTAAGGTGGCCACCCACGGCATGCATCTGGCTTCAGCCTCCCGTCCTACCCAAAAAATTAAACACAAAAGATGAGTCGGATCCGAGCTAAGCCATAAGTTTATCAAGTCGTTTCCAA